>JAGDQO010001018.1:0-600000 GCA_018342035.1 Solanum appendiculatum | reverse complement strand
GTTTCGCAAGGAAATCTTCCGTAAGCCGTATTACCAAAATATTAATGGGCTAACACACAAAAAAATTTGAAAAAATCACCTAATTTCTATTAATTGCACCCTAAATACCCAAAATAGACTCTTAAAATGGTGAGACTGTACGTACTGCTCCCCCAACTCCCTAGGGAATGTTTCTTAAAAGTTTTGCAAAGAAATCATTCGAAAGTCATATCACATAAATATCCATGGGCACACACAAAAAACTGAGAAAATCTCCTAATTTATGTATATTGGCTCCTAAATACTCAAAATGGACTTCAAAATTGGTGAGACTTTACGTACTTCTCCCCCAACCACCTATGGAGGGTTCCATAAAGGTTTCGCAAAGAAATCGTTCAAAAGTCATATCACAAAAATATTCATGGCTAACACAAACAAAAAACTGAGAAAATCATTTAATTCCTGTAAATTGCCATCTAAATGCCCAAAATGAACTCTGAAAATGGTGAGACTGTACGTACTTCTCTACCAACTCCCTAAAGATAGTTTTGTAAAGATTTCTTAAAGAAATTGTCTGTAAGCCATATCACCAAAATATTAATGGGCGGCTAACACACACAAAAAACTAAGAAAATTGCATAATTCATGTAAATTACCCCTAAATGCCCAAAATAGATTATAAAAATGGTGAGACTGTATGTACTACTCCCCAACTCCCTACGGAGTGTTTCATAAATGGTTTACAAACAAATAGTCCGAAAGCCATATTACCAAATATTCATAGGCTAACACACACAAAAAATTAAGAAAATCGCCTAATTCTTGAAATTGTCCTCTAAATACACAAAATGGACTCCGATAATGGTGGAATTGTACGTACTTCTCTCCCAACTCCATACGGAGGGGTCTGTAAAGGTTTCGTAAAGAAATCATCCGGATGCCATATCACCAAAATATTCATAGGCTAACACACATGAAAAATTTGCCTCATAAATATCCAAAATAGACTCCGATAATGGTGAGACTGTACGTATTGCTCTCCCAACTCCCTACGAAGGGTTCCATAAAGGTTTCTTAAAGAAATCTTTCAGAAGACATATCACCAAAATATTCATGGGCTAACACACACAAAAAACAAATAAAATCATCTAATTCATTCAAATTGCCCCGTAAATGCCCAAAATGGACTCTAAAAAATGGTGAGACTGTACGTTGAGCTCCCCCAACTCCCTACGAAGGGTTTCATAGAGGTTTCACAAAGAAATTATCCAGAAGTCATACCAGCAAAACATTAATGGGCTAACACATATGAAAATTTGTGAAAATCACCTAATTCTTGTAAATTGCCCCCTAAATACCCAAAATGGACTCTGATTATGGTGTGATTGTTCGTACTGCTCCCCCAACTCCCTACGAAGGGTTCCATAAAGGTATCTCAAAGAAATCGTCCGGAAGCTATATCACCAAAATATTCATGGGCTAATAATACAAAAAATTGAGAAAATCACCTTATTAATGTAAACTACCCCCTAAATACCCAAAATAGACTCCAAAAATGGTGAGACTGTACGTAATGCTCCCCCAACTCCCTACGGAGGGTTCCATGAAGGTTTCATGTAGAAATCGTTTGGAAGCCATATCACCAAAATATTCATGGTCTAACACACAAAAAATTAAGAAAATCACCTAATTCTTGTAAATTGATCCCTAAATGCCAAAAATAGACTCTGAAAATGGGGAGACTGTATGTACTTCTCTCCCAACTTCCTACGGAGGTTTCCGTAAAGGTTTTGAAAAGAAATCGTCCGTAAGTCATATTACCAAAATATTCATGTGTTAACACACATAAATTAAGAAAATCGCCTAATTCCATTAAATTACCCCATAAATGCTCAAAATGGACTTTAAAAATGGTGAGACTGTACCTGCTACTCCCCCAACTCCATACGGAGGGTTCCATAAAGGTTACACAAAGAAATCGTCCAAAACCCAAATCACAAAAATATTCATGAGTTAAACAAATGAAAAACTAAAAAAATCGCTTAATTCCTATAAAATGGCCCCAAATTTTTTTTACCGGAAGACATATCACAAAAATATTCATGGGCTTACACACACGAAAATAAGAAAAATCGTCGAATTCTTATTAAATGACTCGTAAATGCCCAAAAACGTAGTGAAAATTCCTGAGATTTCACCTGTTGCTCCTGCGAATACTTATAGAGAGTCCCAAATAGGTTTCAAAAAAAAATCGACCGGAAGCCATATCACCAAAATATTCATAGGCTAACAAACACGAAAAATGAGAAAAATCACATAACTCCTATTAATTGCCTCGTAAATACCTAAAAACGCCATGAAAATTTTCGAGCCATCACCTGCTGCCCCGGCTACTTACGGAGGGTCCTCAATAGGTTTCAGAAAAAAATTGAAAGGAACCCATATGACCAAAATGTTAATGGCTAACACACACGAAAAATGAGAAAAATCGCCTAATTCTTATTAAATGCCTCGAAAATGTAAAAAACGCCATGAAATTTCACGAAGCGACACCTAATGCTCCCTCGGTAATTACGAAGGGTCCCCAATAAGTTTTTTTTAAAAATTGACCGGAAGACATATCACCAAAATATTATTGGTTAACACACACGAAAAATGAGGAAAATCGCCTTATTCTTATTAAATGCCTCGTAAATGCCCAAAAACGCCTTGAAAATTTTTGAGGCTTCACCTGCTGCTCCTCTGGGTACTTACGGAGGGTCCCCAATAGGTTTCGCAAAAAAATTAATCGAAAGTCATATCACCAAAATATTCATGGACTAATATACGCGAAAAATAAGAAAAATCGTCTCATTAAATGCCTCGTAAATGCAAAAAAATGCCGTGAAATCTCATGAGGCTTCACCTGCTGCTCCCCCGGGTACTTACGGAGCGTCCCTAATAGGTTTCAAAAAAATATTGACCGGAAGCCAAATCACCAAAATATTAATGGGCTCATACACATGAAAATTTGAAAAATAGCTTAATTCTTATGAAATGCCCAAACAACATTGTGAAAATTTTCGAGGCTTCACTTGCTGCTCCCCCGAGTACTTACTTCGGAAAAAAAAATTGATCGGAAGCCATATCACTAAAATATTAATGGGATAGGACACACGAAAAATGAGAAAAATCACCTAATTCCTATTATATGGCTTGTAAATGCTCAAAAACGCCTTTAAATTCTTGAGAATTCACCTACTGCTCCCCCGAGTACTTACGAAGGTTGTAGAATAGATTTCAAAATTTTTTTGATCGAAAGCCATATCACAAAAATATTCATGGTGTAACACACACGAAAAATGAAAAAAATCGCCAAAATCCTATTAAATGCCTCGTAAATGTCAAAAAATGCCTTGAAAATTTCCAAAGCTTCACCTGCTGCTCTCCCGGATACTTACAGAGGGTCCCCAATAGGTTTCGGAAAATAATTGATCGGAAGCCATATTACCAAAATATTAATGGGTTAACACACACGAAAAATCACCTAATTCCTATTAAATGCCACGTAAATGCCCAAAAACGTCGTAAACATTCCCAAGACTTCACCTGTTGCTCCCTCGGGTACTTACGGAGGGTCCCCAATAGGTTTTGGAACAAATTGACCGGAAGCCATATCACCAAAATATTCATGGGCTAACGCATACGAAAAATGAGGAATAATCGTCTAATCCCTATTTAATGCCTCGTAAATGCCCAAAAACGTCGTGAAAATTCACGAGGCTTCACCTGCTGCTCCCCGGGTACTTACGGAGGATCCCCAATTGGTTTAGAAAAAAGTAGACCGAAAGTCATATCACCTAAATATTCATAGGCTAACACACACGAAAAATTAGAAAAATAGCCTAATTCCTATAAATTGCCTCGTAAATGCCCAAAAATATCGTGAAAATTCCCGAGATTTCACCTGCTGCTCCCTCGGGTACTTACGGAGGGTCTCCGATAGGATTCAGAAAAAAATTGACCGGAAGCCATATCACAAAAATATTCATGGGCTAATACACACGAAAAATTAGAAAAATCGTCTAATTCCCATTAAAAGCCTCGTAATTGCCCAAAAACACCGTGAAAATTTTCAAGGCTTCACCTATTGCTCCCCCGGGTACTTACAGAAGGTCCCCAATAGGTTTCGGAAAAAAATTGACCCGAAACCATATCACAAAAATATTCATGGTCTAACATACACGAAAAATGAGAAAAATCGACTAATTTCTATTAAATGTCACAAAAATGCCCAAAAACGCCGTTAAAATTCCCGAGGCTTCACTTGCTGCTCCCCCGGGTACTTACGGAGGGTCCCCAATTGGTTTCGAAAAATAATTGATCGGAAGCTATGTTACCAAAATATTCATTGGCTAAAACACACGAAAAATGAGATAAATCGCCTAATTCCTTTTAAAAGCCTTGTAAATGAACTAAAAGGCCGTGACAAATTTCCAAGGCTTCACCTACTCTTCCTCCGGTTACTTACGGAGGGTCCCCAATAGGTTTCGGAAAAAAATTGACCAGAAGCCATATCACTAAAATATTCATAGGCTAACACACACGAAAAATGAGAAAAATCGCCAAATTCCTATTAAATGCCTCATAAACAACCAAAAACGCCTTGAAAATTTCCGAACCTTCACATGCTGCTCCCCTGGGTACTTTCGGAGGGTCCCCAATACGTTTCAGAAAACAATTGACCGGAAACCATATTACCAAAATATTAATGGGATAACACACACGAAAATCGCCTATTTCCTATTAAATGCCTCGTATATGACCAAAATCGTCGTACACATTCCCAAAATTTCACCTGTTGCTCCCGTGGGTAATTACAGAGGGTCCCCAATAGGTTCTGGAATTGACCGAAAGCCATATCACCAAAATATTCATGGGCTAACGCATACGAAAAATGAGGAAAAATTGCCTAATTCCTATTTAATGCCTCGTAAATGCCCAAAAATACCGTGTAAATTCACGAGGCCTCACCTGTTGCTCGCCCGAGTACTTATGGAGAGTCCCCAATTCGTTTGGAAAGAAATTGACTGGAAGTCATATCACCAAAATATTCATAGGCTAACACACACGAAAAATTAGAAAAATCGCCTAATTCCTATAAAAAGCCTCGTAAATACCCAAAAATATCGTGAAAATTCCTGAGGTTTCACCTGCTGCTCCCTCGGGTACTTACGGAGGGTCCCCAATAGGTTTCAAAAAGAAATTGTCCAGAAGCCATATCACCAAAATATTCATGGGCTAACACACACGAAAAATGAGAACAACCGTCTAATTCCTATTAAATGCCTTGTAAATGCCCAAAAATGCCGTGAAAATTCTCGAGCCTTCACCTGCTGCTCCCTCGGGTACTTACGGAGTGTCCTTTTAAGTTTCGAAAAATAATTGACCGGAAGCCATATCACTAAAATATTCATGCGCTAATACACACAAAAAATTAGAAAAATCATCTAATTCCTATTAAATGCCTCGTAAATGCCCAAAAACGCCGTTAAAATTATGAGGCTTTACTTGTTGCTTCCCCGGGTACTTACCGAGTGTCCGCAAAAGGTTTCAGAAAAAAATTAACCGGAAGCCATATCACTAAAATAATCATGCGCTAATACACACGAAAAATTAGAAAAATCGTCTAATTCCTATTAAATGCCTCGTAAATGCCAAAAAACGCTGTAATAATTTCCGAGACTTCACCTGCTGCTCCCTCGGGTACTTACGGAGGGTCCCCAATAGGTTTTTGATAAAAATTGATCGAAAACCATATCACTAAAACTCATAGGCTAACACACATGAAAAAATGAGAAAAATCGCATCATTCCTACTAAATGCCTCGTAAATGCCCAAAAGCACCGAGAAAAATTTCGAGACTTCACTTGCAGCTCCCCCGGGTACTTACAGAGGATCTCCAATAGGTTTCGATAAAAAATTGTTTGAAATCCATATCACCAAAATATTTATGGGCTAGCATACGCGAAAAATGAGAAAATCACCTAATTCCTATAAAATGCCTCGTAAATGCCAAAAAACGCCGTGAAAATCCCGAGGCTTCACCTGATGTTCCCCCGGGTACTTACAGAGGGTCCCATATAGGTTTCAAAAAAATTGACCGGAAGGCATATTACCAAAATATTAATGGGCTAACACACACGAAAAATGAATAAAATCACCTAATTCCTATTATATGCATCGTAAATGCCTAAAAACAACGTGAATATTCCCGAGTATTCACCTGCTGCTCCTTAGGTACTTACGGAGGGTCCCCAATAGGTTTCAAAAAAATTGACCGGAAGCCATATCACCAAAATATTCATGGGCTAAAACACTCGAAAAATGAGAAAAATCGTCTAATTCCAATTAAATGCCTCGTAAATGACCAAAAACGTCGTGAAAATTTCTAAGGCTTCACCTGCTGCTCACCCGGTTACTTACAGAGGGTCCCCAATAGATTTTTGATAAAAATTGACCGAAAACCATATCACTAAAATATTCATGAGCTAAGACACACGAAAAATGAGAAAAAATTCCTAATTTCTATTAAATGTCTCGTAAATGCCCAAAAATGCAATGAAAGTTCCGGAGGCTTCATTTGCTGTTCCCCCGGGTACTTACGGAGGGTCCCCAATAAGTTTCGAAAAAACTTGACCGAAAGCCATGTCACCAAAATATTCATGGACTAACACACACGAAAAATGAAATAAATCACCTAATGCCTATTAAATGCCTCGTAAATGACCACAAACACCTCGAAAATCCTGAGGCTTCACCTGCTGTTCCTCTGGGTACTTACGGAGGGTCCCCAATAGGTTTTGAAAAAAAATTGATCGGAAACCATATCACGAAAATATTAATGGGCTAACACACACGAAAAATGTGAAAAATCGCCTAATTTATACCTATTAAAAACCTTGTAAATGCCCAAAAACAGTGTAAAAATTCTTGAGGCTTCACCTGCTTCTCCCTCGGGTAATTATGGAGGTTCCCCAACAGGTTTCAGAAAAAAATTGACCAGAAACCATATCACCAAAATATTCATGGGCTAACACACACGAAAAATGTGAAAAATCGCCTAATTTCCATTAAATGCTTCGTAAATGCCCAAAATCAATGTGAAAATTCTTAAGGCTTCACCTGCTGCTCCCTCGGGTTATTATGGAGGTTCCCCAATAGGTTTTGGAAAAAAATTGAACAGAAGCCATATCACCAAAATATTTATGGCTAACACATACGAAAAATGAGAAAAATCACCTAATTCCTATTAAATGCCTCGTAAATGCCCAAAAATACCGTGAAAATTCACGAGGCTTCACTTGCTGCTCTCCCGGGTACTTACGGAGGGTCCCCAATAGGTTTCAGAAAAAAATTGACCGAAAGCCATATCACCAAAATATTTATGGGCTAACACACACGAAAAATGATAAAAATCACCTAATTCCTATGAGATGCCTCATAAATGTCCAAAAACGCCGTGAAAATTCCTATGAATTCACTTGTTTCTCCCTCGAATACTTACGGAGGGTCGCCAATAGGTTTCAGAAAAAATTGACCGGAAGCCATATCACCAAAATATTCATGGGCTAACACACACGAAAAATGAGAAAAATCACTTAATTTCTATTAAAGTCCTCGTAAATGCTCAAAAACGCCTTGAAATATCCCAAGGCTTCACCTGCTGCTCCCCCGGGTACCTACAGAGGGTCCCCAATAGGTTTCGAAAAAATATTGTTCGGAAGCCATAACACCAAAATATTCATGAGCTAATACACGAAAAATGAGAAAAATCGCCTAATTCCTATTAAATGTCTCGTAAATGCCCAAAAACACTATGAAAATTTTCGACGCTTCTCCTGCTGCTCCTATGGGTACTTGCGGAGGGTCCCTAATAGGTTTCGAAAAAAAATTGACCGGAAGTCATATCACCAAAATATTTATGGGCTAACACATACGAAAAATGAGAAAAATCACATAATTCCTATTAAATGCCCGTATATGCCCAAAAATGCCGTGAAAATTCCCGAGGCTTCACCTACTTCTCCCCCAGGTATTTACGGAGGGTTCGGATAGGTTTCGAAAAAAATTTGACCGAAAGCCATATCAATAAAGTATTCATGGCTAACACACACGAAAATTTAAGAAAATCTCCTAATTCATGTTAATTGCCCCTTAAATGCCCAAAATGGACTATCAAAATAGTAAAACTGTACGTACTACTCCCCCAACTTCCTACGTAAGGTTCCATAAATGTTTCACAAAAAAATTTTCCGAAAGCCTTATCACCAAAATATTCATGGCTAACACAAACGAAAAATTGAAAAATCATCAAATTCCTGTAAATTACCCCCTAAATACGCAAAATTGACTTCGAAAATGGTGAGATTGTATGTACTGCTCCGCAAACTCCCTACGGAAGGTTCCATAAAGGTTTCGCAATGAAATCATAAGAACGTCATATCACCAAAATATTAATGGGCTAATACAGATAAAAAATGAGAAAATTGCCTAATTTCTGTAAATTGACCCCTGAATACCAAAAATGGTGAGACTTTACATCTGCTCCCCAACTCCTTACAGAGTATTCCATAAAGGTTTAGCAAATAAATCGTCTGAAAGTCATATCACAAAAATATTCATAGTTAACACACAAAAAATGAAGAAAATCGCCTAATTTGTATAAATTTCCCCTAAATACCCAAAATGGACTCTGCTAATAGTAAGATTGTATGTACTGTTCCCCTAACTCCCTACAGATGGTTCCATTAAGGTTTCGCAAAGAAATTATTCGAAAGACATATCACCAAAACATTCATAGGTTAACACACTGAATATAAAGAAAATCGTTAAATTCCTGTAAATTGGCCCTAAATAACAAAAATGTACTCCAAAATTGATGAGATTGTACGTATTGCTCCCCCCAACTCCCTACGGAGGTTTCCATAATGGTTGCAAAGAAATCATCTAGAAGCCATATCACCAAAATATTCATGGACTAGCACCCAAAAAACTGAAAAAATCGCTTAATTCCTATAAATTACCCCCTAAATGACCAAAATGCACTCTGAAAATGGAGAGATTGTACGTATTTCTCCCCCAACTCCCTACAGAGGGTTCCGTAAAGGTTTCGCAAAGAAAACATCCAGAAGTCATATCACCAAAATATTCATGGACAAACACACAAAAAACTGAAAAAATTGCCTAATTTCTGTAAATTAAGGGTTTCACAAAGAAATCATCAGGAAGCCATATCACCAAAATATTCATGGGCTAACACACAAAAAACTGACAAAATCACTTAATTCTTGTCAATTGGCCCTAAATACACAAAATGGACTCCGATGATGGTGAGATTGTACGTACAACTCCCCCAACTCCCCATATAGGGTTCCATAAATGTTTCACAAAGAAATCATCTCGATGCCATATCACCAAGATACTCATGGGCTAACACGCAGAAAAAACTGAGAAAATCGCATAATTCCTGTAAATTTCCCCCTGAATGACTCTAAAAATGGGGAGACTATACGTACTTCTCCCCCAACTCCCGACAGAGGATTCCATAACGATTTCGCAAAGAAATCGTCCGGAAGCCATATCACCAAAATATTCATGACTAACACACACAAAAAAAAATTGAGAAAAATTACCTAATTCCTGTAAATTGGCCTCTAAATGCCATTGACTCTAAAAATGGTGAGACTGTACGTACTTCTCCCGCAACTCCCTACGAAGAGTTCCATAAAGGTTTCACAAAGAAATTGTCTAGAAGCCAAATAACAAAAACATTCATAGGCTAACACACACAAAAATCTGAAAAAATCGCCTAATTCTTGTAAATTAGCCCTAAATACCCAAAATTGACTCTAAAATTGGTGAGACTGTACGTACTTCTCCCCAATGTTCCTACGGAGGATTCTATAAAGGTATCACAAAGAAATCATCCGGAAGCCATATCACCAAAATATTCAGAGGCTAACACACACGAAAAATTGAGAAAATTACCTAATTCTTGTAAATTACCTCATAAATATCCAGAATGGACTTCAAAAATGGTGAGACTGTACGTACTGCTCCTACGTACTACTCCCCTAACTCCCTAAGAAGGGTTTCATAAAGGTTTCGAAAAAAAATCGTTCAGAAGTCATATTACCAAAATATGCATGGGCTAACAAACACAAAAAATAGACTGTACGTACTTCTCCCCCATCTCCCTATGGAGAGTTCCATAAAGGTTTCGAAAAGAAATCGTCCAAAAGTTATATCATAAAAATATTCATTGGCTAACACACACTCCGAAAATGGTAAGAATGTACGTACTGCTCCCCCAACTCCCTATGAAGGGTTCCATAAAGGTTTCGTAAAGAAATCGTCTGAAGCCATATCAAAAAAAATATTCATGGGCTAACACTAACAAAGTAATTGTAAAAATTGTCAAATTCCTGTAAATCGACCCCCTATATACCTAAAATGGACTCTGAAAAATGGTGCGGCTGTACGTACTTCTCCCCCAACTCCCTATGGATAGTTCCATAAATGTAATCGTTTGGAAACCATATCACCAAAATATTCATGAGCTAATACACACTAAAAAAACTAAGAAAATCGTCTAATTCTTGTAAATTGGCTCTAAATACCCAAAATAGACTCTGAAATTTGTGAGACTGTACGTACTTATCCCCCAACTCGCTACGGAGGGTTCCATAAAGGTTTCACAAAGAAATTTTCCAGAAGTCATATCACTAAAATATTCATGGACTAATATACTCACAAAAAACCTGAGAAAATCGCTTCCTATAAATTGGCCCTAAGTACCCAAAATAGACTCTGAAATTGGTGAGACTGTACGTACTTCTCTCCCAACTCCTTACGGAGGGTTCCATAATAGTTTCGCAAAGAAATCGTCCGAAAGCCATATCACCAAAATATTCATGGGTTAACACACACACAAAACTGAAAAAATCGTCTAATTCCTGTAAATTGGCCCATAAATAACCAAAATGGACTCTGAAAATGGTGAGATTGTACATACCTCTCCCCTAATTTCCTACAGAGAGTTCCATAAAGGTTTCACAAAGAAATCGTCCGAAAGCCATATCACCAAAATATTCATGGGCTAACACACACAAAAATTTGAGAAAATCGTCTATTCTTGTAAATTGACCCTAAATACCCAAAATGGACTCTAAAATTGGTGAGACTGTACGTACTTCTCCCCCAACTCTCTACGGAGGGCTCCATAAAGGTTTCACAAAGAAATCATCCAAAAGTCATATCACTAAAATATTCATAGGCTAACACACAAAAAAAACTGAGAAAATCGCCTAATTTTTGTAAATTGGTCCTAAATATCCAAAATGGACACTGAAAATGGTGAGACTGTACGTACTTCTCCCCCAACTCCCTATAGTTCCATAAAGGTTTCACAAAGAAATCGTCTAAAAGTCATATCGCCAAAATATTCATGGGCTAACACATAAAAAAAATTGAGAAAAATCGACTAATTCTTGTAAATTGGCACTAAATACCCAAAATGGACTCTGAAATTGGTGAGACTGTATGTACTTCTCCCCTAACTCCCTACTTAGAGTTCCATAAAAGTTTCACAAAGAAATCGTCCGAAAGCCATAACGCCAAAATTTTCATGGGCTAATACACACAAAAAAGTGAGAAAATCACCTAATTCTTGAAAATTGGCCCTAAATATCCAAAATAGACTCTGAAATTGGTGAAACTATACATACTTCTCCTCCAACTCCCTACGGAGAGTTCTATAAAGATTTCATAAAGAAATCATCCGCAAGCCATATCACCAAAATTTTCATGGGTTAATACATACAAAAAATTGAGAAAATCACTTAGTTCTTGTAAATTGGCCCTAAATACCCAAAATAGACTCAAACAATGGTGAGACTGTACGTACTTCTCCCCCAACTCCCTACGGAGGGGTTCCGTAAAGGTTTCGCAAAGAAAACGTCCAGAAGACATTCACCAAAATATTTATGGCTAACACACAAAAAAAAAATTAGAAAATCGTTAATTCTTATAAATTGCCCCCTAAATGTCCAAAATGAACTCTAAAAATAGTGAGACTGTACGTACTGCTCCACCAACTCCCTACGGAGGATTTCGTAAAGGTTTTGCAAACAATTCGTCCAGAAGCCATATCACCAAAATATTCATAGGCTAAAAACACAAAAAAAACTAAGTAATCGACTAATTCCTGTACATTGCCCTCTTAATGCCCAAAATGGACTCTGAATATAGTGAGATTGTATATACTACTCTCCCAACTCTCTACGGAAGGCTCCATAAAGGTTTCACAAAAAATTGTCCGAAAGTCATATTACCAAAATATTCAATGGAATAACACACATGAAAAAACGAGAAAATCACCTAATTCCTATAAATTGCCTCCTAAATGCCCATAATGGACTCTGAAAATGGTGAGACAATACGTACAACTCCCTCAACTCCCTACGGAGGGTTACATAAAGGTTTGGCAAAGAAATCATCTTGAAGCCATATTCCCAAAATATTCGTGGGCTAACATACAAAAAATTGAGAAAATCACCTAATTCCTGTAAATTTCCCTCTAAATACCCAAAATGAACTCCAAAAATCGTGAGACTGTACGTACTGATCCCCCAACTCCCTACGGAGGGTTCCATAAAGGTTTTGCAAAGAAATTATCTAGAAGTCATATCACCAAAATATTTATGGACTAACACACAAAAAACTGACAAAATCGCCTAATATCGATAAATTGGCCCCTAAATATCCAAAATGGACTCCGAAAATGGTGAGACGTACTACTCCCTAAATTCCCTACGGAGGGTTCCGTAAAGGTTTCACAAAGAAATCGTCCAGAAAAAATTCACTAAAATAATCATGGGCTAACACACAAAAAACTGAGAAAATCGCATAATTTCTATAAATTGCCCCCTAAATGCTAAAAATGGACTCTGAAAATGGAGAGATTGTACGTACTGCTCCCCTAACTCCCGACTGAGGGTTCCGTGATGGTTTCGCAAAGAAATCGTCCGAAAGTCATATCACCAAAATATTCATAGGCTAACACACACAAAAAAAACTTAGAAAATCGCCTTATTCCAGTAAATTGCCCCCTAAATTTTCAAAATAGACTCAAATAATGGTGAGACTGTACGTACTGCTTCTCCAACTCCCTATGAATAGTTCCATAAAGTTTTCACAAAGAAATCGTCCGGAAGCCATATCAACAAAATATTCATGGGTTAACACACACAAAAAATTGAGAAAATTGCCCCCTAAATATCGAAAATGGATTATGAAAATGGTGAGACTGTACGTATTGCTTCCCCAACTCCCTACAGAGGGTTCCATAATGGTTTCGCAAAGAAATCGTCCGGAAGCTATATCACCAAAACATTTATGGGCTAACACACAAAAAAATTTGAGAAAATCGCGTAATTCCTATAAATTGGCCCCTAAATGTCCAAAATGGACTCCGAAAATGATGAGATTGTACGTATTTCTCCCCCAACTCCCTGCGTAGAGCTTCCTAAATGTTTCATAAAGAAATCGTTCAGAAGCAATATCACCAAAATATTCATGGGCTGTTAACACACAAAAAACTTAGAAAGTCGCCTAAATTCTTGTAAATTGCCCCCTAAATGCCAAAATGGATTCTGAAAATGGTGAGATTATACGTACTGCTCCCCCAACTCCCTACGGAGGGTTCTATTAAAGTTTCACAAAGAAATCATCCAGAAGTCATATAACCAAAATATTCATGGTTAACACACACGAAAAATTAAAAAAATCGTCTAATTCCTATAAATTGCCCCCTAAATGTCCAAAATGGACTCTGAAAATGGTCAAACTATACATACTACTCCCCCAACTCCCAACGGAGGGTTCCATAAAGGTTTCGCAAAGAAAGCATCCGGAAGCCATATCACCAAAATATTCATGGGCTATAACACACATAAAAATTGAGAAAATTGCCAAATTTCTGTAAATTTGCCCCTAAATATCCAAAATGGACTCCGAAAATAGTAAGACTGTACGTACTGCTCCCCCAACTCCCTACGGAGGGTTTTATAAAGGTGTCGCAAAGAAATTACCGGGAAGCCATATTACTAAAATATTTATGGGCTAACACACACAAAAAAACAGAGAAAATCGCCTAATTCTATTACATTGGCCTCTAAATATCCAAAATGGACTCTGAAAATGGTGAGACTAAAAGGTTTTTCTGAAAAAACTTAAGGAGGACATTCGTAATGAGTTGGGGGAGGATTACATATAGTCTCACCATTTTTAAGGCATATTTTTTTACATTTAGGGGCCAACTTTTAGGAATTGCGCAAATTTCTTTGATTTTTCATCTGTATTAGCCCATGGATGTTGGCGCCTTTTGGCGCCCGAAATGTTTTTCTGAAAAAACTTCATAAGGGCTTCCGTAATGAGTTAGGGGAGCATTCTTATAGTCCCACCATTTTTTAAGGCATATTTATGCATTCATGGGCCAACTTTTAGTAATTACGCAAATTTCTTAATTTTTCGTGTCTATTAGCCCATGGACGTTGGCGCCCGAAAGGTTTTTCTGAAATTATTTTATGAAGACCTCCTTAATTAGTTGGGAAAACATTACGTATAGTCCCACAATTTTTAAGGTATATTTTTGCATTTAGGGGCCAACTTTTAAGAATTTCACAAATTTCTTGATTTTTCGTATGTATTAACCTATAAATGTTGGCGCCTTCTGGCCCCCGGAAGGTTTTTCTGAAAAAACTTTATGAGGATCTCCGTAATGAATTGGGGGAGCACTACGTATAGTCCCGCCATTTTTAAAACATATTTTTACATTTAGGAACCAACTTTTAGGAATTACGCAATTTATTATGTATAGTCCCACCTTTTTAAGACATATTTTTACATTTAGGAATTAACTTTTAGAATTATGCGAATTTCTTGATTTTTCGTATATATTAACTCATGGATGTTGGCACCTTCTAGTGCTTGGGAGGTTTTTCTAAAAAACTTTATTAAGAACCAATTTATAAAAAATTAGGTGATTTTCTCAAATTTTCATGTATGTTAACCCATGAATCTGTTGATGATATAACTTTTGATCCCTTTTTTTTTGGCATTTAGGGGTGAGTGTTAGCTTTTTCTGATATTATAAGGCGATAATGATAGCAAAAACCTGATCTAGGAATCTGGATGAACTATAGAGAAACGTAAACTAGGAAATTAGAACTTTATGCCAAAAGTACCATCACCATGTAAGAAATGTCATATTAATATTAAAATATATTTTATGTATACATGTATACTTTTTTAACCTGATATATCCACTGCGGACACACTCCACTGTTACAACTCTTAACAAATGGTTTTTTTTTTAATAAGTTTTAGCATTCTGCAATTCCCTGCAGGAGGATGCCCAGGTATGTATCAATATGCCTAAACACTTTCTTCAAATGAATGAATCCTAAAAACTACCAACAAAATCTGCATCAACAACTACGGAGCTAAATTAATGATATGTTACCATACGTTGGAGGCAGGGAGCCCGATGAGACTTTTCACCTTTCAGTAATGATGAAAACAAATAATGTACCAGTAAACATGTCAACCAACAAGGGCCAAAGTAACTTTACATTATAAGGTTTGCTGAAACCAATCTTTCAGGTGTTGGTAAGACCTTTTCTCCTTTAAGGACTTCTTTTACATTCACCTGATGTTGAATGGTCAATGATAAGATCTGCAACTCACGCCACACAAAGAAATATTGCAATTTGCAAGTTGCTTACCTGTAAAATCGGTCCCAAAGGGGAAAAAGGTAAGATGGTAAAATCAAGAAAGGTTGCCCTTAAATTACTGTTCCAATCAAATCTGATAATGCTTCAACTTCGACAATCCATTCCTCCCCCAAGTCCAAGAGGGTGGGTGTCCCATATAAAATAGAAGGAAAACAATAAGCACAAAGAAAAATGGGGAGAAAAGTGGATGATATCCATTAAAGCTGAAACTAAAATATTGATGAACAGTAACCAGAATGGTAACTAAAAGAAGAAATTTTGATGCACAATATGCTAAGGGGACATAAACCAAGCAGTTGCATCGAAGTATCATATCACAGAAGTGTGTTTATTCTCCTCGTATTAAATTCTTTACCTCGGCTATTATCCTTCCATCAGAATCCAGCAGTGCCTCAAGTATAAATTTGCAGAACCGAAAAATTCATTTAGAACAGGATATCATAGGTTCTGGTTGATAATTCAGCTCAACCTGCTCAACACTGGCATAAAGGAAGCAGAAGATAAAACACCGGGAAATAAGGAATTAGTTATCTTGGAAGGTACAAAGCACATCAAACTTTAAAAGACATTCACAAGAATGACAAGAAAAAAGAGCAGGAAATGAATGGATATAATATGATTATTTGAGGGATCAAAGTAACCAAACTATTCTATGTACTATCCTCCCTGTGCAGAAATTTGGGTTTCATTGGATTTTAGAGTTTCACCACACCTTGAAAGTTCACTTTAATATGCAGCAAGCATTTACAAGCTAACACAATAAGTGTAGGTAAGTAGATAACTTCTTAGATTACGAATCCGTCCCTTTTGTTAGTTATTGTACTAGATAACCTCTTTAACTAAAAGTTGACAAGTTTACGAGGACTTCTCCAATATAGGCAACATGTACTCACGATAAAAGAAACTTTGATAAAATATCAGATGCAAACTTCACATAAATAAAACCTATGATTTAGCTAACATTCACAATATTTTCCATTTAACTGGTGATCCATTTTATGCTCACATACAATGATAATCACATATATATCCCTTTCTAAGCATCTGAAACCTCACTCTACAATCTACATGACCTGCTTAATATAGATGATCCATGAACTGATTTCACTCCTTTAAACAACAGGTTTTCCCTCTCCATATTGATATGGTCATAATGAGTGCCAAATGGACCACCTCCTACACTATTTCTCCATCTGTTAGTTAGAGATATTATCTTTTAGCTTGAGATAAGATTTTATCAATTAGTTTGAGGTATATAATATTTTACAATGGTATGGAGTCCTAATAGTCTTAAGAGTTTTTACGAGTTTAGAAATCCCTACCCGAATAAGGCTTTATTTATTTATTTATCTTGTTTCATTAACTCAAAATAAGAATGACTTAACGAATAGTTTTTGGTGATATCTATGTGTTCCTATCTTATTCTTCTCTCCTTCTCGTACTTCTCTAATTTTCTCCCAACCCCACCTCCCTTCTCGTCCTGCATCAGCCGGAAGCAAAGATATGCCAATATTTGATTGTTCTAACAAAAAGAAACCATTCTCAGAATACTGTTTCCTGATTTAGCAATAAGACCTTAAAAGTTCCGTAGACTAATGTTTTCTCCTTTGTAGCTTCTAATGTGTTAGCTTATTCAAAAAATTACGACACACATAGAGGATATTATTAAGGTTCTAGAATAAAATGTCATGTTAAAAGTTAAAAAAAATACCGTTGCCGAAGTTTAAACATCCCGGTGCCTATCGTCATTGGTATGCCCATGATGATACATTCGGTTACTCCTTCTATCTTATCATCCCTTCCATTTACAGATGCATTAAACAGGTGGTCGGTTGTCTTCTCAAATGAAGCTAACATCAGTACGCTATCTTTCATTTTCTGAACACCATGTCTCGTTATTCCCAGGACTTCACCCTATGATAGTAACAAAGAATGTCAATTAAGCTAGATACTTGGATATTAAAGACACAACATGATTTTGGATGAGGAAAATATTCCAGGAGAAGTACCTTATATGTCATCAGATCTGCAAGAAGCATCATGTGCCGCAAGTCTATTGTCATTCCATGACTTGACATGGTATAATTAATCTCATCAATTATAGATACCCTTGCTGCTTCAATGCCTAGAGTATGCTGCACCTCCATTATATGATTGCTCTTTGTATAACGTCCATCAACTCCTTCAATGCCCATTACAGAAAGGAGACCGGTACTGCAGAAAGGAAAAAGCAGGTATCATATAGAAGTTCTATTTTATACCAACAACTCATTGGAGCATGAAATCCCAGAGAAGAAAACCAAAAGCCCAAGTTGCTGAAAATTGAACCAACACAGTAGAGTAGGACTGTAATTCTCTTTTACATTTCTTCACAGGATCCTTGAAACTATATCAGACAACATTTTTCTGACAATATCATTTTGATTATGAGTCACTAGTCTTCCAATTAACCTCTCAATGAGACAATAAAATACAGATTTTCAGCAAGTTTTTAAAATCCTTTTAATTTTTCAAATGATCTAACCGCAACAAACCGGTATTGAAAGGTCCAACTCATGTTCTTGTGTGTAAATTGTCCATTTAATTGTTACAGTTCTCAAAAAAAATGTTCCCTTAATACCTTGTTTACCGATTAAAAAGATAATTTCGAAGTTGTTCTTTATTTTATTGTCGAAAAGTTAGAGACCTAAATTGATAACTAAATATTTTACACTTCTCCCCCTTTCTAACAACTTAAACTTTTAGATAGGGTTATAGGTGACACCCTTCAATATGGTATTAGAGCCTCTAGAAACTTGGTAGAGACCAAGTATTTTTCATGTACCAGCCAACAGCCCTTATGCTGCAAGCATAGACATAAAATACAGCCCATATTGTCCTCTTTTCATTTATTTTACATCATAATTGCATTTTAATATTTCAATTAGTTTGATGTATTATTATGGTATTGAGCTTATGTCTAAAATCATTAAAAAGCACACATAGGATGCACTTGTAGCTCGCAAAGATTAAAAATTAACAAACAAAACAGCTTTACTGGATTTAATGTGTTTGTAAAAGAATACCAATTTATTTTGATACATACAAGATTAGACGAATATCTAATGTTACAGTTATAAATAATCATTCTGTTGAGAAATACAGATAGATAGTTGAAGATAATCAAATTGGAGTGGGGTGGGGGGTTATTTTCAATCTGAGTCTATCCTAGCCCAAGTAGGACGTGTTTAAACTTGAACTCATGCTTATTGACAGACATTGACCGTATATGATCTTGGGCCATCAATGAGGATATGAACCCACATCCAAGCATGAAGGCCATCGTGCCCTAAATGATTTTTCCAAAAAGGAGGTTACAAGGACTAAGATTTGCCCAAGTTCCATTCTACTTCACTTTCAAGCAACTGTATGAAAAGGGGGTGTTGAATTCTCTGGATTAATGTAACGCTTTCGATAACTTAATTAGCCTCTTAGGTTTATTTTTAACGTAAGAAATGCAGAATAAGACATGTGAAGTGAGATAACTTTTGAATCTCTACCATAAAAGAAACAAAATTATGAGATATTGAATGCATCTAGAAATATTGTAGAAAATTACAGGCTTCCTAAACCAAACTGAGCACAACCTAATGATGTAGAATGTGGAAGAAGCTATACATAGAACTTACCCTTCAACAAGCAACTCATATGTTTCCCCTTTGACATCATTTTTACGATCTTTTTGTTGTTCTTTGTTTACCACAGCCCTTTGAACGGTAGTAATACCCTGACATCCCAAGAAGATTTACAAATGTAAGTCAACGCAGTAGTTCAGATAAAACTGATTAATCAATGCTCAACTGAAAACCCACAGATTAAATTAAATTCAAATCTTGATGATTGTCATACCTTCACAACAACAGCAGGCAGCTTATTTTTCAGCCGGTGCAGTTCAAAATGCAGTTTATCTTTATCAGCCTGAGGGAAAACTTCCAGCTTCCTGGGATTCAGAACTTTTACTTGCTGCAGAAAATAGGAATTTCACTCAACAAGATGTCATTGATCGATAAGAAGCAGAAACAGAAACACAACTTATCTTACATGTTCCTTCAATTTTATTTTTGAGGTCTGCAAAATTGATTGCTTGACAGTATAAGCATCAATACACAGTTGTGACACCTGAATTATCTCCATATCAAGTGAAATAGCAATTGATGCTAATCGAGATGCCAACACAATCTTGACACTCTTAGCCACCTGCATAAAAAATAAATTTGTATTCACAATGAACTTAGTTCAATGCCATTATGAGAGCTTTGCAAATATTTCATGAGTACAAGCAACTTACCTGCCCCAAAAGAGTTTTTTCAATACGGGCTTTAATCATCCTTGCTGCAGTTAAATTAGCAGCAGACAGAAGTTTTGCAGTAATAATAGGAGTAGTGATCTTTTTTGCTGCATTTATGATTTCTTTTATTCGAGGAACTCCAAGTGTAACATCTACCAAAGAGTTAAAGAAACAGGATAATATGATAAAAGGTCAGTTAGACTAGCCAAAAACCATTTTGATGATATAAACTTAAGCTCCAAATAAACAAGGATACTCATGCTTGCAACTCCAGCAAAGTGAAAGGTTTTCAGTGTCATCTGTGTCCCAGGTTCCCCAATACTCTGAGCTCCAATTGCACCAATTGCAGTTCCAGCTTCTAGTCTTTTCAGGTGATACCGAGAGATGCACATATTGAGGAACACCTACAAACAAGGAAGTAAAATTAAAAATCCACACATATGCACAATGCTATTAGTAACTTCATGATTCTGGAGAAAATTAAACATTATCCTTTTCTTTTAATATAAGTAGAAAATGTTATCCCTTAGTTTCTTTTTCCCCTTTTTTCCTAATTTCCCTTTGAAATTATTTCCTCAATGAAGTACTGCTAGTAATTCATGTACCAGACAGATTTCATGTCTATTTAACATACTATAGCTTTATTTAGTCATACTACTGGGGATTACAAAGACTTCCTGTGTTTCCAATTTAAATGACTTTGATTAGCACTACAGTTAATATAGGCAAACATCTCATGTAATTACATGGAGGGAGCTAGGATATTAAAATACTGACAGAACAGGTGCAATGTAAGATAGTTTGAAGAAAATGTGACACATCAAAGTCGAGGAAATAATCTCTCTGCTCAAATTTACACGTCTCTCTTTCTATTCTTGGACTTCCCTAAATATTTGACACACTTCAACTAAACAGGTTGTTGTATATAACTTTCAAATTTGAAAAATTCATATTCATATTCCACAGGGTACTTGCTATCTCCCGCCAACACAAGTACTTGGTAACTTTGTCCACTAAGGCTTGAACAAATAGGAGTAAATCACCTAGTATTTTTGCCTCCACTAGGATTTGAACATGAAACCTCATGATTCTCAATCCCACTTCATTGGCCACTAGGTCACACCCTTAGGTGCAATTCATATTCATTTTCCTATTAAATTTGAACTTTGATTCTTTTTTCATTGCAGAACTTATTTCTTTTCAAAATTGAAACCAAAACACAAATTCATTTAAAAGGAGCTTTTTCTGAAATAGAAAACAAATAAGATCTAATGGTTAGCAGTACATATCATCAAATAATTACTCCCCTGATCCAGCTAATCTTAAATTTCAGCATTCAAGATTAAGCAAGATAGCCTGTTACATCTTGACCAATTAATTTGCTTAACTTTTGATTGAAAAATAAATTACTTTCTTTGTCTTATTTGGTGCTATACAATTCTTCTTGATAATCAAAGTTGTATCTCCTTTACAAAAACTATACTTTAAATGTGTAGAACTTTCATATTCCATTGCACATACTACGTTTTTCATCATTCATGAGCACATAAAGCTTCTGAAAAAAAGTTTTTGAACCTATATGTTCTACGCCCTCCATTTCAATTTGTTTGTCTAGTTCCGACTTGGCATGGAGTACAAGAAAATAAAGAAGACTTTTGAATCTTGTGGTCTTAAACTAAAGATATGTAGAATATACCAAAATGTCCTTCAATCTTGTGGTCTTAAACATGCCATGTGAAAAGTTGAAATTAAAGAGTTGCCAAAAAAGGAAAGAGACATTCTCTTTGAAATGGACAAAAAGAAAAGTAAGACAAACAAATTGAAATGGAGGGAGATTTTTATCATTAGACTGGGATGTAAATACATATTCACTGCCATATATAATGTTTAGATCAAACTATATGAAGTTTCCACTAAGGAGCAACAAAGATTTAAATCTTGCTTGTCCTTACTATTTAATTGTATTTTTATTTTGTCAACCGGAAAACATCTATCAAGTAATATAGTACCAATAAGAATTTACAGTCGAGCAGTAATAGAAAACATGTCATATTGAACTCCTATCAAAATAATAAGTCACTTCTGAATAACTAGTTTGCATCATCCTCAATGACGACATATTATAACGGAACTTCATATCTTAAAGGATAACCAACAAAAATGAAGGAAAAGTAAATCAAGCAGCAACTTTATTGTGGAAAACATCAATCAAGTAATATAGTACCAATAAGAATTTAGGGGTCGTTTGGTTGGAAACAAGTTATCCCATCACTATGGTATAAATGGTGGGATAAGTTATCCCAAACATGGCAACCAAACAAGACACAAAAATTTTATCCCATCACTATTTTCTTATCCCATGACTATTTATTTTTACCCACACACCAAACGACCCCTTACAGTCAAGCAGTAATAGAAAACATGTCATATCGAACTCCTATCAAAATAATGTCATTTCTGAACAACTAGTTTGCATCATCCTCAATGACGACATATTATAACAGAACTTCATATCTTAAAGGATAACCACTAAAAAATGAAGGAAAAGTAAATCAAGTAGCAACTTAATTGTTGTATGCAATTTTGTCAGCAAACCACTTAATAGTTGGAACAAGCAATTAACCAAAAAACCTCTGCGCAAGCAAAAAGGAACTTCTGAAGCTATTTACCTGTAGTTGCTTCTTAGTAATACCAGATATGTTCAACGCAATTTTTTCAAGATATCCACGGTCGTCCCCTTCATACTGCTCTTCACCCAATAATAGGGATTCCCGTAAATTTTTCAAGGTTTCAGCTAAATTTTTTATCAAAAAATCAGACAGCGAAGCACGGAATGCCTCTGAGCAACCCCCTTCAGGAGTCATATCATGATATGAGAGCCTTTCATTGACTATTTCGCAGATTTCTGAGTAAGACATACTCTTCTCACCTCCAGGAGGACATGTTGCCTGTAAATAGAAATTATTATCAAAATTTTCTGACCTTTATCACAAGACTGTTGAAAATTGAATTTCTATTAGGTTCTATTAAAATTAAAGTTCATACCTTAACTTTCATAAATAATCTGCTAAAGTTTAAAGGACGTCCTTTTTTCTCTTCCATCTGTGAAGGATCCATGCCATCATCGCCATACATGAACTGAACTATACATGCGCTAGCATTTCGTACAGTGCTGTCATAATAAACAGCAAGGTCCTCTAAAGCTTTCATAAGTCGACGAGACATGTATCCGGTGTCAGCAGTTTTAACCTGTAGCAATCAAAATGGATGAACATCCAACACTGACAAAACTTTAGCCTTATACTTCAAACAAAGACATCAGCAAGAATCTATAGAATCCTATATTACATGCACTCTCATATTTGATACGGGTGTGTTAAGTAAACGATACGGGTATAAGCAGTCTTTTTGTCAATTCTTGGGGTATCTCAAAGAACCTACACAAAGTATCCCAAACTCATATCCTACCAGTTAATAGAAGTCGAGCAGACAAATGAAGAATTCAGATAAACAAATATTAAATCCGAATGACAAATAATAATACCACCAACAAATAAGTCGAAAGAGGGGATCCATACCGCCGTATCAACAAGACCTTCTCTTCCTCCCATTGTGTGAAAAAAGAACTCAGTTGCTGACAAACCGTCAAAAAAGGAATGAGCTACAAACCCTTTAGCCTGGTCACAAACAGAACTGTACTCAGCACTCCATAAAGGTACATACATGCTTTTCTAAAATTGAGTGCATAAGTCACTGCAATAATTACTGTAAGCATCTCTTCCTTAAGAGAGGAATAACTGCAATTGATGAACCTGAATGGACCATTTTAGAAGGATAAACCAACTTACACTAAACAGAATCAAACTAAGATTTTAGTTTGGTTGGGGTGGGGTGTAAGAGGTTGGAAGAATGGACATAATGTTATTTAAATCCCACGAAATTTGACGGAAATAAAGAAATGGAACTTTCAAGTCTTTTGAAACGTAACAAACAATTTGAAGGTAATCTTTTTAAATGTTTAAGTGTTAAGCGCTAGAAATTAAAGTTTAGAATATTTAAAGTGCTCCTAAAGTATGTACATCAGTAGCCAGATTCCCAAATATTGAAGATATATCCCCTATCCCATTATTGTAGGGCATTCTATAAGACATTATTACTGATTCAAAATTATTTAAATATCCTTGTTCACAATAAAATGAAAATCCTAACTTATGGCTTTTGGCTTAGTTTTGTTATATTTTGGCTTAAAAGCAAGTGCTTTAAGGGCTACTTACGAGACTGTACAGGTGACAGTTTTTTCAACAAAATGAGTGCATGTATATGTGATGTATCGATATTGTATAAATAATTATATAATATATATGTAATGTATAGATATTGTATAAATAGTATATAACCATGTATATATGATGTATAATTATGTATCAGACATGTGTATACATCCATATACGCTGCTAATATAATATTTACACACACATATTGAGATTGAGTTTTAATACTTACTCGAGGACGAACAAGATTCTAAGTGTGGCTTGGCGATGTTAGGCAAAAATGCATATATTTATCATTATTTTCCTCACATTTTAGTACTTTTAATCGTCTTATGAGTATTGATTATATTACTTTGTGCTTAATGTTATATTTTAATGTGTAGGAATAAAGCGATATGAAGATGATGAGATTTGGAACAAAATTGAATAAAAAGTGAAAAGAAAAGAAAAAAAGGAAGAACACCATGGGAGATCTTTTTCCTCTCGCAATAAAATTCCATTAATCTCCTTAGCAAAAATATGCCTTTGTTGTAGATCTACCGAGCATAAATCCAAATGGTTCTTTGTCACTCTTGTAGAGTCCCCAAGTATATACGCTCTATCACTCTCTCCTAGAGTTTCATTGAGTATTTATCAAAGGCTCCATGCGCGCTTCGCTTAGTTTAAGTTGAGCTTCAGTGTAGGCAAGGACCTAAGGTGTGTGCCTCATTGCCCATGAGTTCTATCTTGAGCCGAGTGGTACTAAATAACAAATATAATTGACAAATAAGTGTATTAATTGTTGAGGAAAACATTATGAATGTATTTATTACTTTTTCTTGAATTACGTATATATTTAATTTTTACCTTCATTGCACTTCCTTTACTAAGGCTCACACTTCAACTATGCTTTGCACTAAAAGCCCCAGTAGAAGTCTTAATTAATGGAAAGTGCCAGTGAATTAGTTCCAAGAAAGCGGACGTGAAACAACGAGTGCTTTTTAGAGCTTTTTGCTTTTTGACAAACATTGGTTACATTGTATAACTCATAAGTTCAGTACCACGACAGTTCACACAACTTTTAGTGTCTCCTTTCGTTTTATAATTGAAACAATGGGAACTCTTACTCCACTCATCAATCATCCTACCACTTCTCAATATAGCATTATATTAGCTTGGTAAGTCATCCCACTCCAACCTCACCAAGACGCTTCCAACCTATGTTGCTCGGACTCTTCAAAAATTTCAAGGGGTGCGTGTCAAATTCGCCAAAAGTAGTGTATTTTTGGAGAATCCGACACGGGTGCGGCATCAAAAGTGAAGAGTCCGCGCAACTTAGCTTTCAACCCTCTATGGTGATACCATCTGGACCACAAGCTTTTCTTATCCTCATATTTTTCATGGCATCCCTTACCTCTTGCATCTCTTGTAATTATTACCTGGACCACCTAAGGCTTTGTGACGTGGTCGATACAACCCTAAAAGAACCTTCCTACTCACTGCCTTGCATAACAAAGTATTTTTCCTTGTCTCAACCCACTCATACCAAGCTTGTGTCATTAATGTTTTTATGTAATGTCATATAATCTATTCCAACCATTGAAGTAGATTCTACTCTCCATCATTATATCTCACTTTTTAACCAATCACTTAATTAAATGATTAAATAAAGAAAGATCAAATCTGAAAAGGAATGCCTTACAGGAAAACTACAAAGAAGTTGCAAGTCTTGGTCATAAATAGGTATCTTATATAAAAATCAATCCAAACCATCAAAGTATCTGCTGCTTCTCTCTATTTTTAATATCATCAATACTTAACCTAAGTAAGCCAACCATTTCTCAGTTCGTCTCCTTCCTTCCCCAAAAACCTGGAACCAAACGTGGAGCATCACAATACCACTTAAACCTACATGCAGTGACTTATCAAAGGACATAATCTAGGATCTCATTCTAGAAACAGCTGTAACATGGAGAGATCCCATATATTCCCGCTGAGAACATGATAAATGTGCCTAGTCCCTAGGATATCTCCCCCTCCAAAAAAATGATGTTCTCCCCACAACAGATGGCAACCATCACAGAACATGTTCCTTTGTCAAATTTCAGAATCAAAATTATGTGTTCAAAAGCATCACATTTATCCACTTTTATAGGTTACCAGTTCATTACTTTTTCTTCAGCCAATTCAAAATAACTACAATATACAAGAAGCGTGCAGGAATGAATGAATAGATAGATCAATAGTCAGCGAGTGGGCAGTTGTGAAGTTGCATTGGTGAAATAGACAGACAAATGGTCACTACCACTATCTGCTAAATGCATATCTCAGCTAAGGCATTCAGGCAATCATTTAATAGTATAAGTACAACAATCAATGTGAATGAGAAACACCTGTAACATGTGGTCCGTTGGAATAACTATAGATGAAGGTGCACTACTGAAGATTTAGATGTGGAACCATCATAATTGTATGGAAGCAATACATTGATGCAGCTAAATTAATTGAATTGAGATGATTAATACTAAGAAGAAAGTAAAGAAGGTTTACACAGTTAGGACAGGAATAGGAGGATGCTCTCAGCAATCCCACCAACTACTAGTACAGGTTGGGTAGGTGTATAAGGAAAGACCTTGAGCTCTTGTCAAAGAGCGAATGACTAACGATCCAGTGCATAACAAAAAAAAACTAAAATGTAGCATGAAGTACTCACAGCTGGAAATTTTGATTTGAAGGGAAAATGCGGAAGACTTCGATCTATGAATCCATCAGGAGCACGACGGCCGCCAACAGACTGCTGACCAACACATGCAATCATCTGGCTTATGTTAATTGGGGATCCTTTTGAACCACACTGTGACATGATTAAAGGACTATTCCTCCAGTCTAGTGCTTTCATACAAATCTGTCAAAAAATTGATATTCAGGCAAATAAGTTCCACCTTCCCGTATCAAAATGTGATTGAAAATAATTCTTAAACAACACAAAAACTTTACTTCTGGGAGAGAAAGGTTCAAGAGGAAAGAATGAGACTTCAAAGAAGCATGTCTTTTAACTCTTAAAATTAGATGCCAAATGACCACTCAATTATTTTTGCAAAAATTGGTGGGACCATAAAACGATAACTTGCTTCAGAGAAGAAGATTCTCATTATAAGTTGGCACTGTCACTGGCTGGGCTCTCTTTTCTCCAGGTGAAGGAGAAGAACATAATGTAAGAATACACATATAATTGGCCAAAATTTAAAGATATTTTAAACTGGTTTATGCAATTTGGCAAGGGTTTGTTCCAATGACCCCCAACCCCAAATTCAAAAGTATATATTTTCTAAAATAAGCTTGAATGCACCAAAATCTCCATCATATTCAATAAATAGGGGTTTCATAGCTTCATTATTGCTCAGATTGAGCAGAAGAAACTTGAAAAAAAAGAATGACAACAGGGTTAGGATATTTTCTTTTACTTATCGAGAGAGGACTTGGCAATGTCAGGGAGATCAGGGTTTAACTAGAAGATTTAACTGGTTATGAGAACAATTAAAGAGAATTCAGGCAATCCACAATGAAGATGGAAAATGAAAAGAAAGGGCTACTAAGGCTATAAGCAACAGTTGAAAACAATCTGCAATTGAACTTTAGAAGCTGGAAAAGAGCTATTCTACCATAACTGGCCATCAGAGATTATAGAGGGAACGTCCTACCAGTGCAAATATTACAAAGTGGAGGGAAAATGTGTATCTGAACCTGAATAGCATAAGACGTTAGGGAAAGATGGAAGTCCCTTTGTAGCCAGATGAGGTTAAGAATCTAATGCAGTGAATAGATAACAATCTGAAAGAAGGCTGCGGCAAAGAGATGCAAATAAACAAGGGAAGCATAAGCTCTTAGGAAAGTAGATTTAGAAGAGGCTGATCTTGAGGATTATGTTTAAATTATGCCCCTGGGTTTGACTGTTTTGGTTCATACAGGTTTCCTTACACTTTACAACTCTTAAATAACTAATGAATTGCACTGTAACATCATCAGATATGGTTTATGCTAATTGGCTTCTGGTGTTCCATTTGAGTTGCTATTACATGATCAGCAATTCAGTCAGCAGCCAAGAGTGACTCTTTTCCTTCTACGATTACTGTTCTAAGTTCACAAGTTTAGCACCTAGCCTTGAAGTGTTAAATGTTTGAAGATTGTGGCTAAGCCACCTTATCCATGTTTTCCCTCTTTATATCTGTCAGGGGAGCTAGGAAGAGATCGGAGATAGGAAGGTTCTACTAGCACAAAAGAGTTTACAAGCAATATACCTGTCTTGGATAGATACAAGCCCTACAGGTGAAGATTCTTAGAGGAAACTAGCAGCACATGAAAAGATACATTGTTCTTACTTTTCCTATGTCGTCACGAACTTTATTCAACGACATAGTTACTTCAGCCTCCAGAGTCTGCGCAGCATCACAGCCAGGTTGCACAGCAAGCTTTCCTTCATTAAATTGTTTAATACAATCTTCACATTTCTTGTAATTTCGATGAATCTCCCCTTGTTTTTGCTTAACTAAGTTCTCCCCAGGTGTGACATCATCAATCCCTATGGAAAATCCATGATTTCCAATCCACCGAGCACTAGCAAGACATGAACAGTGAAAAAGTCAGTGTTTTTAAAAAAATGAACAGCGCAACAAAACTACAAGGTCCATGGTGCTTGAAGCGAAAAGAGAGAACTGAAAGTGTGTGCTTCTTTGAAGTAAGCATACATCTGAAAATTCAAAAATACCAACTGCGTATGAATTTAGTGCTAGAATAGTCAATGTGCAACCAGAATAACTACAGCATCCAATATCCGAGGAGAAGACTTTAGAAAGCTTAAATAATAAAAAAAAAATCATTAAAGGGGAGAAAATTTTCCTTCACCTACTATAACCAAATGCCAACAAGAAAAAAAATTCAACTCCATGCAGAACCAACTCAAAGTAATAAGAACATAAAGTGTGTGGAATTTGAACTGAGTCCATGAAAAATTAAAAGCCCGCTCTAATCATTTATTTCATCCAAAAGTCTGAGGACCAACAACAAAGATGAAGTATGAAGTATACTCCTTTAATGACAGCTTAGAAAAGAAATTTCAGTTGACAACAAATGCAGAAGTAAATGGCTGATCTGAATCTAACTAACGCACCTCAACTTTGCAAGCCGATTCATGCATGTTGCAGCAGCATGGGACTTGTAGTCTCTCAACAGAACAGAGTATAGACCATCCTTATTTCCATTTCCTGTCATCATCTCACACAAGTAACAACTACTGTTATCTGATTGTTTCTTAGGGTCTTAAAATCCAAAAAGAACAGACCATAAGTCAAAAGTACAATACACATAAAACTTCCACTATAATCAATCAAAGAAGAAAAGATTTAAGGCTGTGCTGTACTACCTGTAACATTAGTACATAAGCAGGTGCTCTTTTACATTCTTCTCATATCAAAACAAAATAAAGAAGTCAATTCAGCATTATTAGATATGAGATCTGGAAACAACATAAGAAAGACATTTCTCGTGCTTACAAGTAAATATATGAATGATCTCCTTTTTTATAAGGTAAATTATTTTATTGATGTTGTGGGAACCCTCATGTACAAGAAGTATAACATAAAACAGAGAAACCTACACCAAGATATGATTCTCTACAAAAATCGCCCACTCATATATTGTAACACCTCGGAAGTGTAAAAAATAGCTTGGAAATTTAGAAGTTGCAGAAGGTTGCTGGTGCAGTGTTGTACAAACCCATGTACGGGCCGCGTAAGGTTCTACAACTCGTAGATGGCTGTCGTGCTCCAGACTTAAAAGTGTGAGTATGTTGGCTTAATGTTCATGAGGGGGTTTCACAGTCCGTGGCTAGTTATACGGTCCGTGGTAGTGGATCATAGAGTGAGATCAAAAAGTTGGAAATTTGTCAAGTCCCCGACCATGTAGTACGAACCTCCAGTACGACCCGTGGTTGGGAACATGAGTCGTAGATGGTCTCGTGGTCTTGATCTTCAGAAAGAGGTAATGTTGGTGCTTGATTTCCATGACTAGTTCCTACAGACCGTGCATTGGAAAATGGCTCGTGGTTACTCTTTAGGGATTTCTTGAGACTTAGTGTACGAGGGAAGTATGGATCGTACATGGATATACGTCTCGTGGATCGTGGACCGTAGTTCAAAGTCAGAAACTTTGACTTTCAGTAAAGTGATTCATGAACGGACAGTACGATCCGTGGTCCATTGTACGGACCGTTGATGGGGCCCATGGAGTTGGTTCAACTGACGACAGTTATTTTTCAGGGTTAATTGGGTCTTTTCATACTCTTTTAATTCCTATACTACGTCGTTTTAAGCCTATTTCTAAGATTAGAACCATTTCTAAGACCCTAACTCCTCCCCATTCACTCTCATACTCTCAAAACCCCAAGTCTTCTTCTCCAAGTTCTCTCCCAAGGATTCAAGGATTCCTCAAGCTTCAAGTTTCTTTTCTAAATTCCCATCTCGGGTTTCATCAAGGTATGTGGGAAATTCATCAAAGGATTCCTCTTCATCCATTAAATCTCAAAGAAACCTCAAATTCTCCTTTTATGATTCTTACCCAATTCTAGATTTTCATGATTTTCTTATAGGTTCAATTGATTACAAGTCTATTTATCATGATTGATCTTGATTTCATCATAATTCAATGTTTTCAATGATATTTTCATGAACTCATGCTATGCAAGTAATTTTGATATGAATTCAAGCTATGATGATATGCATGCATTATGATTTGAAAGGTTTATGAATCAAGGATACTTTAGAATAAAATGTCAACATGTTTTTATGAAATTAGGTCGCTTTTGATTGAAATATTCTCATTATGAAAGATTATCATGATTTAGATGCTTTCGATTAAGTGTCTCTTATGAATATATTATGAAATCATAATTTTAAAGGAGCTATTCTTATGACTATGAGATTTTCATGAATGATTCGGTATTACTAAACTCTTACCATTTTCACAGATTATGAATATGAATACGATATGATTATGCATGTTTTCCGTTGGGAGTTTACTTAGCAGTGGACTAGTGGCGCTTACTCAGGTCCCAAAACTAACTCTAGCTAGTAGATCCACTTAAGCTCATGATTATGGTCCTTACCTTGGCAAGTAGGACACTCTCTTTTCTGTGTGGGAGCAATACACTGAACTCCATGTTATAGCTCACATGGTTTTTGTCAGTTAACGGTATCTCCCACAAAAGATTATGATTTCTACTTATGATATGATTATGACTCTTTTCAGAATATTGCATTGACCTTCTACTATGTTTTCATAATCAAAATATCAATTTTCATGTCATGCTTACTTGGTTATTGCATTATAATGTTTTCAGATTTATCATGCTTTTATATTATGTTCATGCATCTTTCCTCATGCTATGTACATCCCAAGTATTGACCACATACATCTCTTGTGCCTATATTGTTTTATAATAGAGATTCTGATGCACATCCATCAGGCCGCGGTTAGTATAGCTTCTGATCATCCTAGCACAGCTTTTGGTGAGTCCTCATGGTTCGGGAACCTTGCCACACTTATGAGTTCTTTCATGTCATTTCAGACTTTCAGCTTTCAGATTTGTTCGACTGAGCTTGGGCTCTACCTAGCCACTCTTATGTAGTAGAGGCTTGTTGTCAGACATAGTATTTCTGCGTTATGGTCTTGTATTCATATTCTTCATGTTATGTTGAGTTTATCATTTGAGACTTATGTTCCGCTTTTATGTTATTTCAGCTATATTGTTATCTTAGTGTTATGCTATGCCATGTGGTTAAGCTTAGAGTCTCTCGGGATTCTAGATACCATGTCACATCTAGGGGGTAGTCTTGGGTAGTGACATATTTACAAACACGCGCGTCATCCAAAAAGAAACTATAGACAAGAGGCTATTCCTCGCATGTACAAAATGTGGCTACATCCCATGACTTGGGTCTTCTCTTTCTCCCTTTGAATGACCTACTTCTCCTGGGATGCAAAAGAGTTTAAGAGATGAACAACAAGATGCAAGAAAGAGGATTGTAGGTTTAGCCAAGACTGAAGACTAGATAAATGCGGGAGTACACAAATTGCTAATTCACCATTATGAACGGTCTGTGATCAAAGAAAAGTTGTTAAATCCAAAATGCCAAATTTACTTTCTTTAAAGAAAAAAGCCACCTACCTCCAAGTACTATAATCTTACATGACGATTACTAAAGAAGATTGAGCAAGAATGTTCTAGGCAAATAATATGGTAAAAGCAGTAAGGAGTTTATAACAAAGCGACATTCCTCGTATATAAAGATCTTATCCAGTCTACCCATACACAAGGAGTTTGAATATTTCTTCAAATACTTTTGCAATCCAATGAAAGCTCTATCAATTAATCGAACTAAAATCATATCTTCAAATTATATTGGGATTACATCCCATATGATTAGATCCTAAGAAATCATAACCACCATGAAATGTTAAAGGGAAAACAGCAACCTATCCTTGATATGGTTTCTCATTGTTCACCATCCCTATCCACTCTCCCAAACCCTCTAACACCATGTCCAATCACCTTTGCATCAGCATCTCTTTGGTTATCTCCCTTCCACCCCACTTCCATAATGAGAAGACTTGTCCCTCATGTGCCTTGCTCCCTCATGAGAGAGGAAACCCCCCTACTCTGGATTATTTTCATATTTTCATTTTTATTGTCCTTCTTTGACTATTTCTTTAATCTTACTAGTGCTATTTATCCTCCCAAAGCAGTAGTAGTTAATTTTTCTAATTGCCTGATCTTTTGTTACCCTTCATAGATTTTATTCGAAACCAGTTCTTCCTTTATCTTCTTTATTTTTTGATAAGTAAATAACATTTCATTAATATAATATCAAAATGGTGTAAAAGTATGTACAAAGTGCTTAAGTAGCTCAACAATCATATAGAATTATCTGAAAGCCTCTATACATAAGTAACGGAAGACATATTATACTTCTTAGTTCTTACATCCTCGTGCTATTTCGAACAATCTTATTTCATTGTTCCGGAATATACACAACGGTATGGTTTTTTAAGCCATCATTCTTCGTAGCCAATTTTACACAATCTCCAACTTGTGAATGCCTCCCGTACAGTCTTCAGCAGCATCCATTAAATATTAAGCATTGAAAATTTCTTAGCTAAGTAGTGAACATGCAACACATTAGAAGATGAACAGTTTCTTGATTCTTCTTTATACTCCTTATGTAAACAACTTTCTTATTTTTCAAGTTATTCCTTGTGAGGACAAAAAAAAAAATTGGTGCCTGAGCATTTCACGCATTCTCCCAATCTCCAAGTACAATTTTTTTTATTTTAAAAGTCGTCATCCCTTTACCCGCCGTCATCTTCATATCTACCCTTCAATCCCTACCCGTACTGGCCATTCATAAATCTTATTTAGGAACTCCTTCACTTCCTCCTATTCATAATACCGGAGAGTCCTCTAGTAGTAATCTCCCAAAACAATTCTCCTAGCCCTCCTTGAAAATTTTCCAATATAATTCCATGCTAAACACCTACACAAGTGCCTCTTTCAGGGCTTCTTTTTTTTTGCACTGCGGGTCCAGTCAAAAAAGTTCCCTTTCACCATTATTTACGATATGTCATCTTTGCTCCGAGAATCCATTTCTTTCTTACAAGATCCCTTTTGACAAACCCACTCCATACAATTGCCTTGCTTCTCCAATAAACCATCTACTCTTTGCTCCTCTATAGTTAACGATTATCACCCTTCTTTGTTCTTCTCTTCCCAGGTATCTCTACAACTACTTCCCTAATGATGTCACATTGAATATAGATATTCTTTATATCTCTAAAACCCCTTCCTTGTAGGAAAAATTACTGTTTTACAAGATACTAGAGGGAAAAAAAATTCCCTCATTTTTTTCAGATAAAGACTCGTACAACCTTGTTGTTTCCCTGTAAGGTAAAATTTTATTAAAAGAGTACCAAGAAGGTACAGAAAGGTACATCAAAGACCAACAACATCTATAGGAACATCCTGTTACATACTTCCTGGAGTTCCCACAAATTTCAACCTTGTTTTGTTTGGAAGAAATTTTTTTTTTGAAACCTCGAGGCCGTTCATTGCATGTATGATGATGATAAATTTACAACGTAGGAAAACGGAAAGACACAATAGGAGCTTTTGAGGGTAATCCTGGTGGTCTCCCATAAGGTTAGAGCAATCTTTTTCCCGTAAATGGTGAGTTTAATGATGATTGAACCATATGATATATGTGATGGAGAATCAATGGTAAAGAAAACTTACCTAAAATTTGTTTTTAAATGCAAGTAGGAGCTAATGTTTATCCCAAGACTTTAGCAATTGGATATGTTGTAAAACAATTCAAATGTCCCCAAAAGAAGATTGATAAAAATAGAATTATCTATAATCTAATCACGCATATAATTTTAAATCTTGGGACAATGTCTAAGGTACTACCAAGTACCAAGTGACCTATGAGCATTTGATTGGATTAAGAAGATGAAATGATTTGCAGGTGAAGCCATCAAAAGATCCAATTTCACTAGCAAATATATTGAAATATCATAAATCAGAGATAAGTATAGAGTGGGTTAGGGAAGCTTCCAGACCATGGTCATGCCCACTCCATTGTGTACTCCTATAATAAAATTTCCAACCCAACTTGTTTCACTTTGTCCCCAATTTTCTCCCCAAAAGAAAGATTTTTTACTATCTTTTGTCATATTAATAAAAAAAATCATTTCTTTCGTCACTGCATAACAAAGTTTCTCCAACATAATTCACCCCAGATGCAATGGAACAAAAAAGAACTTAAAATTGTGTAGTGTATTTCCCATGAAAGCATTTGTTTGAACATTTAAATTAATAATTTCAAACCAATAAAGTTTCCTCCCATGCATGAAATCCCACATGTACCTCAGGAGGATCAACAGAACCAACTTATTTAGTAAATAAGAAGAAAATCATGCCAGTTTCAACCAGGGGGCACTAAAGGTAAACTGACCTAGTGTAGCCTTCCCGAGCTGCCCGCTGATCAGTTCGCTATTACGGAAATAAACAAATCCATCACTTGGGCACATTGTTTCCCCTTTCCCACTGTAACTCTTTTCTGTGACTGTTAGATTTACATAGACTCTCATCTTTGAATACGGACGCAGGAGCACATGGAAGAGTTGTTTCCCGGTCCAAAGCTCAACCGGCTGTAAAACGCCACGTCAGTCAATTGAAGATTCAAAGATAAGACAAGCAGCAAATACTACTGGCTTCAGCATTTCAAAAAAAGATGGAAACAGAACTCAATGAATACCAACAACAACATACCCAGTGTGATCCCACAAGGATCTGGGAGGGTGGAGTGTACGCTGACCTTACCCCTACCTTGGGTGAGGTAGAGAGGTTATTGCCGATGACACCCTCGGCTCAAGAAAAGTATTTTCAAACAGGCTTGAAAAATACTAGAGTAAAAAGTTAAGATGAAAAAGAACTCAATAAATACCACCAACTAATTAGAAAAGAAGGGAATGTGCAATGATTTTGGTTAGTGTTAATATCCAAATTCCAGTTCAAATCAAATATCTAGGAAGAAAGGTGACAGGTCAAAAGGCTTCAAAGATAAAAAATCCAATCAAATGATATTCAGTATTAACACAAAAAGGGTCAAATGTCACTAAATAGTTTCCTTTATTAGGGCAACAACCCTCTTCACTTACTCAGTTACTCTATGTTGCCTAAGAATTAAATAGCAAAAGAATATAAAGAAAATAAGGAAAGAAAATGTTGAAGCAACTTAACTGCCCTCATCCTATCCGTAGGCACCTCCCTCCAGAACAACATCCCCGATAACCCCTGTTCCCTTTTTTTTCTCTCAATTACACACGTATCTACTACTTGGTCTAACAAAATCTATGTCTGAGAGGGGAAGAAAGTATGGCCATATGTGGACTATTTCACCCACAAATTCCGCCGCCGACATGCCCTCATGAGACGGGACTAAAAATAACTAATTCCAGAGTATTCCTTTTTTACAAAGGCCTCATCTTTACTAACAGATGGAAAGAGGTGCCAACACATACTTGCAAAAGATAAAAAGTGGATATCAGCTTATGGTGTGGGTATGAAAGCTCCATAACCAGCAAATCACTAAAAGGTTGTTGCCATAATGTAAGAATGCAGGTTCACATCGCTTAACATTTGTGAAATGCACTCTCCTCGAAAGTATTTCTTAATTGATTTATTCTTGATAGCCACTGTAGTTCAAATGTTGAATATGTGAAATTGCTACTTTTGGATTTTTCAAAATCCTGCCAGAACACTTCCCCGGCTTGTAAAGCCTTATGTCTGTCTGACCAATCATCAAGCAAGTTAGAGACATGAAAGGAGCACATAGAGGAATAGAAAGAGGATCAGAGAAAAGAGAATTGTTTGAAAACAAGAACTTCATCAATCAGGCAACAAATGAAAGTAAAAGTTCACGCTCTTTCGAGGTTTAACCAAACCTTAATAAATGCTGGAGTTGGTAAATCTGTAGGATCCATTGCGTCGCCCATATATGAGCAAATAAGTGAAAAGGAAGCACGATTATAGAATGTGTCCTTCCTCGTAATGAGAAAGGAAGACGTCAGAAAATCTTGGGTGGAAGCAACCAAAATTTCTCCACTCTTCGGAGTGCATAAATTGTTTTGAACCTGCATTTCATCACAAACACATAAAGGAGAAAACTAGCATGGAAACAAGTAAAGACAAGTTCGGTATTTTCCTCATAGCCTGTTTTAGTCACAGTTATAGGACAGACTGACACTATTTTTGCCACAATTTTGCAACTAGATATTAAAAGATGAGAGTTTGGAAGGTTTGCTTTTCAGCTTTCCTGTAATAACTTTCAGAAACTTCCAAACCGAAATGTAATATTAGTAAAGCATAAATGACGAAACCTTGACCTCACTTGGAAAGCCTTAAGCAAAAATCTCAATAAAGGAACAGGAGAAGATGCTTCACTGGAATAATTAAGAAGCAACCAAAATCCCTCCCCTCAATCTTGTAACATATGCCTATAGATCCCAATTAAATAACTTCAGCTAATAAGAAGGTAGGGATTTCGTCATGATTTTAGGAAGACGCCATTCTGATATGCCAATTGACCTTTCAGACAGACAAACACTATTGACAATGGAAGCAACACATCTATATTTTATCCCCAACAGGAAGGGAGAGTATAAATCACAAAGAGATCGAGTAGAAAGGGGAAAAAGAAAAGCTCCCTCACTTTGGAAAAGGGAAAAGGCAAAGCAAACTACATCAAGGATATGGAGCCCTTGAGACATCACGGTCATCTTTCAAATACATGACCTTATATGGAGCCGCTGAGACATCACGGTCATCTTTCAAATACATGACCTTAAGCAGTAGACTCTAAGCTGCATAAATGCAACAGAAAACACCCAAACCGACATACCACTCGAATATATTAAGTCATCCCATATTGAATCTGTAATTTTGGTTCTTCCCAGAGTTTGTACTTTTTTCCAATTTATGTGGCAACCTTACAATTTAGGGAGTCAAAGAGGTTGCTAATTAAACATGCTTCTCTTAAATATTTTTTTGAATATTTTGAATTATTTACTATTATGACTTACAGTATTTTTAATGTAGTTTTCAAATATGTAAATTTAATTCCAAAAATTAATGAATCTACGTTCCAATTAACGCCGAAAATCAAGTACTTTGACAATTGTATTCCTAACTTTGCCACATAAAGTGAAATGGTGAGAATACTTTATAATGTACATAAAATAAAATCGAAGACTATAGTGTACCAAGCAAGTTATTTCTTTTAAATTTGAATACAAGTGAAAATATCAGTCAAAATTGATTTTGTATCGATTGGATGGTATTGACCATATTTCTGTAGTAGTTCACCCCGAAAGGTTGACATTTTCCTGAACACATCGAATGTTTACCCTCACAATGAACTACGATGCGGACTTTCTCAACTGGACTTCTCTTGCAAACATTTGCCTAGCTAACTCAAAACACTACCATTTTACTTGTTATCCACATATGTCAAGTAAAGATGGACGGAAGGAATAAACTTACCCCCATTAACATAAGAGCCTCTGTCCTCGCCTCTTCTGTTTGTGGCACATGCATATTCATCTCATCACCATCAAAATCAGCATTATAAGGGTTGCATACAGATTCATTAAATCTCAATGTGCGCCATGGCATTATCCTCGCCTGCCAGAAAAAATAAAAATTTATAATTTGAAGATAGAATGATCCAAAGGCTCTCCACTGCCTGGACATGAGTCAGCAAAATATTCATTCACGCATTTTTGATCAAATAATAGCTACCCGATGAGACATGATTGACATTCTATGCAGACTTGGCTGTCTGTTAAACAGGACTATATCTCCATCTTCTAGATGTCGATCAACAATATAACCAAATTTCAATTCATCAGCATGACGCTTTCTAGAAGAGAACATCAACGATCTGCATTATAGAATTAAGATAGACCTTAGAAGATTTATGCATGCAATTTACAGGAAGGGCTGAAAAAAGTACAGTTCTTACATCTCAGTTCCATCAGGATGCCTGATAAACTTCGCACCAGGATACTTATTTGGTCCATTACGAACACATTGCCTCAACTTCTCTATATTGTGCTGAGAAACTCGCTCAGGATACGTTAAAATTTGAGCCATCAGTATTGGAATGGCAACCTGCATATGCATTTGTGATTCTCCCTTCATAGTGAAATTAAATGATTAATATCGATCAAACACTAGTTCCGTGTCAGACCTCTGTAATTTTCAAATTTGGATCAGGAGATATAACAGTTCGGCCAGTAAATTCCACACGCTTTCCTGAGAGATTTCCACGGAATCGTCCCTGCTTTCCTTTAAGACGTTGAGTGAAACCACTCAATGGTCTAGGAGCTTGCAAATGTACTGGAACTCCACGGACATCACTGTTTATATATTGTGCAACTTCCATTTGCAGATTAATCCAAAGATTCTATATCAATGTTGTAACATCGAGTAAGCTAAAATAGAGGTCTGGGTAGCATTAATAGACAGAAAATATCTGGTCAACATGCATCAGAAAATTAGCAATAACCGATACACAAAGCATAAATTTCAAATAGCCCTGATGTTTGGAAAAACCTTGCCTGTTACACGCCTTGAGTGCGGCCTAAATAGATGTTTACTGACATATATCTCTCACAATAAAAGCTCACACTAAAGATTCAGTAACTATATCAAACCAATGTCAAAAAGTTCAAAGATCATTTTCTAGTGTTTCATCATGGAACACACAGTTTAGTGGGATTGATATCTAGACTCAAGTGATGGTCGTCGTGTTTAATAAGATCAAAAGGAGATAAATGGGTGACATAGTGCTGAGATTTAGTAGAACTAACAGAACTACTAAACAAATCTAATCAAATCGCTACTACAGTAGTTAGATTCAAAATCTATCCTACATTATCCTAGCCATTTAATCTTGAAGAGACAGTAATTTGCAATGGATACCAAGAATTAACAGTAGCACAAGCTTTTTTCCATTTCAACAGTAAAAAAACTATTTCATAAATAATTTACCTAACATAGGTTTAAAATCTACTGTAGTAGCTCTCTCCACAGGTATAATATGGATCAATTCTCTAATTTCATATAAAGGAGGTAAGAAGGTCAATTTAAATGGGAGAATGTATTCCTACTATTAATCCAAAAGGGCTAGAATTTTATCTGCTAAGCCAGATAGTCCAAAAGGACTAACCCAAAGGTGCAGAAGTGCACAATGTATGAAAGAATTCCCATCAGTTGTAATGTACATGCTATTGCAGCCTGTATCTTAAAGAACGCGTCCAAATTGAAAATAAAGTTATCAGCTGGTTCTTTTCTACCGTGGAAAAAAGCTGATGTTAGAAAATAAAACACAGCAATTAAACCTGATAATGAGTTGACAGCAATGGCAAGGTGAAAACGAGGTGACCACAAGCAGAAACAGAAATTTTCAACCCACAACTAACAACTGCCACTGCCACTTGGATGTTCAATACAAGAATAAACTGCCCAATTTCTATGCTCTTGGTTTCTAAACAAGATTGCATCTTTTTCACTACCTTCCTCTACAACCCCATACCTTGAGATGATCTCCCAGTTACTCCACTACGAGTTACTAAGCAGAGGTCTTCTACTATTCTGATTGAGGTACAACCCCCGGGCAGCTTTACGCAGTTCAAACATAAACAATAATGTATGTTCCATCAACTTTTTTGAAGAGCATGAATTGCTTCATCTAGTTTACTAAAAAAGGAATACTTAAATTATTTAGGTAGCCCTGTAAGGCTGTAACACACCCCAAAACATGTGGGTCTAATTCTTTTGCTTGGACCTTGACATGATGTGCTGCTAGTATATGACCCCAAGTATTGAGGGTGAAAGAACTGGTACATCAGATGTGAAGCTCTACATACCTCACGCACAACTCAGTTTTTGAGGTTCATAAGTGGACTTGAATGTGGACCTAAAAATAAGGAGACATGAAATGTTAAGGCACCAACACTAGGTGAGAAAATGTGTCATTGTCTTCATAGGATTTTGGACAATTCTCAACTTAGTATTTAAATTTTGGGGTTGAATTACGCCCCAAGCTCCATTTTCTTCCCTTGGTATAAAGGTCAGGCCCATTCCTGTGGATAGGTTTCCAGTTTTGGGCCCCACATTACTTTATAAATGGTTCAAATGTCCAATCCTGGGCATGCCCGGGGGAGGGGGTATTAGAGTGCTACACATTTGTGAGGGAATTTGTTGTTTGTCTTCATATATGTGGCATGTACAATCTTCGTTGGATGAATTAGTTTTGAGGGTTGAATTAGATCCAAGGTCAATTTTCTTCACGACCAACAAAGGCTCAGATACCACATCAAAGACCTAAGCATTTAACTGAAACCTTCATGCAGAGGGTTAACTGGCCCATAATATAAATAAACTTTCTCTGGATGCTCTTATACCTAACACGGGATTTTATACAACTCCAAACATCAATATGAATTGTGACTAATTGAGATTCAGGTTAACACTCTAAACAATACTTGTTGCAAACTCAGCGGAGACATAAAAACACTAGGTGATTCTTCTCATCTGTCCTAGCCTTGGTGGACAGAGTTACGTGGTACCTGCTGCTAGTGGGAGGTGGTAGGTATCCCGTGGAATTAGTCGAGGTGCGCAAAAGCTGGCCCGGACACCACGGTCGTCAAAAAAAAACAATACTTGTTGCAAGAAAAACCAAACATGCATAGGCACCCACATTTGTGGAAAGGGAGTTGCAATAATATTAGGCTCCTCAACATCACTTTTAAGAAAAATAGACTCCTAAAATGTCTCCTATGTGATGTGAAATATTTTGGCAAAGAGTGAAATACAGTAGATATCAAAATATGTTTAATACTTCTCATCAAGTACAAAATTCAACTATAACATAAAAGAAATGCAACACATTAAATATGAAGTCCAGGCGAAACACGGTAAAAATTCCATCTAATTACCAACCAAAAAAAAAGTTACAAAAAGGTGACAACTGAGAACACTGAATCATTGACTTTCAAAAAGAGCAGGAAGTCAACCAAAAATTACCAGACTCTTTACAGGACTGGAATCAGACATCTCCTGATGAAGAATGGCATTTGCTTGAATAATGCGCTTAAGCCTCTCCGTGATGTCATTCTCATTGCTGCAACATGCAACTAAACAACTTCAGGGAGTTATCAAAAGTATTTGAATGTTAACGTGAGAGATAATAGTACTGCAAATATAAACTCAGGCTTCAAATGGTAATTGAGCATCTATCAGAATATCAATGTGTCAATCATGTAAAGCTACAAAAGAAGAAGAGTATTGGTGACAATCTGGGGATTGAAGTTTCATAGAACAAAAATTATTGAGCTAATACAGGCAGAGTAAAAAATGCTCCAAGGCACATCCCCCGAGGTTAACTTTTTCCAACCTTTTCAACCAACAGAAAGTCAACTCAGAGTGTATAATCCGGCAACCCTAGGCCAGAAATCTTAACCAAGCCAAGATGGAAGACAATACGATCTATTTTTCCTTTGGTTTCAAATCGTATGACACCACCAGGGAAGAATCTCGTGGAGAGACTTGGTACAACTAGACAGAACGAGATCACAACATGATAAGAAGAACCTTTTTCAGCCAGAAGACAATGGAATGGCTATGCTTTGCACTGAAGGAAGCCTCCAAAGTGAAAGGAAAAATCGTAAGAAGATGGAAGCATCAAGACTACTCCTCTGAGTTCTTTTGCTCTAGAAATTTCAACAGATATGGACGTTATATAAGTATTGTAAGCATGCAAAACAAAATAAGATCTGTCATTATTATTCCTAAGCTTACATTTAAGAGAAAAAACCCAAAATAGTCCCTTATCTTTGGGTTAAGACTCAAAATCATCCTTGAGTTATACGGAGCACTTAAGTCCCTCATGTTTGCAATATTGGTGCACTTTTAAGTCCTCCCCTAAATTCCCCCTTATTTTTTAAAATTGATTTTATCCACAATTTTATGTATGGAATGTTCAATTGTCTTTTTATATATTTAGTCAAAATAATAACTCCATGTAGAGCAGGTGAGAAGAACACCTTATTCTGTTAATTAGAAATATTATTACAGCTAAACTAAGAACACCTTGACATATGGCGTTGCAGGAAAAGAAAAATTTGTACTATTGCACATGAAATTGACGTGATTAAGCTCTCGATTTTAGCTGCAATAATATTTCTACTAAACAAAACAAGGTATTCTTCTTCTCACCTTCTCTCAAATGGAGTTATTATTTCTACTTAACATATAAAAAGACAATTAAACATCTCATACATAAATTGTGGATAAAATCAATGTTGAAAAATAAACAAAATTTGAGGAAGGACCAAAAGTGCACTAATACTGCAAACATGAGAGACTATTAGTGCTCCATGTGAAATCTTAAGGATGTCTTGAGTCTTAACCCCAAAATAGGGACTATTTTGGGCTTTTTCTCTTACATTTAATACAAGATGGTTGGACATTGCAAACAAATTTTCAAAGTTCATTAATGGCTCAGCAGTGAAGCCTTTTACAATACTCTCTAGAAAGACGGAGGAAGGACTACTCTACTCAGAAATTACTAGAAGAAACAAATGAACTACAAGAGATGGAAAAAGCTACAGTACAGGAAAGAGATGGAATCATCTGTATCTCTGAAGGGGTCAGCTCTTCACAAAATGAGCTTCTATCCAAAAGCGTAGTCGGCAGCCTCCCTAAAGGAATAGAAGATACCCCTAAGCTATCAGTTATTAGGTGTTGGGTCAGCAGCACATGGAAGCAGGTCCACGGAATGAACATTTACAAGATGGAAGAATCGATTTCTCTTCGAGTTCCCATCAAAGACAATTGTTGAATACATCTTGAGAGGCAACTGGAGTTGGAAACGTCACAACTTTGACTACATTGATGGACACTGACACTGCGATATATCCCTTGCAACGCAACAATCGAACAGGTCTGGATCAGATTAGTCAGACTCCCCTTGCAACTAAAGTCGCAAAACATGCTCAAAGAAGTCGGAGATTACTGCAGCGGATGGATAAGAACTGAGGAAGAGACCCAACTGAGAAATAACCTCAAATGGGCAAGAATTCTTGTGAGACGAAACGGAAAAACGATCCCGAAGTCTATCATCATTGAACACAAAGGTATCAACTTTTCGATCCAAATCTGGTGTGAATTGTCAGTCAGATTCTCCCCTGGCAAAGGAAGCAAGGAAAGATCTTCGGACCATCGATAATAACGGGTTCTAGCTCTAAAGGGGCTAAGTCTCAAGAAGATAACATCCAGACAGAGCACGTGGGTGTATTTCAAGTAAACCCTAATATTCAAACATGTGACTTGCCACGTGTGAATGCCTCCCCAACTAAAAGGCTGTCAGCTTCTGAACATTTGGGCCCAGACTTCCTAGCCCAACAATTTATGGGGGAAAACATACATGGTGACCACCTTTTAAAGCCCAGATTTGATCCATTTTTAGAAGCAGTAAACGCTCTTTCTCAATCTACTGCCTCTCAGAACATTACGAAGCGGGCAGTCCACTGCTCCATCCATGGCAAAGGGAAACTCATCTCAAGTAACACAAAACACAATGAAGAAGGCAGCGCATTCAACTACGATAGAGAAGACAGCCCCTACTCCTTCTGAACCACAAACTCTGAACAACATGTAACTCTCAATTCTTGGAGAAAAACCTATTGAAGATGTTGTCCCCATTAGCATCCAATTTGAAGAACATAAGCAGGACTTAGATTTTGACATCCCAATTTGGATACACCAAACATCATCAAAATCAGCAAGCAATTTGGAATTGATTTTCAAGGCTTTGAGGAGGAGGCTCAGCAATTGCTCATGAAGATTGATCAAAAGAAGCAAGTTAACAAGGGGAAGGCCAACATGATGATGGAATTCACACCAAAGATAAAAGGTGTTAAGGAACAGAAAAGCCTAGATTTTGGCAGTAACTTCAAAAGCTATGGTACCAGGAGCGGGGGGATTTCACATCAATATTGATCAATGAAAGTTAACTTAATCTCATGGGATGTCAAAGGATTGAATGATGAAAGGAAGACGAGAATTATCACGAGTTGCATCATCACTTGGAAGGCATAAGTTTACTACTTCCAAGAAACCAAAGTTGAAAGAGATATCAGCGGTTTAGTTAGAGATCTTTGGGCCAACAGATGGTTCGATCACATCCAACTGGAAGCCAATGGTACCAGGGGAGGAATTCTTCTAATGTGGGATAAAAGAATCTGGAATGGAGAGTATAGCAGTCTGGCATCACATGTAAATTCACAAACAAGACACAGGATCGCACTTGGCACTTAACAGGAGTATCTGCACCAAATGATAAAAAGACTAGAGTGGAAGTCTCGGAGGAAGTTGGAGCTGCTAGAGGTCTATTTTCAGGTCCTTGGGTATTATGTGGAAATTTCAAAACAGTTTGATTCCCATCAGTAAAGAAGAATAGCAATAGAATTAACAAATCAATGACTGATTTCTCTGATTTCATTCAAGACATGAACATGCTAGACTTGCAACTGACAGGTGGAAAAATTTACTTCGAAAAAAAGTGGCAGACATGACACTGCTGCAAGGTTGGTTAGATTTTTTATCTCTGATGAATGGGATGAAAGATTCAGGAATATCAGACAATTAATTCTTGAAAGAGTGACCTCTGACCACTCACTTTTATCACTACAGTGCAGCAATTGGTAACCATCCAAATCATACTTCAAATTCGAAAATTGGTTGTTGCAAACTAAAGGGTTCAAAGAAAGAGTCAAGGAATGGTGGGATTCTTTCAATTGTGTTGGCAGATCTGACTACATTTTGACTTACAAACTGATAGCCTTGAAGCCAAACTTAGAGACTGGAGTAAAACATTACAAGGAAACTTGGAGATGCAAAAGTTTGACACACAGTCAATTATCAGAACTTGAAGAGATCCAAGATCTCAGGAGTTTAAAGAGGAGGAAATAAGAAACAAAATATCCTTAACTATTAACTTTGAGGATATTGCAAAGAAGGAGGAGATGCCCTGGAGACAGAGATCAAGAGCATTATGGTTGAGACATGGTGACTACAACACCAAGTTCTTTCATACAACAGCTAATGCACACAGAAGATACAACAATATTGACTTGTTAGAAATTGAAGGTGAGACTGAGTCCATAAGGAATCCTGCTGATATAAAAAAGATCCATCTCTTTTTATCAGAACCTTCATTCAAAGACAGAAGACTGGAGACCCTATAACGACATGAGAGTTTGTCCCACTATCTCCACAGAAGATAATCTGATGCTACAAAGTCCATTTGAGGAGCAAGAGATATGGTCCAGTGTCCAAGCGTGTCCTAGGGATAAAGCACCTGGCCCAGATGGTTTCACGATAGCCTTTTTCAAACACCGTGGGAAGTAGTGAACACTGAGGTCATTGATACTATTCAAAACTTCCATGAAAGAGACATATTTGAAAGAAGTTTCAATGCTACATATGTTGCCTTGATTCCCAAGAAGGTGGGAGCTAAAGAATTGAAAGATTTCAGGCCTATCAGTCTTATAGGCAGTATCTACAAGATTATCTCATAGTTGTTGACGAAGAGACTCATAAAAGTGATACACAAGCTGCTGGTGGATGATCAACAAATGGCCTTTATAAAAGGGAGACAAATAATGGATTCCATTTTCATAGCCAATGAATGTGTTGACTCAAGAATCAGAAACAAAGAACCTAGCATCCTTTGCAAACTAGATATACAAAAGGCCTTTGGCCACTTAAACTGGACTTTCCTACTTAGAACTATGATGAAAATGGGTTTTGGAGAAAAATGGGCCAGCTGGATCCACTATTGCATCAGCACCATCAAGTTCTCAATCCTAGTCAACAGCTCACCTGCTAGATTCTTCTATTCTCAGAGAGGACTAAAGCAAGGGGACCCATTGTCCCCTTTTTTGTTCACCATTGACATGGAGAGTTTAAATGATATGATGAAAACTGCCCAATCAAACAGCTGGATAACAGGTTTTAGAGTAGATTCAAGGGCCGTCAATAACCTTGACATCACTCATTTACAGTACGCTAATGATACTTTAGTTTTTTGTGGAGCTAACAGAGGACAAATAAGATTTTTGAGGGTGATTTTCATTCTATTTGAGGCTATATCTGGGCTCCACATTAACTGGAACAAGAGTTTCCTATATCCCGTTAATGAGGTCCCTGACATTCACAACTTGGCTAATATTCTGGGAGGAAGAACTGGTGTGTTGCCAAGCTTTTACCTTGGAATGCCCATCGGTGCCATAAGGAATTCCAAATATACCTGGAATGGAGTCGTAGAGAAAGAAAAAGGTAAAATTGTTGGTCAAACATAAATGACTTTTAAGCCAAAAAGAAAAAAGTAGGGGGGACCAACTTTTAACTTTTGACTTTTTAGAAGTAAATTTTAACTTATTTTAAGCACTTTTTTGATTTGCCAAACATTTTCAAAAGTTAAAAAATAACTTAAAGCAACATCTTTCTGGTCAGACAGCTGGTTAGGTCAACATCCACTAAAGCAACTCTTCCCGATTATCTTCAGCCTGAATCAACAAGAGACCACTGTAGGAGAAGTATGGGATGCCCATGGCTGGAATCTAAGCTTCAAAAGACACCTTAATGAGTGGGAGTTAGATAACTTGGCAGAATTCTACAGCACTCTCAATCTATTCAAAGGCCCCTCCTCTCAGGAAGACAATCTTACATGGGAAGTACATAAACAAGGGAGATTTTCAGTCAAGTCAGCTTACAAGAAATTCAACCAGATAGTTGTTGGCCATGGAAACTAATCTGGAAAGTCAAAACTCCTCACAAAGTGGCTTGTTTCAGTTGGCTCGTGACCAATAAAGCGGCCCTATCTCATGAAGGACTTACAAAATGGGGCTTCCACCTATGCTCTAAATGTCATATGTGTGAAGAAGAATCAGAGACAATCAACCATCTTTTTCTATACAGCAAGTTAAATGGACAACTTTGGAGGATTTTCCCTTTATTTAAAGGGGGTCATGTGGGTGATGCCAAGAGATACACTTGGAAGTATTGGAGTGCTGGAACAAATATAGCACTCTGTCAAAACACAAAGAAAGATGGAAGATTATCCCTTCTTGCATTTGGTGGACAGTTTGGAAAGAGAGAAATCAAAGGTGTTTTGAAGATAATCACAGCTCTATCCAGAAACTGAAGATGAAGTGCCTAACCCTTTTCTATTTTTGGTGTAAACATGAATATATGGAAGACATAGAATCTTTTATTGATGTTCTAGGATCTCTGTAAGTAGGTTATAGCTTAGTTCATCTTTCTATATTTCCTTGTATGTATGGACAGCTGTAGTTTTTATGCAGCAAATAATTATACAAAAATGTTACCTTCTCAAAAAAAATATTGAGCTACATCACAATGCAATAAAACTATGTGAAGTGTCCAATTAGAACTTATCTAGCCTATGTTTGGTCAACGACGTAACAATATGTCACAAGTAAGAAATCATATCCTGATTCCTGCCAAATATCCTCCATGTTTGTCATGCTCTTATATCTAAGGGTAAACATATGATCACCAACAACCTACACCTCAAAAATTTCACATCCCAAAACAAGTAGCACAGCTACCTATGAACCCAAAATTGACAGAAGTTTCAAACTTATAAATAACTAAAATGCTTTGAAGTAAACATTTGTGCAGTAAAATATCTTCTATTGTCAACATACATTCTAGATCAAAGTAAAAGTTATAAGACAAAAAAACTGCATATGACCTCTGTGTTCCACCATCCACAAATACTGAAGGGCGAATAGCTATTGGTGGCACCGGAATACTTGTGACAAGGAGTTTTTCGGGTCTATCACTAAGGCAGAGTAACTCACAATCCTGCACAGAATCATGAGAGAACAATGGTAGAAAGTATAATCTTTGTTGAAACTGAACAATGGTAGAAAGCATAATTAAAAAGTAGGACTAGACAACCAAGTGAATTACTTTAGAAGAAGAACGAAAGAGCGTACGAATTAACAAAATATTAAACAATACCCCATCGGACATATTCTTGAAAAGGGAGTAAACTACTTTTGGGTCAATTTCTGGAGGCACACTAACAGATGCCCTGAGCTCTCTCTTGTCAGAGATAGCTACATTGAGCTCATCCAAGATACGATTTCCTTGTTCATGTATGATTTTTAACTGAAGCTTTTTCACCATACCTACAATTAACAAAAATAAAATAATAAGATAAACAATGAGATTGAGAGGGTACTGTGACCGTGCAAGACCATAGAGTAACGCAGCCTCCCCTAATATCTCATCAAAGTCTCAAATTAATCATTTGAAATTGTTGAAGACATAATAATTCAGCAAAACGAGAGACATTTATACCCTTAAATATAGATGTATCTTTTTGGTAGCTTTTTGGTGCAAACTAATTATTGTACATGATATAGATGCAATGCTAGAAACAATAGAAGATTTGCACAATTTGTAACTACGCTTGTTGCACTGGCCACTAACTTAGTACAAGTATTCATAAATTCTCTTATTGATTATTTAAAAAAAAAAAAAGAAGAAGAAGAAAAAATTGTGCTCTTTCTAACAGATGTAGGGTTTCGATGAGATGATGGCACACTTCAACATGGTACCAGAGTAGGGTCCTAGGTTCTATTCTTACTGCCTCCCAATGTTAAAATGAATTTCTACGTGTTTGGCTCATGAAAAAAGAATAATTCCCTCATGTGATGGGGTGTGTTAAAGACATAACTAAGTAAATAAAAGTGTGTTCTCACTAACAACTTAAGCTTTTAGTGAGATGGTCACATGGTTCAACAAAACTTTTATGAAGTTTGATATATTTTTTAAGGTAAAATTTTTTATTAATGATAGAAAAATCACTCATACACATTGTCTTTACATCTTAGTATCATTTATATTGTGTTTGTACAGATATTGTAAGATAGAATTTAGCTTATCATATGCACCGTGTTTGTGTCATTTGACTAATCTTTAAAAAGCTATGATAAAAGTATATCACAGTAGTGGGTGAGGAGGCGATACTTGTTATCAGGTCAGTCTCTGACCCCTGGCCCATAAGTTGGCCCCCTTAAAAACCTATTAGTACTTGATAAGGATTTGTCACACACAATAATATTTAACTAAATGATGTTTTTCACATTTACAAGTTCAAAGAATATCCGATCATTTTGAATTCCGCTTTAGGTTATTGATACAAGATTTTCATAAGATATTTTCAAATATGCTCTTTATAATAACGTGAAATACATATGGAACGCAAATGCATAATGACTAGTCAATAGAAATGTAGATGGAATCTAGACTGAACAAATTCACCCAAAACAATGGAGATGGAGATGGAGAAGAACATCAAACCATTCATGTATCCGCATTTGGAACACGTGGCAGTCTTCTGGCCCGCTGCCATGGTATTACACCTTCTCACAACACTTTTATGTAGTTCACTCTTCTTCAAAAACTCAGTTCTTGGATTTCTCATCTTCTTCAAAATGTTTCGACGCTCCTTGTCATCCAAAAGTATCGAGGAGCAGCCCTGATCAAGAAAGCAGTTGCACAAGGAAAAATATTAACGCACTACAAGGAAAGTAGATACCAAGCTCTTGAGCAAGGCTAGTGTAAGGGAGAAAAAACAAAGGAAAATTAAACTCTAACAAGGCATCATAAACTTCACTAATATTAGTTTACCATCTCCAAACCATCATGACACGGGAACAACAACAAAAAACCCAATGTACTCCCACAAGTGGGGAATCGGGTAACAAGGTAAAATTATCAGAATCAAATAAATTATTGTCCTGACGTGAAATCTTACAAATTGGCTTTTGAAGACTGCTAGGATTGTTCAATTTCTACTTACTCAATCACTATTCATATTTATTTTTATTACTGACCTATGTTATATCGCAATCTGACTAACTTTTGCAATGACAATTCTCCACCAGATGATACTACCTTTATCTTCAGCAGATGAAATCCATTGCAATTTGTTTTTATTCATAATACAGGCAATATCGTGTTTGCACATATAGAATATGTTTTAATCCTTCACCATAATTAATCTACCTTACCCAGCACCAGGCACCCTTTACCTTTCCCCAAATTAATTCACCTTAAAATTCTTTGTATACACCAACCCCATCAGAATCTTCTTTTTCTTTGTTCAAAATTTGATTTAGAGATATTGTTTACCTCTGAAACTAGCTTTCACGTGTTAATTTAAGATATCAGCGTAATAGCAGTCTTATTCCCCAAACATCTCATTTACTACAAAATTACTAATTTTATAGATATCAATTTTTTTTTGATAAAGGTAACATTTAGTTTTATACATATTAATTTAAAATTACTGCGTAATAGCAGCCTTACTCCCCTAACATCCCATTTAATTCTTCTATCGTGTTAATATAAAGTTACTAATTTTTACATGTTAATTTCAAATTACTGCATTTTTCCCCATAACTTCAAAATCATTCTCATCTACTTCTGCTTCTTTCTTTCATTCTTTTTTTGGGTGAAACAATTTCATCAATCAAAAATGAAGCCAATGCCATGATATGTACAAACCTCTGGTTCTTTATTCCGAATATGTTTCAAAAATGTTTGTGCCCCCGAACCAGCTTCTACTTTTCAGTAAATTCCCATAACTAAAAATTTGATAACAAAAATCAAAATGACTTTCACATTTTGATCTCTATGAGCAGTTCTTCTACGTCTTTTTTCAACCAGAAACAGAAGTGTTCATAAGGACCAGACATGTTTTTTTTTTTTTGGTGTGTGTGTGTGTGTGGGAAGAGAGAGAAAAGGAGGGGGGGGGAGGTTTCTAATAAGCAAACATGCTTAATACTCAACCTCATTCTTCACTATTTATTATTTTGGACCACGACAGAAAGTACTTTAAAGTATGTAAAAGCAAACTGAAAAACAAAGAATTAAGGCTATAAAAATCAAGGTTTCTCACTAAAAATTATTAGATCTAAAGGCTTTTCCTCCCGAGTTTATAATCGTTAATCAAAAAATCAGGTTACGTATTAATTTTTGGAGGACATCTGGCTCAAACCCATGTTTTCTCATCTTTTTCTGTATTGAGAGTGTTTGCAACAACTGCAATTATCTGAAATATTTATGTCATATAAATCAGAAAGGCAATCTAATTCTAATAAATGACCTACTACTCTTGTCTATTCTAAACTGAAAATTTTGGCTGTAATTTGGCAGTTTGCACAAGTATTGCATCAAAAAAAATTAAAAATGCTAACAGTAAAAGTATTACATCAATTATCTAAATTGTCGATCCATATACTATTTTATTTGCCTTGAGGATAATAGGAAAGTAGGTGTTTTTTTCTCATTATGCTAGTTAACGTGTCTGAATACTTTTCACACTTCTAAAACTATGATTTAGCATAAAACTATCACAAAATTTAATCATTTAAAAACTTAAAATTAAAGTTACCAATGACTCTTTTTTCAACCAAAGTAATTTCTAACAATTTGGGTATTACTTTTCCTCACTACTACCAATATGATGTGGAAGAAAAATTGAATTTTCAGCCACTGTACCAGTAAAATTGCTTTCTTGAAGTCGTAAAAAGTTGACATACCAGAAAAGATTAACTGAAAACAACGAATAGCTTTTTCAATCGTCAAATCACAAATCGCCTAATAATGTATAAGATTAAAGAAGTTAAGTTCAAACAAGATGTTACCTTGCATATGCACTTCAAGATGTCCACCACAGTGCCTAAATATCCAACATTAAAAACTGGTAGAGCAAGAACCAAGTACCCATAATGACCTGGACACTCTCTAAAGTTACCATGACATGTTTCACAACATCCATTCTTGTTTGGAGGTCCCTGAAATCCAAAACTTCCTATAATCAAGATATGGAAATCAGCATCAAAGACAAAAAGGTAATTGGTAGACAGAAAATATATAAAGAGACTTCTCAGAGAGAAACACGAAGCTCAAGGTTGTTGTTCCATCAGCTACTCCTAAATCAATATAACTTTATTTAGCTTCTACTCATTCAAACTGATATGAGTGGCTCATCAATTGTTGGCAATTATAAACCTGTAGAACAGCTCGTAATTTTAAACTAAGATTTCTTTCCCATTCTTTTACCAAAAAATCCTTTAGTAGACTTTCTGCTGTCCTAAATTCGCATGAGGAAAGAAGCAAAGAAGCACCAACAACATAAACTTTTTGTCTATAGAGAACTTCATGGTGTGAAAAGAACAAAAATTATAAAAGAGCTTTTGAAGAAATAGAAATTCCGGTTTGGAAATTAAAATTGATGCTCTTGTTTAATTTTTCTTTTGGTGCTCTCGTCCAACTTTTTCGTCTCTCGGATAATATTTCGGCACATGTTCTGCCAGAGTTGGGACTACGCAAAGATCTTAATTCTAGCTAACCGAAATTGTATACATGTAATTACTATGAATTTTCCAACTAAGCTTGAAGGAATAAGCAAACAATTTCTCAACTTTCTTCTTACTGCGAATGTTTGGCTGTACTTACTTGTGAATGATCAGAGTCCAAGAAAAAACAAACTTCATGCCAAACCAACTAAGTCTAAGTTTTCATTACTGAAATACTCATCTCCGAAAAGGTTGCATATGCTATGCTCCAAAAACAAATAGGCATGTTATCTTAGCACATTAATCCTATTTTGAGATACCTCCCCCTTTTCACACTGCACTACCAAAAAAAAAAAAAAAACTAATTCCTCACTTCATCTATTTTGCTCTATTAGGCCCATTCATTCCAATACTACAAAATTCATCTTCTAAGACAAATCGAGCATTCTCCTTCACCCCACCACCACAACACCCCCTCCACAACAAAAAAAATTAGAAGTTCCCTGAAACTAGAAATACTCCAAATCTCACAGTTATCTCTACACAGAGATACAAGTCTCTAACCATAAAGACTCCTAAAGCACACATAAACCTAATTACTGTTATACATGTTCCAACTTCTTAAAACAAATGAATAGATATTTTCCTTGTATCAAAACCTTCAAAATTCAAAAGGATACAAGCTAGAAACTAAAGATAACATTCATCTATAAGAAAACAGAATTTCACATTCCTTCTCATTCTCTCTACACTCATCTCTCAATGCTCAAGAACTGAATAGCACGAAATACCATCATTCTGGAAAGTCAGATTTCTCTTAATTTGGTGTAAAAATTGTATATTTACGACAAGAAACAAAACTAAACTGCATTTTACCCCCTGCAACCCCAAAAAGAATCCAGGGCAACAACTACACCTCCATACATTGAACCACAAACTATATAGTATAGTAGATAAACGCGTCGGGACCAGCCTTGTATCACGATGAACAATGTAGATAAGAAAGTTACCATGCGGGGGTCTAACAAGCCATTTTGAATAGGCTTTTTAGTAGATTCATAGTAAAGCCCAAGGTAGACTTCAACTTCAGCTGATTTCAAAATTTCAGACTCTGAAAAGAGAGAAAATTGAATGCTTTTTCTGTCCAACAACAATAAAATCAATCAAAATTCAATCATGAAAACATTAACACCAAACAATATTCAAAAAACCAGAAAACATAATTTTTTAAAAAAATGATCAACAACAACTAACATCTTTCTAGGGCCAACATCTTCAATGTAAGGCTGTTTGGTAACTTGGAACGACTCTTGTATTCTCTTCATCTTCCTGGGCACCACCCAGAAAACTCAAAAAGAACAGTTTTTTCAGGGGTTTAAGCAGATACTTACTGGGGTTTATGAGGCGCCATTGACAACGATGGACGGTTTATATTTGAAGTATAGCGAAACCCTAAGTGGGCTTATTTAATAATGAAGGCGGCGAGAGCATAATTCGTTCTAGGTTAGTTGGTAAATGTTGTTTAGTTTTACCTTTCAAAGGATCGTGGGTTCGATTCTCACCACTCCCAAAAAAAAATTCCTTTTTAGAAAAGAAACCTACGAATAATTTAATAAAACAACTCTTCTTATTTATAATTTTTTAATGAGCATGTAAGAACAAATGAACAACTAATACTCTAAACCTAAGTACTACATTTGTAGCATTATGTTATTCCACCACTATATTATGTAACTACTTTATATGAAGATGATAAAGTGAAAAAAATTGAATGGATTTATAGGTTTTTAATTTCTTCGATATTGCTAAATTTCTATTTCAATTTTTATAATATTTGATGAAGCATATTAATATTTAATTATTTAAAATATGTTTTTTTTTAACCTCTTTACTTGTGAATAACTACAAATTTTCTAAAGTATTAACATTCCGTCGTTTAATTATACATGATTTATGTTAAGTTTTTCTTTTTGTTGCTCAATATATGAGGATAGTATACTCTGATAAAAGAAATGAAATAATTATGCTTTATAGTGATGGTGGTAGAATGTTAGTTGTTGTTAGTGGCTAGTAATGATATGGTGGTGCTAATTGTGACGGTAAAGGTGGTTAGTTGGTGTTGTGATGATTGTCATAATAGTGGCGAATGATAGTGGTGTTGGTGATTGTAATGGTGAAGTTAGTTGATGGTAGTATGTAGTTGGTTGTGGCTGAAGAACTTGTGGTGATTGATGATGTGTTTGTGATAGTTGGTGGCGGTGCTAGTTACGATGATAGAGGTGGTTGATGGTAAAGATTGATCTCATTGATGGTAGTGGCTAATAGTAGCGGTGTAGGTGGCAACAATGATGGTTGTGATCGAAGAATGTATGATGGCAATTGGTGGCGGTGCTAGTTGTAATGATGAAGTTTGTTGGTAATAAAAAATTTATGTAGTGATAGTAATGGTTGATAATGGTAGTAGAGGTGGTTGTAACTACAAAGACAGGGAAGATGGTGGTAATGGATATAATTATAATAATTCCTGATGGAGAAGGTAAGTATAGTAGCAATTGAAAGTAGTGGTTAGCAATGATGGTGATTGGGATGTCGAAGGTGGTTGATGGTAGAAGACGAGAATGGCGTTTGACAATGATGTTGGTCATGATGGCAGAGGTGGTTAGTGATGGTGCTGATAATTATGGATAGAGTGATGATGAAATTATCCATAGAAAAATACTATTTAATGATAGTAATTAAAATTATGTTATAGATCTTAATGATTATTATATGTATTAAAAAACAAGTAGTAGTAATTTGCCCAATAGTTAAACCCTATGATTTTGAAATAAGTACAAAGTCAAGTGGAACTCAAAAGTCAAAATCATAAAACCCTAACAAAATTCTAGCTCTAACATCAACAGACAAGCATAGCAATTAAATTTACATCAATAATTTGAAGGCAATGAAGACGGTATCAGCTAAAGTTAAATCTACAATTCCAATCTCTCTCTCCGATGCAGCAAAATCCCTCTACAAATTTGCTGCATCAGACCACGAAGCTTCACCTGCCGTTTCCTTATATCTCAAAGGTGCTGCTGATTCATTCAACAAGCTTGTTAAGGTTCAGCAGAAACTCAGTACCAATAGTGTGAAAAAGGATGATGTCAAAGTTGAGGAAATTTCAGAAAGTAGGCGTTATGATGCGGGTTTAAAGGTTGAAAATATAGTGAAGAATGAAGATATCCCAAATGGGTTCCGAGAAAACAAGAAAAGCAAGAATCTTGTCAGGGAAGAAAATCAGGAAGCTGAGCCTACGAGGAATAAGACCAAAAACTTATCAAAAATTGATAAAGTGAAGGATCAGAAGTTGATCAAGACTGAACAAGAATTCGAAATAGGGGAAGAAGAGATAGAAAAATCCCAAAAAAATGAGCTGGAGTTTGTTAAAATAGATATGGAACTGGAGTTGAAGGAAGTTGAGGAAGATGGTATGACGAGTAGAGATAAGAAGAAGAAAAAGAAGGAGGATAGAGATGTTGGTGACCGTGAACACGAGGTGGGGAAAGTGGAAGAAGATTTGGGTAATAGCGCGGAGGAGGATGGGAAGAAGAGGAAGACTATGGATCTTGATGCTGGTTCAGCCAAGCAGAGTAGTAAGAAAAAGAGTAAAAAGAGAAGAATTGAAGGTGATAAGTAATTGAATTTGGCTGAGTCTTGTTGCTGTTGTTGCTAATATTGTTGAGGATTAGAGTTAGTGTAACACCTGCGGAAATCCTTTCTTGTGGTTATCATTGCTCAAGCTGTATTGATATATCGGTTCAAGTAATTTTTTTGAGATATGATTCAATTTGAAACTAAAGAAGTATGGTCGACATATCAGAATGAATTTAGGATTCAAACTATCTTTTTTTTAGTATCGGTAGCATTTTTCGGATTCAATCTATATTACAAAAAAAAAGCATATGGTTGTATACATTGAGCAAATGAAAGATTCAAAGCTAACATGTTTTTGTTCATTTCTGTTTCTTCACATTATTTAAATTTGTGTAACATCTTTGCTAATTATGGAGCTTGTTATTGATTGGTTAACTGGTGATTCTTCACTTTTATGATTCGGTAGCACACTTTTGGATATGTTTTTCTCACTTATTCCTAATTCTCACATGCTGAGCCCTTGAAAGTTGTAGATAGTCGGTCCAAATGTGTAGGCTAGCAAGATAAATTCATAGCTGTTCAATAGTCTCAGTAGAGGAGGAAACGAAAAAGAATGCAAGTTTTGGAAGAGCAGGTCAGTTATCTTCAGAACCGGAAAACGTTTCATCGAGCTGGTCAGTCTAATTGACACCTTGTGTAATTTGGTGCAATGGTTCGTCGTGGAAGAGATATAGGGAGGTGGTAATAGAATTGTTTGGGTTGAAAAAGGGCTTATGAAGGTAGAGATTGGATTTTGAGTAGCTACAGGAGGTCGGGGCTTTTGCCAATGCCTGTTTCGGGTGGTGTTAAAGAATCTGCTTTTGAGGAGTACCACTATGAAACTTACTTATTCAAATTAAGTGGGTTGGTAAGCTTTCTGTTCTTTCTAGATAGTCTGAGTTTTATGTGTAAGAAATTGTATTTCTGTTACTTGATAAAAAACACTTCACAAAAAAGTGAGACACCACCGTCATAGCATTTGAATGTGAGAAGCATGATAATCAGGGTGATTAATATTAAAAACACATATCTTCTTTTTGCCTGTCGTCCTCTCCTACCTTCTGACACCGTGTGGTTCTTCTTTTACCTTTGAAATTTGAATAATCCCGAAGAAAAATAATAGACATTGTAATTTTATCCTCTTACTGGCAAGGCTTTACTAACCTTCTAAAATAATCCTTTGCTGTATATCTCAAAGCGGAAAAGTAGGAATGGCCTCAAGGAGTAACAAATTATGAGGGAGTGATGTTGCTTAAGTTAAACTGTTTGACATATTCTGGTGAGTATCAACCAATGGTGATATGATGGAAGCATGGAGTGAGGCCCTCTGAATCATCTACTATAGACCTTGGATAGTGGATAGGCATATTGTTTAGACAAATAAATTTGAGGAAGGCATTTGCATGTAGTTTTTGCTACATTTTGTTAGATTCCCTGGCAAGTTGGGAAGTGCACTGCTATAAGCTTTATATTTTACATCCTTTTTTTTTTTTTGATAACCGTGGTGTCTGAGCCTGCTTTTGCACCTCAACTAATTCCATGGGCAGAGGAAGAAAAGCTGCTGGAAGAAAAGAAACGAAGAAGAAATAAAAAGAAAATGGATAAGAATAAGAAAATAATAAAATTATTTTTAGAAAAATGAAATACACATGTGAAGCGTCTGTGTTTCATCACTTTTACACAGATCTAATAGAATTGTTTTGGTTGTGCACCTCAAGTAATTCCATGGGTACATTTCATGTCCTATTTTGATTGTCATATTTCCTTGCATTTGTCCTACATCTGTTCTGTCATGGAATGCAATAAACAAACTATATTACTCAATACTTATGCAAAGATCTGGATTTGTGATGTTAAGACCACAGTAAGTGGACTACTTCAAACACGAAACAATAACATTCTTTTCATTCTAAGTTTTCTCCTTTGTTCATGGCCTACAAAGGATTATCTTGAACGGTTGCAAGATACTCAAATTGCACTTGCTAAGAGGTCCTGTGACAGCTTTTCATATAGAAAATGATCTTTTGTAGAGTCATCCGCAGACCAAATAAAGATACCATGAAGTGTTCCCTGACTCTTTAGTATTCTGCATGCATCAAAGAATCCATGTCTAGGAGACAAGCCACCACTGTTGTCAGTTCCAAAGCTAACTAGAATCTTGCCTCCTTTATAGTTATACATCTGAGTTTCAAAGTACTGCAGGAACTGAGGAATGGTTGTGCCCTTTTCATACGCATAAAACTGGAAGTTGACATAGTCTATTAGATGACCATACTTTCTCCAGAGTGCTAAATAGTGCACCTGCACTGAATCATCTGCATATGGTGCTATTGATGTGTAAGTGACGACATTGTTTTGTTTAAGATAGTACAACAGTCGCCCAATGCACTCTGCGAATGTATCTGGATCTGCATTGAAGTGTTCATAATCTATATCTATTGCATCCAGGTTATACTCTTTCGCTATCTTGGTGATTGAATATATTGCATTTCTCACCCAAGAAGTAATTGAAGTAGGAGTGAAGGTGGCATTTTTACCATTCACTGTATCACCACCGAGACTCATTCCTACCTTAACGTTTTTATGCTTAGCCTTGATGGAAGAAATATGAGAAGGGGTAAGGTTATCAGTGTCCCAATAAACCAGAAAGTCACCATTAGTGGGTTCTGGTGATTTTGTGTTCGTGTAGTCTATACCGAAGGATAGGAGGAAGTGAAACTCAATATTTGGATTAATTGGGACATCAGAGAATGTGACATTCTTGCCCTCAGCTCCTATGTATTCTCTGAAAACCCCTGGGCAGAACGCTGGAACTGCCTCGGTCGTAGGGAAAATGTTGAAGAGAGCTAGAAGGATAAGAAGCGAGATGCAAAATTTTAAAGACTCCATGATTTCTTAGAGTTGGAAGGATCCCTTGTACTGCTTCTTGGTATTTAACCAAAGAAGATGCCGATTAAAATATTTCTTCTTCAACAAGGCATTTGTTGTATGCATTGCCGACTATCATAAGGTTTAGATTCTATTTGTTCTTTTGTGAGTTTTATCTCTTTGCAGGACCTGATTTTGTAAGCATCCATACTATTAATAGATTATGTCTCAGCTGGAAGCCAAGCATTGTCTTTCTTGGCATTTCTATGGACGGCTTAATTGTTTGTTCTTAGGTAAGTGAAACTCTTTCTCATTGGCAGGTTGGATGGGGTCCATGGTGTTTGGCCAGCAAACTGGGTTTTTCAAAAGGTAAAACGCATATTCAATGTAATTTACCTACTCTTCTCGGGGATTCCTCAAAACCATCTATGTTCTCTCATAAAAATTAGCCAAGATGATACTGAGTATTGGTTCTTTGGCTCAAGTTGATAGTACTATTCATCAATCTGATGGAATTTGGACAGTTGATATGACAACTTGTGGGGTATGAATGCTTTGAACGGCTGATACTGAATTGTCTTTTTCTTGTTTGTAAAGAATAAGCTGGAATAAGTTATTCCGCAGGATGTTTCAAAGGCTTGTGCATAGACACTAAATGGCGGCTCTTCACTTGAATAACATAGTAACACAATTTTGGAGAGCTTTTCTCACTTCTTCCTAATTCTCACATGATATTGAAAGTTAAACCAGGCAAATCCATCTGCCTAGAAATATTTGGCACCAAATGCATTGAGAGTGATGATGTAGATGAAGCAAAGTGCAAGGTTTTGGGAAAATACAGGATATATGTTGGTGAGACTGCAAGCTGGTGAAGGAACTTGTACGTTTTACTTTCTTTACTCAAGATACTGAACGGATTGCTTGCTTTTGAAATCGGAAAATTCTTAATTGTATATTTTCTAGGCGACTAATTTAAGGCATAATAATGGAAACCAAGTGCCTATTAGTCTTAACCTTTATATTCACTGCATTTTATAACATATCTGTACTCAGGTAGAGGTGTTGTAACACGTCTACATGCTTAGACCTGAATAGAGCTGCTGGTCAGTCTAATTGACATGTTTTGCATTTTGTGAAATGTTTCGCGTTAGTCCTTTTAGTGTAACAAACTATATTTTAAAACAAAATTATTTTTCTGTGAATAGTAAGCTTTAGCACATAATCGTAAATCTGAACTTGTTTGCATCAATATTTTGATTGTAAGACCACAATACGAGTACAACCTCATACATGTCTTATTTCCTAGAGAAGTCTCCGAAATAAGAAATAACATTCTAGCATTCCAATTTTTTCTTTTGTCATGGCCTACAAAAGATTGCCTTTAATAGATGCAAGATATCTAAGTTGCACTTGCTAAGAGGTTCTGTGACAGCTTTTCATATCGGAAATGATCCTTCATAGAGTCATCTGCAGACCAAATAAAGATACCATGAAGTTTTCCCTGGCTCCTTAGTATGGTGCATGCATCAAAGAATCCATGTTCGGGAGACAAGCCGCCAATATTATTAGTTCCAAAGCTCACAAGAATCTTGCCTCCTTTATAGTTACATCTCTGTGTTTCAAAGTACTGCAGGAACTGAGGAATGGTTGTGCCCTTCGCGTAGGCATAAAATTGGAAGTTGACATAGTCTATTAGATGACCATACTTTCTCCAGAGTGCTAAATAATGCACCTGTACTGATTCATCTGCATATGGTGCTATTGATGTGTAAGAGATGACATTGTTTTGTTTAAGATAGTACAATAGTCGCCCGATGCACTCTGCAAATGTATCTGGATCTACATTGAAGTGTTCATAATCTACATCTATTGCATCCAGGTTATACTCTTTCGCTATCTTGGTGATTGAATATATTGCATTTCTCACCCAAGATGTAATTGATGTAGGAGCAAAGGTGGCATTTTTACCGTTCACTGTATCACCACCGAGACTCATACCTACCTTAACGTTTTTATGCTTGGCCTTGACGGAGGAAATATGAGAAGGGGTGAGGTTATCAGTGTCCCAATAGATCAGGAAGTCACCATTAGTTGGTTCTGGTGAATTTGTGTTTGTGTAGTCTATAGCAAAGGAGAGGAGGAAGTGAAACTCAACGTTCGGATTAATTGGAACATCAGAGAAGGTGACATTCTTGCCTAGAGCTCCAATATATTCTCTGAAAACCACAGGACAGCTTGGTGAAACTGTCGCGGTTATACGTGAAATGGTCAAGAGAGTCTGAAGGACAAGAAGGGAGATGCAGAATTTGAAAGACTCCATGCTTTTTTGCAGTTTGAAGGATTCCTTGTACTTTTTATTGCTATTTAACCAAAGCTGATACCAATATATAAAAGTATTTTCGCCTCCATCGACAAGGCATTTGTTACATGCTGCTCCACACCATCATTTAAGGCTTAATTTCTGGTTGTTCTTTTGTGAGTTAACATTTCTTTTGCAGACCTGGTTTGGTATTTGGTAAGCATCAATATAGTTTGAAAAATGATGTCTTAGCTGGAAATTTGGCATTGTATTGCTTGGCATCTTCTATAGACGGCTTAAAATTTTAACAATCTGAAATGTAAACTATGGACCTTGAAGTAGTCAAAGTTACTTGTAAGTTGTAACTATCTATTTGGCCTTCAGTTTTGTGTTTGGATTAAATCAGCTGCATATGCTTTGGACAGCAATAAAATAAAATAAAATAAAAGTCGCAAGGCATCAGTTACGCGGTACAGCCTAAGTTTAATCACATAAGTTATGTCTCATGGTATAAGTCTTGACACAAGTTACATCCCAAAGTAAACCAAATTAAGCCAAGATATAAGTTATGCAAGGTAAAAGTGCAATGACACAAATTAGCATAAGTTTAGTGATTCAAGTTATGTCTAAGACAAAAGTTCTGAGGCACAAATAAGAACAATCAAACTAATAAATGTATATCAACTTTAGTTTAGTTTGAATTTAATAATTGAAAAATCTACTCAAATTGATTTAATTTAGATTTTAAAAAAAAATTGACCCAATTAGCGACCCATGAACACCCACATAATTAATCTATGCATTATTAATCTGCTCGAACCAAGTGACCTCTTAAGAACGTAACATTATGAAAGTGTAAAACGATCTTAGTGAATTTTTCTCTACAAATAGATCCGTTCCTTTGAGGCAAAGGAAGGCTATCTTCAATACTTCTTATTAATATTATTTTTAATATGTATGCTAAAACTTCAAAATTCATTTATTATGGAAGGGAAGAACTAAGAAGTATTTGATAGAGAGTTTAATAGTTTTTAATACAAGCATTAATATGATTAAAGACATAATCGCCTTTCGAAATTTTTTATATTCTTTTCACCGTATTTGTGGAAGGTTTGTTAATTTTAATATAACAAACCAAACTATGTATAAGAAATAATCTGAGTGCATATATTAATTATCTCTGAAAGCAAATGAAACAAGAAGATTAGTATCATTAAAAGATGGTTATTATCTTCAAGGAATCTAAACATCCAAGAATATTTCCTTTTTGTCCATATGAAGCAAAGAATGAGTAAACAGACAGTAAATTTCTTATATATAAAACAAATGCATGTTTGTTTCATTAATGTTCTTCTTAATTTCTTTATATCAAATTAATCTCAATAGATTAATGAAAGATGATGTCAATAAGCAAATTTAGAATAACATTAGTTATTTTTGTCATAAGTTTTATCTTTCTTGCCTTAGGTTCGGAGGTTTCCATCAAGCCCACAAGTGATAGCCTTTCAACAAAGAAGAAGGTATGATAATATATATTGAGAAAATTTCAGAAATAACAGAGATAATAGACATAATAGCTTCGGTAATTAGACTCCATAGCTATAGTTTTGTTTGCTATGGAGGTTGCGATTTGTATATTTCGCTTGCGGATATACAAACAGGGGTAAGTAGTATATACAAATTCTGTAGTTATACATTTAGGAATTTTTCAGAACTCCGTTTGTATATTTCGCTTGCCAATATACAAACATAGTAATTTATTATGAATTTTTCATAAATCGTATACAAATAGCTAGGGTAAACATATACAAATTCTGGATTTATACAATCAACAACCGAATTATATAAATTCTGAATTTATACAATTAGGAAATCGAATAACATAATTAGAAAATGAGTGACAATACCTTATGTCTTGACAATTGTTTTTTTCAGGAGAAATGCAACTACTTTGTGACAATAGAGACAACATGTACAAAAGGTGCAGACACCACAAATCATGTAAGCCTAAGGTTTGGTGATGAAAATTCCAATGACATTTTAGTGCACCATTTGAATTCCAAGCATGTTAGAAGAGTTGATCCATTGGAGCCACAAGTTCTTGATGACATTCCAAGAAAACCATTTCAATCGTGCATGATTGATCAGTTTCAAGTCACTGGTCAATGTGTTAAATCACCAATTTGCTATCTATATCTTAAATTGGCTGGAAGTGATGATTGGCGTCCTGGTTTTGCTCAAGTTCAAGTCCTAGAAGGACCTCATTTTAGCTCAAATATGTTTTATTTTCGACGATATTTGCCTCGTCGCGTATGGCATGGATTGGACCTTTGTGAGACACAAGTGACACCTTTTGGGTTAAAACGCAAGAGAAATGTATTTGGAGACAAAGCTCCGTAGACTTTTGTGTGTCCTGTGAAAATTATGAAAATAAAATATGATAATTTTAAACTTGTAATGTATTTTGAGTAATTGAGTTCGAACATATAGAGATCAGATAGACTTTCTGTATTTAAAAATTATACTTCGTATAAAAGGAAGTGCTTTGAATCATTATTATTTGATTCGGATATGTTCTAAAAAGTCGAGGTATTTCGAATTGTTTGTTGACATGGACAAAGTCTGGAAAAACCTCTGAAATTATTTCAATATTAAACCTTGAATATATAAGAGTTCTGAATCTTTAGAAAGAGTCTCCTTATATGAAGCTTTCGTTATTGGGTTAGCCATACATTTCACATGTTTCTAGTGTAGCAGATGTCATCATCAAATGATACAAGTCTTGAATAAGAATCTACAACGCACGGGAACACCCTCATTGACGATCCTTTACTCTAGAACATTTAGTGTTCCTTGAAACATGTGATATCTCACCTCGAGTAAATTCTTAACCTTTCCTCCTTTTACTAAGACTATATAAAGTTTTTGTAAATTATGACAATATTGGGTATATAAACAGTGATTTCAAAGTCTTTGGTTAGCTGAAGTTACGCCATATCATGCCTAATCACTTCACCACAATATTTCTTAGCCTACCTCTGCCCCTCATCCAACCCACTACGATCAACCTTTCCCACCTCCTTACCAGTACATTCACACATCTCTCTTTCATATTTTCGAATCATCTCAACTTCACTTTCATCATCTTATCCTTTACGAAAGCCACTTTCACCTTATCCCGAATATCATCATTCTTAATCTTACCTCTCCCTAATTTGTCCACACATCTAGATCAACATCCTCATTTTTATCTCTCTGATTTTCTAAACATGAAGATTTTTGATTGATTGATCAATACTCATCCCCATTTAACATAATCAATCTAACCATCAACCCCATAAAACTTATATATATATATCAAAATATTGGATTAAACATTGTCAAAATAAATTTACAATCATCATTTTGGACAAGTCTAAAGAGCGCAGTTTTTATTTCCATAGCCCCATCTCCACCACTCTTATCCTCGTCCTTATCTCTCATAATATTTATCTATATATATTTTTAGAATAATATTTTTTATTTATATATCGATCATCAAAAAGTAAATAAAAAATTTCACTTTTATCATTTACATTTGTTGCTGACGTAAATAGAATTTTTGTACACTTAGAAGCATTAACTATAGATCCCTAATTTGAGCCACTCAAACAGTGACACATTAATTAGATGAACAATAACAGAAGCAGAAATGATGACATTGCTGAAATATTTGTAGATCGACCACTAGAAACCACACAATTTAGTTATCACAACGTCACGTTTTTTTTTGTTTTTTGAACTTGTTATAAATACTCTTCATTTATTATTTGTACTTCTTGTATTTATTTGGTATAACACCATTTATTATATTAAAAAAATATATTCAATTTTATTTGCTTAATTTTTTTTTTCACTGATCATTTTTATTTATTTAGAACTTTATGTATCTATTAAAAAAACAGTAATTAATATAAGCATTTTATCATAATATTGATATTAATTGATGTATAGTTTTAGGTCTTGAGAAATGATTTGGAGAAAAAATAATTAATATTAAGGATAAAACATGAATAAAAACTGTATTTTTTGATATGTTAAAAGTGATAAATAAAAGTGAAGATCTATTTTTAGAATATTGAACAAGTAAAAGTAAATAGAGGAAGTAATTTATCACTTATTTTCTAATTACTCTTATTATTATTATAGTCATTTTTTAAAATATTTATTTTATTATATTTAAAAGGTGATTGTTCTTTAAGAAATGTGTCAAGTCAATACAAAACGTCAAACGAATAAAAATAAGGGGAGAAAGTATTATTTAATCTTACTACGTAGCCAATAAGGGAGTTCCTTTAATAAAGTCACAAGACCTTTATCATCGTTTTTATATATTTGGAGGAAAATATATCAAATGTACCTTGAAGTTATTTGGACAAATCAAATACATGATCCAAAAGTGTGCTCACAAAATCATTCATTTATCTTGTTACACAAAATTATAAACTAATTTTTTGAGTATTTTACCTATAATAACTAAATGAAATCTAAATTTCAAATGTCAGTATATATAAATATAATAATATTTCACCATAGAAATTATGTTTGACGCGATTTGTTGTAATGCTAAAAATTATTATAAATATATCTATCGTCATTAATGCATAAATAAAAATATCATTAGTAGTGATTGAATTTCTTTTATGATTCCACATGAAAATTCAGTACGAATTTAACCTATATGTCTAATTGAAAATTACGAGCTAGAAGTCATTTTACTTTCGTTTGAATCATGATGGCAGCCATGGCTCCTAAGATCGTAAAAGCAATGTTGCAGATTAAGAAGATTTGTTGTAACGTAGCTTCATAAAAATCATAAATAGAAACACATGAAATCTTAGCTGAGTTAGAAATTTTAGGCACAATAGAAAAAAATGTTGTAACCAGAGTGGGTGAACCCTCATAGATATCAGGTGCCTACATATATAGAGTCAAAAGATATATTGAGTCTAAAGGGTAGGAGTTTTCTTCAGTGCTCGAGAGATGGAATGAATAAGGTCCCATGAGTTTAAATTTCGCTCTTGAAAATTCACACGAAAGGAAACAAGAAATTCTTAACGAAAAAAATGCTCTTTAAAATTGAATGTGAAAATAATGTTTCATCAAATGTTTTTTTCTTATAAGTATTTGTTCTAATTCTGCATAGTGATCATTTTGAATTAAAAGCAAATCTTTGGGTGGAATATTCACATTATGTATAATATTTTCACTCAATAGTTACATACAAGTCTATAGAACATAGACAATGCAAATGACGTGTACATGTTGGATGAATCAAATCCTCATTGAATTTTATTTTTTCACTAGATGAGACTCACATATGTTTTGCAGTATACCCCGTGATTACTCCTCTGATATGAAAAGTTTTTCGTGCTAATTACTCGATTCTCCAATTGATTGACGTACTACTTACAAGATCAATTTCTAGTATAATCGAAAATTCAAAATGTACTGCGATAAGTAAAAAGAGTTTGAATAGAGATTGGTTGGCCCCGAAATGTTATGAATCAATCTACAATTTCAATGTCAATACATCGCGAACACATATATATATCATATGTGAATACAACGTCAATTAATTTGACTAAATTCCTTTCGGCATCATCCTGTTCCGAGGGCTTACAAAAATATCCAGTGTGATACCAAAATTCATTCGATGTACAATAATGTGTTGAACTACTTCAACGTCTGATATTCATACAATAGTATTCACAAACTCCTTTACAGATTTCGTAACAAGAAATGATGTATCCTGATAAAGATAGTCCTTCACGTATATTGCTTTGAATAGGTAAATCAACTATTTGTCCTTGAAGATCCCACATAATCCTCTCATACCTATTAATTAATGTACTTGAGATACATTTCCTCTAGCTCTCAAGAAAGACATTATATGAATAGGACTTAGGAGAATTCATTTCTTTGGCATAGTGTTCTTTTTCTTTGAAAATTAGGGCTGACATTCCATGTGGGTCGTTCTTCTTTCTATAACCAGCTCAGATTCACTACGATTATTACTTAAATTAGGTGCATCTGTGAGAGTATGGCATAAAATGGAGATTTAGAGGGTTTACTTTCTAGAATTTTTTGTCTTTAGTGGTCTATGTTTACATTATATGATAGATTATCACACGATAGCTTCAACATGTCAAGGGTTTTCTTTTTTTGGTTTTCTACTCGATGTCTGATATTCATATTGAAGCCTGATTAAATTTGAATTTGCGCCAAAAAATTCACATATAAAGCGCTCCCTAACATTTCAAGCATTTTCATTTGAGATTATGACTATTTTTCTTTTCTAGTCTTAATGTGAAAATGTTTAATCAAAGTCTAATTCACCCTCCTAAATAAACATTTACCATGAAATATTTTCAAGCTAATCGCCTAACTCAACTTGAAAAGGTAGTTATTAGGGTGAGGATCATCCAAGAACATATAAGGAGACCAAATATATATCCATTCCATTTCTGATGTGGGATTCTTAATATTTCCCTGCACGCTTAAACCTCGATAAGTAAAGCGTAGACAATATAATATTAAGGTTCAACATCGCTGAATAAGGAACTGGAATAAGTCTGACTCTAATACTATTAACAAAAAAATGAATCTTAGACCTTATTCAACTTCAAAAACTAGCTCTTAATTAAAATGAGAATCGGAATGAGTCTGACTCTAACATAAACTAACTTGAAAAATTAATTACCAAATAATAATGTGATGATATTAGTATAAAGTGTTTTGACTTTTCATACAATCTGCAAAAGTACAACTCAGTAGTTCAGATATTTATATAGGCCCTGATTTTCAAAAATACTGTGTAGAGCTTATCACAACTTGCCAGAAAATTAGAGTAAATAGCACCACTCTGGTCAAATTCATCATTATGCATTCTGGCTTAATTAATGAATCAATGAAGTTATATCTCGAATTTTTCATCAGATGATGAAGATATTTACAAAAAGTGTTATAAGTTTTAATTTATATACTAATAAAAAAGAGATTCACATAATTAATATATTTTATAAAGTACTACTTCTTTTCATTTTTTATTTATTCAGTATTGATTTGACACACATCTTAAAGAATAATAGATAGAACGATAATTTTATTATATTATCCTTTGTGAATTTAATAAATTCAATAATTTGGAAAATGTATTGACAATGACTATAGTTAATAATAAGGATCAATTAGAAACTGAGTGATAATTATCTCTTGATTTTTTAAAATGGACATCTACTTTTAATATAGTGAACAAATAGAAATGAACATTTCTTCCATTTCACTTGTCCAAATTGAAAAATCAAGAGATAATTAATCATTTTATACCTGTTTTACCTTTATTATTAAGTGTTATATTATTTTCAATTGATTTCTCAACATATTATAATTAGGGAGTGATATAGTAAAATTATCATTTTATTTGTTGCTTTTTAAGGGGTATACCAAATCAAATATGGACAAGTAAACATAAACAAAGGAGTACTTTTTATTAATTTACTCCACTTGCCTCAAAATATTTTTCGTGTTTTTAGTTTACACGCTCCTTAAAATATTAGTTAGGAGGAGTAATTGACTATTTTATCCATATTTATGTCTTAAGATATAATTACTCTTCATCTTCATTTAGTATTTAATTTTATTTTTGTTTTATAATTGAGGTGTTTGTAGTATTCAAAAATAATTATTACTAAGGATAAAATAAAAAAATAAAAAATTATATTTTCTTATACTTTTAAGATGATAAACATTATAAAAAATATATTTTAAATAAGAACGACAAGTATTTTAAGATGGAGAAAGTGTAAATCAAGATGAAATTAAATAATTTTGTCCCTTTTTCCCCTTAATATTAAATGTTGTTGAAAGTAACCAATATTAATCACGCAACCTAAAATTTAGTATAAAATTGAAGAATTCAAACAAGTGTTCATTATTGGTTGATATTATAATTTTTAAATACTCTAATCATCCACTTTTATTTTTCTGCTATACTAAAAATAAATATTCGTATCTATTATTACCAAAAAAAAATAGAAGTTCATATTTATTTATCTAGTTGGAAAACTTAAAAAATAATTTATCACTTACTTTTTAATTTACCAATATTATCAACTATATACATTTTCTTCATTTTTTTAAAATATTAAATTTATTATATTTAAAGGGTGATATAATAAAATTATAATTCAATTTATTACTACTTAAAAAGTGTGTCAAATCAAATATTGAATAAATAAAAATAAACGAAGAAAGTACCAGCAAAAGAAAAATTCAAACAAGTAACTATTGATTAATATTATAATTTTTTCAAATATCAATAAAAGTAACTTTAATCTTGTTCTTAAACATAATTCATATTTACCGAAGGGGATAAAGATAAATTAATAAATTAATATTTTTTACTTATAATTACTTAAGGAGCTTGCAACAGAGAAGCATGATATTCCCCTAGTCTTAATTTATTTGACTCACTTTTATTTTTAATTAATGTAAAAAAGAATGATATATTTTTATATTTAATACTCCCTCTGTCCAACAATAGTTGTCCACTATTAACTTGACACACTCCTTAAGAAACAATAAATAATAGGGGTAATATTACTATATTATCCTTTGACTTTATTAAATTTAATGTTTTAAGAAATGTGTTAGATAATAAATAGTATTTAATAGCAAGGGTAAAATAGACACAAAAGGTAAAGTTATTTCTTGATTTTCTAAATTGGACAGGTATTGTTGGACAACTATTTTTAGTATAGTGAACAACTATTGTTAGACGGAGGGAATAACAATTTAACATTAAAATGTGAATTTAATCCTTAATGAAATGATTTATAACCGTACAAATATTTATGACTTATTATAGACCATAAATCTTTAAAAAAATCTATTTTTCTTAACTTTCGTGTCAAATCAAACTACATCAAGTCATTTATAAATTAAAACAGAGTAAATTTAAGAATAAGGAACGATGGAGTAAATTCTTAAATAGAGTGCATATTATTGAAGGGAGATAAGAATAAATCAACATCCATTTATCTTTATTTGTTCAGTATTTTAAAATAAATTTTTATTTTTATTTGTCAATTTTAATATATCAAGAAAAAAAAATTTAATTTAATTTTTGATATTAATTATTTATTTTCAAGATTTAATATTAAATATCAATTAATATAAATATCAATCATTATTTCTTAAGAAACATGTAAAATTTAAAATGAACTGATAAAAATGAACGGAAAAACAATAACAATAACAATATTATACTCAGTAAAATTTTACAAATAAAATCTAAATACGTAAGTTTTACCATTATATTAATAGATAGAAAAACTGTTTTCGAAATACAGTCGAAAAAAGTAAACGGAGAGAATATAACTTACTCATTATTTATGCATATTGGTGATGTATTAATAATGTTACTTACACATTTTGTGCTGCAATGAATGCAAGGGAGTATACAAATTAATGAAAAGATATGTCGGAGAGAGAAGATTTATGCGCCGAGATTAGCAAATAACAACATACATTATTTAGCCGCCTTAAATTAATTGGCTGCACAAAAAAAAGGGGGCTGTATGTTTGAATTTTTTGTGCAAAAAGATAATAATACAATCTCATTTAATGCAATTAAACCTACTTATTAAGTTGAGAAACTAATTTGGCCGACCATAGAAAAGGAAGATTTAAGAAAATAAAAGTATATTGTCTTTTTAACAGTTTAAGTTTTTAGATCATGAACATGTTTTCATTTCACCACACTTACTTTAGATTAAAAAGAAGAAGAAAGAGTTTAGCCTACACGAGATAAAACGTGTTAAGATTATAATTAAGAAAATATAAGTAAGATATAAGTTTTTAGATTATGAGATAATCACATACTTTAATATAATATCAGAATATGTTGGATCGAATTTCACCCTCACTCATTATAAATAAAAGAAGAAGAACGAATCAGATCTGCATGAGAGGAAACGTGTTAAGAATATGATATTTAAAACAACTAATTTTTTTAAAAAATTTTCTTAGTTTTATTTATATATATAGATTATTTATTTGTAAGATTCTTATTCTTATTCGGCTAAAATGATTAATCAAATATATAATACACATGAAGAATAGAGTGTGTGTCTAATTATAATTTCTTTTATCAAAGATCTTTATTTTCTTTACGGATAAATAATCATCATTTTTCACATAAAAAATCTAGTTTTTTGTTTTGTTTCTATTTAATGCCAAATAATCTCATTTCCTCTAATTATACACGCTTTGTCCTATCATAGAAAGGACAATAAATTTTATTAATTAAATGTGATTATTCGTAGGTACTGTGGGTAGGTGTAAATATTACTTTCTGATTACCAATTATGGGAGGAATTGAACAGTACTTACACATCAACCACAAAAGTGTGTATGATGGCAAAAACTCAACGCCTAATTAAAGTCTTATGTAATGATCAGCTCAAAGTAAGGACTTGTGGACCAATTGAAATTATGATTTATTTCAATTTTAACATTTAAATAACTATATAGAATTTCATATAGTGTTCATAAGAACTCATTACGTAGCTAAATTAATCACTTAAAATAATTAAAAAATTAACTCATTAAGGAGTAGCGTACAAAGTATTTTGTGGAAAATATGGAATAAACCAAAAGTTCTAAAGCTTTACCTCTCAACTTAAAATTTGATATTTATTTTGTATTATTTAAAAAGTATGTTGACTTACACTAGTAACCCTCTCTTATTAGTTTCAAGCTTTTATGAATCAAATAGAATAGGTGATTAGAGAGTTCATTTAGCTTATGTATAAATTCATTAATTCACTTTTTTGTTTATCTGATGAGGGATAATTGACACGTCACAGACTCAGAGGCGTATCCAGAATTTCTAATTGAGTGGTGCACTAGTGTAAAAAGGTGGATCTAAGATGTAAATTTGATCGGATATATCTATACATATATAAGATTCAGATTTCTAACCTCACATAGAGAGGTGCACCCAATCATCGTCACATAATATGACATTTCGAGTATAGGTTCACACATCTATATTTCAATATTTTTAAAAAAATATAACACTATTATATATGATCTCGGGAGGGGAGCATGGGTTCAGGTGAACTCAGTAACCCCCTTAGATACGCCTCTGGTAACAGTCCCCCCAGATTAAGAACTAACGACCTCGAAAAACTAGTTTGATAGGTGGGAAAGTCCATTTAGCATGTAAAATCATTAACATTTCTTTTTTTATCTGATGAGAAATAATTAAAACGTAATACAGATTGATAAATCATGCATATATTTTAAGAAGACTTACTTATATATGTTCTTTGACCGGCCTGCTAGTATAAAAAAAAATTCTTTATATTAATGATACATATAACATAAAACTTTTTTGAATAAAGTTTACTGCAATCTACATGACAAGTCTCACGGTGAGTTTTGACGGTATATATGAGTTGGAACTTGGATGATCTACTCAAGGAGGAATGCAATTTTAACTTTCTACTCTAGGAAAGTTTTGCCTTTGTTTGAGTAATTCCTCCGTTTCATATTACTTGGTCTCTATATATAGTTATTTTAATTTACTTATTTAATTTAAAAAATTTTAAAAAATTATTATTATATATATATATATATATATATATATATATATATATATATATATATATATATTAAGTTTTAAAATATCAGTAATAAAATTAGTTTAGTAAAATATATCTCTAATTCAATTTTTTTCAAGAATGTATCAGGTCAATATCGATCAAGTAATATTGAAAAATAGAGAGTACTAACAAGAATGAGTTTGACCTCCAAACCCTACTTAACCCTCAAAACATATGTACCAAACAATCAATAATTATTAAGCCTAATCTAAAAGATCTAAGACTAACCTAATTAATGGAAATTAACTTTGAGAAGAAATTATAGTGCTATAATGAGAAGCTAGCTAGACGTGTGGCTTGCCTTCACATTGACCAAAAGACTACGCAGTCTAATTGCCTTGATTTTATAGTTTAACTTTTACACACACATCATTATTTTAGTAAATAGAATTTTTTTTCATAAATTAAGCTTTCTCTCTCTTATATCAAAATATTACTCATTTGACTTATGTTAACACGATATATTCATTAAGATGTTCTGAAATTCTAAACATGATATCCTATCAGGAATCGAATCTAAAATCTTTTATCAAGAATAAAAAAATTTCGATCATTTCATCACAACTTACGCGTCTCGACGGGGTGGGTTGATTTTGCATTGATACAAAAATGGGAAGGAGACTTGAGAGTAGTATAGTAGGCTCCACATTAAACATATGGGTACGTACTATTGATCTTATATTAAAAAAAAGGAACATCTTTTTCCTTACATAATTCCCCATGCTGTATTTTTTCCATAATTCACTGTCAGATGAGTAAATATAGGGACGATGATGACGAAATCAACAACTAACCTAGTAAATGAGTCTTCTTCTATCATACTTCCTCCGACACAGTTTTCTTTTTAGTCCGTCTAAAAAAAGTACTCATTTTATATTTATTGAGATAATTTATAGTCACACAGATACTTACGACGTGTTTTACATCATAAATTTCAATTTTTTTTAATTTTTAAATTTCATGTCAAGTCAAACAACGTCACATAATTGAAACTGAGGGAGCTAGAATCATTGAATACATCAAAGTACTTATATAGCTACATCAGCATGACAACCACATTTTTAGGACCACCAATATTAAATCTTTTGTCGTCTATTTATACATTACCCTTTATAGAAACAAAAAAACATATATTACCTCAAAAACACACAAAACAAAAAAAACAAATTTTTTTTTTCTTGAATATGCCTAGACCTAGATGGAGTCCAACACCACAACAACTTATGATTCTACAAGATTTGTATAGAAAAGGTTTGAGAAATCCAACATCTTGTCAAGTACAAAAGATAACAACTCATCTTTCTCTTTATGGAAAGATTCAATGCAAGAATGTATTTTACTGGTTTCAAAACCACAAAGCTAGGGACAGGCAAAAACTCAGAAAAGAATTGATGATGCTTCACAAAATCCAGAAAACTTCTAGTGATGATGATGTTCCTCATCAATTTCACACAACTTCCACTACCAACAATAGCAATATTATTCTTGACTACAATTTCCATCCTAGTACTTTTCATACACTTTACCCTCACTCACCTCCCATATTGGTTAATCAGGTACATATTATATATATTATTTATCTCTATGCATTACTTCTATCTTCGTGAGTCGTTTGGTATGGTGGACAAGTATAGATAATTCTGTAATAAGATTTAAGTATTTTCTCAATTTCATTTTACTTGTCTGTTTGAGCAAATAAAAAGAGTTTTATTACTTCATTGTTTCACTTTACCTGATTTTTATATCAAAAATAGATATTTTATTTTACTTGACTGTTTTAGCAAATCAAGCCGTTTTTTCTCCCTGATACTATCCTTAGAGTTAAATAACTACATAAAACAAAAGTAAGCAAATTTAGAGTTCCAAAAAACATTATTAATAAAGTTAATTTGGTAAAATACATCTCTAATTAAAGTTTTCTTAAAGGGTGTATCAAGTCAGCAGGGGCGAAGTAATATGAAACTGAGGGAGTACTTTTTTGCCGCACTATCCTTAGTACTCCTTCCATTTCAAACTAAGTGAATTGTTGAGCTTTTTTTTTTATATTTCAAATTAATTGAATTGTTCGAAGTTTAAGAGAGTTGTTGGAAATTTCTTCCATTTTTGCCCCTTGTTTATATTTTCTAAGTGATAATTTCAAGAGAGTTACTTGTTCATATTTATGATTTTATTTTAAATTAGTTATATTTTCAAGAATTGTTTGAAAATAACTAAAAGCGCAAAAATGGAAAGTGGTGTTCAATTTATGTCCTAAATGTTTTTTCTTAATGACCGTGCCTTACCTCAACAATTTACTTATTTTGAAATGGAGGGAGTATTAAATAACTACATAAAATAGTAGTAGTAAAATTTAGAGTTTCAAAACATAATTAATAAGATTAGTTTAGTCAAATACGTCTCTAATTAAAACTTTTTTAAGAAAGTGTCAAGTCAACACGATCAAGTAATATGAAATGGAGAGAGTATACATTTACTTGTCCACTACACTAAAAGTACGTTTTCACATCTACTTATCAGTTTTAGCATTTCAAGAGAAAAACATATTTTTATTCCTTGTTTTACCCTTAACATTAATTACTTATTCTTTAAATTATTTTCAAGATCTAAGATTATACATCAAGTAATATGAATAATATAGTAAAATAGTCATATTAATCATTATTTCTTAAAGGACGTGCAAAATTCATAGTGGACGAATAAAAGTGAACAAAAGGAATACAGTCTTATTCCTTGCTTGGTTCCCAATCGGATAAGTCATGTCATGATTAATAATTAATAGTGAAATAAGTTATTCTTGTCCGAGGATGAAATAACAATATCAGTATTAATTATCCCAGAATAAAACAATAAAAATGACAATTGTATCTGTGAGGTCCCTTTATTTGGAAGTTTTTTCTTTTTAGTTAGTAAAAAAATGATATATTTTTATATTTAGTAATAATTTAATTTCAAAATACTCATTTTATCCTTAATATATCTATGACTTATGATAGCCCACAAATTTTAATTTTTTTTCTTAAACTTTGTGTCTGATCAAACAATGTTACAAAAATTAAAATGGAGGGAGTATATATAAAATATGTTCTTTCTATCCCAATTTATGTGACACACTTTTCTTTTTAGTCCGTTCCAAAATAAATGTCATCTTTTCATAATTAGAAATAATTTAATTTTAAAATTTTCTTTTCACCCTTAATGAAATGAGTTATAGCTACACATATATATGTTCAAAGAGTATTTCGTATCACAAATTTCAAAAATCTTCTTTTATTTTTTAAACTTTATATCAAATCAAACGATGTCACACAAATTAAGGCAGAACCTTTCTCATTTGACTCTATTATCTCCTTTTCTAGGGTGAAGGAAAAGACACATCATCATCATCAACCCAAATGATGAACAACATGGGGAATGTGGATTTTCCAAAGCATTGTGTCATAGAGAATGGCATGATAAGAACAAATGTTCAAGGTTGGATCCTGATGATGACAGACATGGTCCCTAATTCTATTCCATCTTGCAGCAATGACAAGCCTCTTGAAACCCTAGAACTTTTCCCTATCAAAGCCACTGGCATTAAGGAGTAGGGCTAGCTAGCTAGCCCCAACAATATAATATTATTTCTTGCTGAAATATTGCATGTGTAATACTAGCTAATAGTAAGTTTTTAGAATTAATTAGAATAACTGCTGATATGTGTATTGGCTAATGTTATTTTATAATGTTGCTCGGATTCTAATTAATAATGTTATGAAGTGTGTGTTGGATTCTCCAAAATTAGTGCAGTTTTGGAGAATCCAACACAAATGTAACAATATTTTAGAGAATTCGAGCGACATAGGTTATTTATATATGATATCCATGTTATTTGCATGATGTCCATGCATAGATTTGTAAAATATTTGACCATTCTAGAAATCCAATAAGTTTACAATGCCTCAGTTACAATTATCCTTTAATTTGACAGTCAAATTTACTTTATCATTCTAATTGTACGGACGTTTATTTACCCTTTTAATCTTATTTGAAGTGAATTAAATACTATCCTAAGAATATAAACCAGTCTCACAATCAAGAGTGCATTACACACATGCCATGTCATTGCTACATCAGCACCACCTCAATGCCACATCAAAAATTACTTTTATGTTTATTTTGTTCATTTCTTTTTGTTTATGCACAATTTTTCAAAATTAATTACTTTTAAAAAATTCCGAGTTTCATGAAAATGTATTAAAATTTTTAATTCATCTTGTAGAAAAAGATGACAGAAAATGTTTTTTTTTTCTTCCCTACACATCACTTACATCTTTATTTTCATCATTAGTTCTTAATTTTAAATTGTTCGACAAAATCTCATATAATTTTTTCTATTAGGAGTCATAAAATTTTCTATAAAAAAAATCAAATTTTAAAAGTATAAAATAATATTTTTACGTGGATATTAAAGTTTCTTGTGACTTTTATGCGTTGTATATATATAAAAATTTGATGGATAATGTACTTATGTGTGGTGTGGAATTTGAAAAAAGAAAAAAAGGGTGGAGATAAGGGGTTTGAAGAAAGAGAAAGGGTGTGGGGATTGAGAACAAAAAAAAAGAAGATATGTATGTGAGGAAGAAGAAGGAATGAAGATGTTGGCGTGGGTGGGTGGGTGGGTGAGTATGAGGAAAAACAATGGGACATATTTAATGAAAGACTTAAGTCATCCACGACCCCTTAAAGTTATCCGCATATTTCATTTAGACACCTCAAGTATGACATATACCTATTGAACACTTATATTATTCCAAATGGGTATCTATTAGACACTTTTTGCTGACATGGCATGGAAAGTGCAACACACACATTTTTAGCGCGTGAGAAATATATTTAACTATTTCTTTAATCTCTTTTCTTCCTCCATAACTCCTTCCAACACAACCATTGTTTTCACCACCGCAGCAACACCACCATCACCATCCACCCTTCTTTTTGTTCTCTTTTCTTCAACCATTTCACCCTCTCCCTCACTACTACCATTTTCATTTGAAAAACATCATTACATTTTCGGAAATGAGAGAAACATCACTGTAGTTGAATTTCTTTAAACACCAAAAATAAAAACAGGTTAAAAAGGGAGAAAATGGAGGTGAGTTCAACTACAAACAAAACAATTTCAATTTTTTTTTTCATAAACGAATAATTTATTCATTGAAATAGCTGAGTTCCATCATTAACCATTGAATTTCTTAGACGAGAAGAGGGATAATATTAAGAAATTGAAGAAGGGTTTGATTTCAAACAAACAATTTCACAATTCCTCTTTCAGAGTTGAAAAATTCTTCACTAAAACAGCTCAATTTCACCATTAATTGTAGAATTTCCTTCAATTTTTTTTCTGAACTTGAGACAAAAAAAGAGGACATAGTGAAGAAACTGAAGAAGGGTTGGTTTGCTATTTCAACCGATCCGAAAAAAAGGTTGAAGAATCGACAGTTGAAGAGAAACATATCTAGCAAAAATTAGTTGGATTCAGAGAAAACAAGGGGCAACGACGGCGACAACAATGGTGGATAAACGACTGCATTTTGAATAAAGAAGGCTGAAGAGTCTACTGTGGGTGGACAAAAATTTAAAAATAGTTTTTCTTTTTTTTTGTCATAATTTTAATTATCATTTTGACTGAAAATGCCACATGTATGTTGTTAATTCGGGTTGCACCGGATTTCACGTTACACTTCACATGGTCTTATTGTCGGTTAATGGTAAATATCCCACAAATGAACTATGTTTTCTTCAAAAGTTTTATCTAAGATTTTCCTATGGTTTTCAAGTATGCATCTACCTTGTTCATGAATTATGATTTATCTTTAACGGCTTTTATGACATTTTACTTGTTCATGCATATCATGTTTAAGTTCACTATATTATCACGTTTACGTTTTGCATTTCCCCATACTTAGTTCATTCACCGTACTAATGCATATTTGTGCTTATATTGTCTCATAATATAGGATCTAACGCTCCTCCAACCGGACGCACTTAGGTGGATTGCCTCGCTATCGACTACTTGGATTGGTGAGTCTTCATGGTTCGAGGACAAGGCCAGTGATGCTTTATTGTTGTTATTGTCATTTAGGTTTCAGACTTGTATTTGGTGTGTGGGTTATGTCCCAACCACTCGTATGATGTTAGAAAGGCTATGTCAGACAGAGTTTAGAAGTTGGTAGAGGTGTTCAATAGGTATGGGTCGTAGTTGAGGTGTCCAAATGAAATATGCGGACAACTTTAAGGGGTTGTGGATGACTTAAGCCTTAATTAAAAGAAAACAAAAGGACTCCATTTGTTTTTTTTTCTTTATTTTTTAGCATTTTTATGCGTCTAAAAAAATTATTTGTCACGTCAGCTATGTGAATGGTATTTAATTCACTCCAAATAAGATTAGGAGGTAAATAAACGTCCACGTACTTAACTACGTAATAGTACTGAAGTAAATTTAATTGCTAAGCTCAAGGTGATTTGATGTATTTTCTCTTTGTTATAACATGTAATATAAAGATATAATGTATGTGGAGGTATTACCTTTAAATCTAACTCAACTCTAAAAGTTGACTCACGAAGGAGGAGGATTGCTTATGATTATACCAAAAATGATCTTTAGCGACAATTAATTAACGACAACAATTTAACTACTGCTAAATTTAGTTTAGAGACAATTAGCAGTACTTTTTGTAAATGTCCCTAAAGCCTATACTGACATCAGATCTAATGATCCAACTAATAACTAATGCTGGTAAAATCTCTAACACTCTTTGTTAATGTACACATTTATTACCGTTAAAAGCTATTTTTGATAGTGATAGAGACGACAATCTACGTGATTTCAAACACTACTAATGTGCTAAAATCGTTGCAATTAAGGCAAAACAATGCATGCATGTGTGCTTGTCAGATAGAAATAGTAGGTGATTGTGATTTGTGAAGTCATTGTAGAACAACTCAAGTGTCTCTTTCAATGTCGTATGATTGGAGTTCTTCCAAATTTTTTTCTAAGTAATTAGGTTATGAAACAATTAATTTAAATTACATAAGTGGAGTGTAAAGAAAAAGGAGTTGAAGTTTTGAAATAGAAAATAAAAAAATTAATTTGATATTTCATCTATATACAGCCAATTTAATCAACTTTATGATACTCACAAGTGCTTGTTATATACCATTAACAATAAAGTTGTGGATGATGTTAGGTGTGTTGACATTAATTGAGTTGTGACAAGAGTTTGTGTAATTTTCCTTTTTAACATTTATCATACCAACATTATATTGCCAAAGAAAAACAAATTAAATACTATTATAATTTTATTACATTTTAAATGGTGGTTAGATGTTAGCTGTCAATTAGTACTTTGACAAATTACAATCATGTAAATTCCTACTTATAACACTATACAAAAAGTATAAGAGGACTCGACAGGATAATTTGTTGCTCCCTTTGTTGTGTCACTTCAAATCTTGAAGACATTTCAAAGGATAGTCTCTTACTTGCAATAGTATGAAATAAGAAAAAAAATCATCTAGTGTTTTAGCTTTGGTTGAGATTTGAATTTTAAATTTTATAGTTCTTGACTCACTTTATTGATTACTAGGTTATATTTGTCGCAGCCCAAGTCCAACACAAGCACTGTCTTCTTTGGACCTAGGCATGCACGAATTTTTCTTTGCGTATGTCCATGTGAGCTTGAACTATTATAAAGCTCTTTATTTTTCATTCTCATTTTGATGCGAGATTATTCTAATATATCATGTGTACCTCATGATCTTCAGAAGTTTGCCAGCCCTAGAAGCCTTCAATCCTGTTTAATTGACCTGCCCTCATCAGCTCGCCCAATTCATCACGGGCATCACATACGCCCCCTCCTCATTAGGGCCTCAACATCCCCATTGAGGTTTGCCCTACCATTGTACTGACGAAGTATTGGTTGTGATGTCATGTTTGTCACAACGCAAGTCCATGGCATGTATTGTTCACTTTAGGCTAAGGACCTCAAAGATTTGTCTTTTGGAATACTCCACATCGAGCCCCCCAAAAGAGTGTCATACAATGTAAACTTGCGTTATGTTATATAAAATTCTTCACTTTACACTCTCATTGCGATGTGTGATTCACCTTATAAGGTATCATGTGTACCTAATCTTCAAAATCTTGTTAGGCTAGAAGAAGCTTGTCAATCTTACTTGACCCGCCCTCCATCAAGGGCGTCACAAACACTTGAGTGTTGAATCTGAACCTATTTCATCTGAAAAAAAGATCCTTTTTAAGTTTGCAAATAATTTAACAATACAACTGCTATCCTAGGTAACGACGCAATAACAAAAAAAATCATAGAAGAAAAAATAGTTGGGATGATAATCTAACTAACGCCTCTATTCTAAGGCACATAACCGGTACGACTCACAAAGAAGAATCATATGACAATCTCATTAGCTTCGAGAAGACCCAATAAATTCAAGAAAAGTAATGAACTATCAAGTGATGTTGGATATATTTGAAAAAGAAGACAAGAGAAAAATATTTCATGTTACTTTAGATGAGCAATTATCTTTTCTAATTCATACATTTGTAAAAGAAAGTCTGAGGTTGATAACTCAACTTTCTCCATGACTTTCATATTGTTTCATTACTTAAATATTCTCATTTGTAACATCATCCTAAAGTATATTATTAGTCCTATGGTGATCATAGAATACCTAATTGACCTAATGATGTAAAACTACTTTAGAATGTCAGTTTATACAACATAAATTCATTACATTTTGTGTTCTGTCTTCCTCCACCCCCCCCCCCCTCCCTCCTTTAGAAGGTGTGTATACTCATCTACTAGCTCAAGTGTTAGAAATGTGTGAAAGATAAAAAATTTGGGCCGATATAAAATGTCCAAAAAATCATCAGCCTCTTCCTGGGCTTAAAATAAATATGGCCCAAAAGTTATTTCTGATGGGAAAATTTTCAAAATGTCAATATTTTAACATTTAATGGGACCTCTTATCAACATTTTCAATATTTATTAAAAATGTCAATATTTTAGTTTGTTATTCTTCTGATTTATGTATTTTTTATTTGTTTGATTTGAAATAATATAATTATTTAATAACAGAAAGGAGAAAATTATGGGAGAGAATATTTTTTAAAAAGGAACATATCACTTAAAATTCTCATCCGTTACAATTTCAAAAGTAATTGATTGTATTCATTCAAATATGTATGATATGTGTATTTGTATTTATTATGGTTTTCATGTTTGAGTTTGTATAATGACATTTGTATTTCTTTATTAGTTTGTATTCATTTCGATAGGTATACCAAATTAAATGGACTTGTAGTTATTTAAGAAACATATTTGTATCCATATAATTATGTAAACTCGTGTTCATTCAGAAAGGATACAAACATTGGTTTGTATATTTTTCAAAAACGTATATTCTTTCTTAAAATTCCAACAAAATTTGTATCCAGTCATCAAAACACACAAATTTACAATCATAGTAACAATCAAAAATTGTATTTGATGACAAAAAATGTATTTCTTATCTGTTATGTATTCCAAAAATATATTATATTCAATGTCTAATTTATAGAACATCTACTAAATAGGATTCAAAATTATTTTGTATTCCAAGCATTCAACATACAAAAAAATCAGAACAATTCAATTATTCACTGTTTGTATCCCAAACAGATTACAAATTAAAAAATATGTTTTTTACTTTGAAGAATTGAACAAATAAAAATGAAAAAAAAAACAATATATGATATATAAAATTCAACACAGCTAAAGTTCGCAAAAGTTAGAACAAAAATATGATAGGCTTCTGGCCATACTAAAAGAGGAACTTGTCCGATACTAATTATGTGCTTCACATAGCAAAAAAGTATTGCACCCAATAATTTGTGGCTGAGAGCATATTCTCCTTTGGGTCCTTAAGATGCAAAAATACTTCAATTGATGATGCCGCCCAACAAAGTGTCTTTGATGAGATATTGACCCGAAACTCCCAAATTGAATACTCAGTGAACGTCTACCTTTAAATCCAATATTCAAATAGTAACTTATGAAGATCTGGTGAAGATCCAACATACAAAATACGATCCAGTTCCATTTTCGAATCACTTTTTCAATAGTCATTTTCGAAGCACTTCCAAACAAATTAAAGAATTGATAGCTAATGAATACTTGATCATTTTTGTATTTCACCGACAATCTCGAAGTTCAGCGAAATCAGTTGAATTCACTTTGAAATCCCAATCGATTATTTCAAAAATTTCTTCTCTAATGGAAACAATCGCAAATCAGTCGAATTCATTTCGACAAATGTTGAAAATCTTTTGAATGATTTCTGAAGATTTTTTAGAAAAATGGAGGAATTTGATTTTAAAAAGGCAAGGTTTAAGTTACTTGAGTATATGGAATATTGAAAGAATTCGTGAGAGAGAGAAAGAGAAAGGATAGAGTTTGGGTAAAAAATTTAGAGAGAGAAAAGTGGGTAATGGGGTCTTTTATTTTTCTTTCACTCGTAATGGAGTCAAGAAGTGGGCCCCATTTGAGAAATAAAAGGAAGATAAATGAAATATAAGGATACATTTTATTTGCTAAAATATTGACATTTTGACATTTTAAATAATTATTTTAAAGTGTAGATGCTTTTAATAATTGTGTTAGGCATTTGACTAGTTAGCTAATTTATCCATTTCGGATTTACCCGTTTGACCAAATATTCTTTTTCTAAAATATCACTTTATAATAAAATACTTTATCAGAAGCTATACATATTTATCAAGTTTTATAAAATTTTATATATATATAATTTACAAGAATCCCAAAATATATACAATTATATACACAAAAATTATATGTATTTTCTTTTTCAAAAATCTAACTTGAATTTTATATGAAAGTTATACAGTTATATAAATATTATATACAGAATTAATACAACATTTATACACGAAATTGTGAACAAGATTTGAAGGTGTAAGTGAGATTCAAAGCATGATTTTATATAAGTGTAGAATAAAATATATGCTAACTTTGATAAATGAAATACCCTTGCTATGTCTGATAATACTATGTCTTATTTTCTATATATATATATGAATTTTTTTTCTCCCCCCATTTCAACTTTTGTGAAACTTTCAAATATTTATCTTTCAATTTCAACTTCAAATATTTTATACTCCAACTTAACAAATTATTATACAAATATAGCCTGTTGCAAGAAATTAAATAGGAAATAAGATGCTTGGACCCCTATATGGTCTGCAAAAAGAACTAAAAAAAAGTACTGATATTGGAGATTTCTGGTTCATACTATATTTAGTTTATCAGAAACAGTAAATTCTTATTATACAAATAGTTATTGAATTGCCATAATAAAGTATGTCAGCCTTATAGTTATGTATTTGATTTATGTGATATATCTCTTATATAGAATTAATGTTTTGGTCCATATTACATAAAATACTACTTTCTCCGTTTTATTTTGTTTATCCTATTTTGACATGATACAGAGTTTAAGAAAGTATGAAATACTTTTGAATCTTGTAATCTTAAATTAGAGATATATAGAATGTACCAAAATGTCTTTTAATCTTATGATCTTAAACATACTATATGAAAAAATTGGAATAAAAGAGTTGACCAAGAAGAATCTTTTATAAACGAACTAATTAAAAATGAAAGTAGAACGAATAAATTAAAATAAAGAGAATTAATAGAAATACTTAAATTCCGACAAGCTACATAGCAAGTTTACATTATATCTGTGACCTTCTTTTACAATTAAGTTCGTGTATTTATTCACTTATCTCTACATGTGTAGAACATATAATATAGCTAATTAGTTACTTAAAATATGAGCTCATATATATCGCTTATTTGGCCATATATGTCACCTGTTTGGCCGATGATTATATATCGCCTATTTAGCCAACGATTTGATACTAATCTTAAAAGAATGATATTGCATGGCATCATCATTGATATTTGATAACATATAATATTTAGTTACTTAAAATATTAGCTGCTTAATTGAGACATTATATTTGAAATTAGAACTTTTATCATTTATTATTGAAAACATATATAGTAACTTGTGACAACTTATCTTTTTGTATCTGTTTTATCCTTCTTATTAAATGCTATTCAACATCTAATACATTTTCCAAAGAATTAATTAAATTTTCTATATTCAAAGGATAATATAGTAATATTACTCCTATTATTTATTGTTTCTTAGGGTGTGTGTCAAGTCAATAGTGGATAACTATTATTGAACAAAGAGTGTATATAGAAAATTTCAGTGATCAAATTATAATAAGTTTTATATGAGCCCGGAGCCAAAAGGGAAAAAAAACTGAGCAAAATTTTCAAAAGGGCAACAATAGTTGAGTATGAAACCAAAAGGGCAACATTTAAATAGAGGGGCTAATGACGTTAAATTGTATATACAAGGCTCATGTCAGAATTCAAGGCTCATGCCAGAATGAGCATTACAAGGCTCACGTTGACATGAGCCTTCCTTTTAAAAAAAACGACAGATTTAAAATAAAAAATTAATATTCCTTCTTCATTATTTATTCAATCGTTTTATTGTTATGTTTTTGTATTTTTTTTTTCTATTTTCACTATTTATACGTAAATAAAAATGTAAGTAATGCGGTCAAGTTTAATAGTTTCTTTTATATATTTTGATAATATTCAGGACAAAATATAGAGACATGAAAAAAATATAAAGAACAAAACTTCTAGACATTGCATAATAGTCGAATATAAGTTCATAAAAATTAACGATGTGGACAAATAATATGAGACGAAAGAGGAATATTGCTACTCTCCATTTTCATTCTCTCCATTTTGCCTAAGTTCTTATTTGGATGAGAGATACATATCAAAAATTTAAACCAATGATTAAGATTTAGTAAATTGAAGATAAATTTAATTACTTTCATATATTTATTTTTAAAATATTTTTTTAATCCCACAATTTTAGCCACTAAATTTATTCATTCTTTTTTTCTTTATAGAGCAACACAATCATAGAACTTTGAAGGCTTAAGATATGTATCTTCAATTATTCTTTATTATAATATTTATTTTGTCAAATATTCAAATATTTGATTGCTACATAATTTACACTAAATTCTACTAATATACTTTTTAAAAGTGGAAGGATCCAAATTTATTCTCTTTTTAAACATTGCAATTCTTTTTCAAAGTATCCATATTAGACTAAAAGTATTTTGAGATGAAAAAAAAAATAGCAAAAAAAAAAAGTACATTTTTTTTACTAAAGGCAATTAGTAAGAATTTTTTAAAATATATTTAGGAAAGATATATATCATGTACAATTAAAATTGTGGAATTAATAAATATTATAAAAATAATTAATTATCTTAATCATAATTAAGACTTATCTTTAATTTTTTAAATCTCGACCATTGATTTAATGATACATAAATATACAATTTAAGATATCATAATCTCTCAAATTACATACCATTTAAAAGTTTTTATAAAAATTTCCTCTCAGATACATCCTTATCCCCTCTCGAAAACATCTCTATTCCCTCTCGGATACATCCCTCCCATTAAGTAATGTATCATTTGCAATGTATCGGACAACCAAAAAGTTTATCCAAGAGCAATGAAAAAGTCGAAATTTTTATAATTGAGAAAACTTTCAAAATAGAATGTAGCCTCGATCCTAAATGTATGGAATTTCTATACTCTATACTTGATTTAAATTTATAACATGTGTGTCTCATCTAAATAAAAACTTGAGAAAAATGGAGAGGAACCAAATGTGCGAAAAAGTAATCGGAGATAAAACGAATCTTCTTATCAAGTTGTTGCTTTCATTGATGATCTAACTTATGGAAAATATTTAATATAATGACGTCACCAATGAATCAATTATGTCACATGCGACGTACTGAATTAAAAACTAGTGATTGTGAGATAGGAAATCATTGAATCGTTTAATTAAATTCCTCAGTCCCACCCTCCCAAAAAAAATATTTTTTATTGATTTTAATATATCTAAATCTATGTGATCTTAAATATATGAGATGTTATGAGTCATATTGATCACCTTCTCCGTTTAATTTAATTGTAGATACTCAATATCTGAAAATTTCTGGGGTCAACAATACTAGACGTCATAGAAATGAAATGGATATTGCTCCAGGTCGCATGACATAATGATACAATTTATGTAAGGAAACTGGACATAAGAGGAATCGTTGTTTTCGTCGACCTCAGTAATTTTTTACTATTGATTGTAAGCAAATAAATAATAAAATTTATTTTATGAGAAAAATTGATTTCTTAAATACTTGTATTATTGAAAAAACTCATGATTTTATGTATCAATAAGACTTCACAATACACTTCAAATTGAGACATGATATAACTTTAAATAAGAAGTTAATTAATTAAAAAAAATTGTAGTTCACTCATTAGTGGGTGAACGATCTTAAAAATTTATGCGGCATTTTTTTTGAATTATGTGGATGACTGACAGAGTTAAATTTGTTTATCATAGTTCACCCACAAATGAGAAAAATGTTCATTTTGATCCGTATTTTTAGAAAAAATTCCTTAACATTCAATTAAAGTATCCGTTTTAAGATCGAACTCCGTGTTAACACTCTATTGCTTGTTGATTGCACTTTATTAGATAGTAAAGTAAAGTATTTGCATATGTGTATGTTGTTGTGTCAATATAGTTGATTTATTTTACAATATAAGATTCCCTATACTATATTACGTAAACTGCATGGAGTTGGCTACGAAAAGTTAATAGTACAAAGCCGTTGCTTACCAGAAATATGTAAATTTATAATTTCAGTAGTTATGAAACATTTTATATAATTTTTAAATATATAAATTTAATTTCCTCAAAATTAAGAAATTGGATTATACTCCTGTATAATAGACCAAAATTTTGAACCAAGTAGTAGGTGATAAAATTAAAGAGTTGGAAATACTAATAGGACAAATAATGACGTGACAACTATCCATTTTTCTCTTTAGGGAACATATAATTAATTAGTGTGTGTAGAAAATTCATTTTGCATTTAGTTATTTACCAAAAAAATCAGAGTTATGAATGTTGCTTGTGTCATAGAACGCAAAATTTTGATATGATGACCTCACTATAGTTATGACTATTTATAAACTTTATATTTCTTAATTAACTCATGCCAGCTTACCAAAATTTAATGTGGACACGTGTAGCATAGCCAGAAATTTCACGAAGGATATTCAAATTTTGAATAGTAAATTCAGAAAGAAAAAAAGAAGAAGCAATTCTATAGAGATTCTATGTTGGCATGATTTTTAATATCTTACAAATTTTAAACAGATCATAATAAAAAAAATGCGGAAAGTTTCGTTCATATTCTTGCCACTGCACTACAAGTCTCTGTTCATTTAGAGGGTGTTCAAAATACTATATATACTCCCTCTGTCCAACAATACTTGTCCACTATTGACTTGGCACAACCCTTAAGAAACAATAAATAGAAAAATGATTTTACTATATTACCCTTTGAATATAATAAATACAATGTATTGAAAAATGTAATAAGGAGATGACTATAATTAATTATAAGGGTAAATTAGGAACTAAGTGTAAAATTATCCATTGATTTCATAAAGTGGACAAGTATTGTTGGATATCCCAAAATAATATAGTGGACAAGTATTGTCAGACGGAGGGAGTACCAATATAGAGTAAGATTTGACTTATATATTTAATGTAATTTTCCAAAGAAACTGAACACCTGACATCATCATAATCTCACCCTTGATTTTAAAAAAAATAAAAAATTATATAGTATAAACAACAAATACATATTTTTGAATACAAAATAATATATATATATCTTATATGTACTTAACTATAAATATAATTATTTTGATCGACCAGCCAAATAAATAACTTTATCGTTTGAAATATGATAGCAAGGGAGTATTAATGTTACATCTAACATACTGAATTGTGCTTTGATAACTCACATTACATGACATCAGCTCAACCAACTGTCTCCCCCTTCCCCGCCCCCCTGCCCCACACCCTGGCTGTGCAGAAATAATAAAATTGGAAGTAACTCATTAGAAAGTCAAATATGATGATATCATAATTATTATTTTCTTCCCAATTACTCATTTAGTATAGTAAATCAAAATTTTCATTTTGTCTGTCCATTTTAGCAAATGAAGAAAAGATTTTTAATTTTTTTTTTCCTTTATCATTAAAGTAATCATTTCTCAAATTTATTGAAGTATTAATAGTTAAATTTAGATTTTTAAAATATACTTAATAAGAAAAGCTTAATAAATAAATATAAAAAAATCACATAAATATATCCTAGTTTACAGTATATAAATCTGCTAATTTGTAATTACAAAATCTAATTTTTAATTAGAAAATGCAATAATTTTAGTTGCCCATATTTTTTTGTCTTATTTTTAGGTTTTTGTTTTTATTTTTTTGTGAGTGATAATTTATTAAGATATCCCTAAATTAATACGTTTTGATGGAAAAATTATATTTTACGATTCTCTCTCTCTTAATTACTATGATATATATTTTTAATCCAAAATTATGAATAGTTTGAGTGAGAATTTCTTCATCAGATTTAACGAATTAATGGCTAATATAGCAATATATCAATTTTAATTTAATATGATGGTCGATGGGACGTAACAAAAAATTTCTATTCAATGAAATTGCAAGAGATACCAACTTCTCATATTTATTGTGTTTATTTTTTTATAACACATACTGCAAATCACGATCTACACTAGTTTATAAGCATTTAAATTAATATTTTTGATGTAATTCATTTACAAGCATCTAACCTAAGTCACATAACCCTAGTTATTAATTTACTCATAACTAGTGCTTCCTCTGTTCCAATTTATGTGACACATTTCGTTTTTCGAGAGTCAGACAGTTTAAGTTTGACTGAGAATTTGCTCATGGAATCTTCAAATTTCTTAAAAGGAAATTTATATATTTGTAAACTACATAAAAAGTACTATAAGTCACAATAATTGATAGTTCAAAATATTTGAAAGATATGTGAAATATTTACGGTCAAAAATAGATTTGTTTGAATTTCGAAATTCAAAATGTGTCACATAAATTGAAAAAGAGGGAGTATAAGACAATAACTATAATAAACTAACTTACCAGAGATTAAGAATATTAAAGAGAATTAGAAAAACGTTTGATTAAAGCAGCACTTGCAAACGAATCTTGATTGTTCCACAATAGTCGTCTATAAACTATAAAGTAAATCCTAAAAACTAAAAACAATGAATTCTACTCTATAATTCTAAGTTCTAATAGCTATTCTAATTTTTGTTTCACTATATATATATATATAGGGTTGGAATTCTAATTTCGATCGGAATCAGAATTAACTGGGTCAAACCCAGTCTGACAGACAAGAATTTTTTCTTTACTTTAGTTTGATTTACTTTGCTTTACTTTGCTTTCTGTTTCAATCCATCACATGAGTCTTTTTTTTTATATGAAATCAACTTAATCAAGCTTATTAGCTCATCATAAGATATCATCGATAAACAAAAAGGATATTCACAAGCTAAAATTATACTCAGAATTGATAAAATATGGTGTTTGAATGCGTAAATACCTCCAAAATCACCACCTTATACTTAGAGTTTTTATTCGTCCTCGAACAATCTATCTTATCCTCTATAGATCCCATATTAAATAAGTACTACTTAGACAAAATTACTCATAATTTAACTTTATAATTTAATCACAATCTAAAATTTACTTATTCAAACATAACTCTTGACTCAAGACTCATCATGCAAACCTCACAGCTATTAGATTGACTCTTTACCACATATATAGGGCCAACATACTATGATGGAACTATTGAAATCCTATCCCTTAACATTCTCCAAAAGGATGTTTAGTGGTAGAAATGTTTCTACGGTAAAGATGGGGCTTCAAATCCCGGATAGTGCAATATATAATTGTGTAATTTAAAAAATTAATATCCGAAATAAAACAGAAAAATTGACCTCCAAAGGTTGGTATGCATTTCCAAACAAAAATATTTTTTTAAAAAATACTACCCCCACTTTGAGGCCAATTTTTACCCTTAATTAAATAGTGCCTATTTAATAATAGCTTCTTGATTACTTTAAAACTCATTATCTAAATAGGGGTAAATTTAAGAGAAAATAATTAATCAGTGGAGGATTTAGAATTTTCACTAAGGAGATTAAAAAAATAAAATGTAATGCGTGAATTTTGAACTTAAAATCTCAAAGTAAATTTTGAATTCAAAATATATATATATGTATACATTTTTAAAAAATCTTATATATAAAAATTATTATTTTCTTGTCGAGAGGTATCAAATTAACACTCTGACGTCCCTCTAGATCCACCCTTGTATCTAATATCTTCTTAATTATGTAAAAAGAAACTCATTTTGAACCAAAATAAATAGGCCAAAAGGGCACTTACACTCTATTTGGATGATTATCCTGTACGTTTCATAATGTATCATATTATATTGTATATCGTATTGCATTATTTTAATAAATATATTATTTGTATGCATTGTATCGTTTTTCACCATTACATAATGCTACACATCTACAAGTTGAATGATAAACCTATAAAAAAAAAAGATACGAGATAAAGCTACTATATAAAAAAAAAAGTAGGATAAAGAATAAAATAAGATTATTAAATAATAAGTAAAGACAAAATAAAATGAAAATATTAAGATAACAACTCAATCACATTAAATAATCTTTTTATCATTACCTAACGATAAATTTATTTATTTATATATATATTTCAGCACACAAAATGAACAGGAGAATGTTGATGTTTTAAATTTTGCTTGTTGAAATTCAACTACTTATAATAACTAATCATTTACATCCTGTAGTGAAATGTTAAGCGTATTAAAATGCCTTGCAGTCATTACGGTTGGCAATTGAGTCTACTTATACAACAATTATTTAATTACAACTTTACTTTTGACGGCTGCATATATTAATTACTTTACCCTCTAAAATCAAACATTATTATTACAACTACAAGAATTTGAATTATGAAATTTTGTATCTGCCTTGCCTATTATGAAATTAAATTCATGCAGCACCTAATTTTAATTGTATATGACTATAAACCCTACATGTATTTCTTTTGTCTGTATAAGTTTGTTTGAATTTTTTTATGGAGAGGAAAGAGGGTCATGGGCTAAACAAAAGTTAATACTCATTTTGTCACCAACATGGTTGTGGTGCATTGTAGTGCCGTGGTGGGATTGTTCCAATCTTAATTAGAGGTTTTGAGTTTGACTTTTGAGCCCTAGTTGTGGAGAAAATTCTATTGAAAGTGTTACCCCCGAATGGCCCTGCAGTGCGCGATCCAGATTTAGTCGGGGCTCTAATACGGGCTCCGAACACCGGATGAGAAACTGAAAAAAAATATAAAAAATACTCATTTTGTCTCAATTTATATGATGCAATTCAAATTTTGAGAGTTGAACTTCTTTATTTTGATGGTAAATTTGGATGTACAATCTTTAAATTTTTTTGAAAAATCATTTATATTTTTAAAAACTACATAAAATGTTCTATAAGTCATAAAGTAGAAATTAAAATATCTAAAAAGCATATAAATAAAAAGCGGTAATTTTATTTTTTGTTTGACTATTGAGTTCTGAACTATATCATATAAAGTGGGAGAGAAAAGTATTAGAAATATAAATCATTTAAATAGGGAGGCCAATGTGTGTAGGAAGAAAAGGAATACTGGGACACTTTTTCTCCAATTTTCTCCTTTTTTTTTGGACTCAACATAATCTTAAAAGTTGGAGGAAATTAAGGATTTTAAATAAATAGTTTTTGAGTTGAGCAAAATAATAAAACTTTTGTTGTAATTACAAATCGCGCATTAACATTTTATCGGGTTTGTCTAATATAATTTACATCTCTTTAATCTTTTGTGGTTAGTAAACTATTGTATAAAAATTTATTTATTCCGTACATAATCAAAGAATAGATAATAACCGCATATTTCTCTGAGGTTAAAAAAAATATATGAATCTTTGGCCACCACCCATATATATTGGTGTATATATATGCAAATAATATCCAATAATATTCTCAAATACTTAATTAGATACAGTACCTTCTTTTTCTTTCTTTTTTGTATATGATCCTTTCCCCCCTCTTGTATAAGAGTAGTGAGTGTGCCCTTTTTTCTCCCAACTTGTGGAGCATCATTCTTTTACATATAAAATGAATTATTAGATCACTACAAGTGATAAAAAAATATAAAAAAAGAAAAGATCACTACAAATGATAATACATAATTCATGGAATTAATAATCTAAAAGAATATTAGATTAAAAGGGCTTGCATTTTTATTTTATTTTAAAATGAAAATTGTGGTAAGGATTGGAGAAATAGGAGAGGAAATTACAGGGTGAATAATTGAATTCTCACTCAACACAGTAAAAATTCAGATAACTAATCAATTAAGGTACTAGAGCCCATTTGAATTGGCTTAAAAAAAGTAGTTTTTAAGTCAAAAAATAAAAAATCAAACTTAAATGACTTTTAAGTCAAAAAATAAAAAGAAGGAGGAGACCCACTTTTGGTTTTTAACTTTTTAAAGTCATTTTAAACTTATTTTAAGTTATTATTAACTTTGTCAAACTCTCCCTAACTTATTTTAAGTCATTTTTGACTTATTTTTATATTTGTCAAACAGTTTCAGAAGTAAAAAACTGACTAAAAATTTAATAGATTTGACCAACTTTTAAGTTAATCCAAACACCCTCTAAAGCTAACTTAAAAGATATTCTTTTTGACAAGTACTTTTGTCTAAATAACTTTTTAAAGAAGTAATTTATGTTTAATTAATTCATTTGAGAAGAGTTTTTTGCGGCATATGATAAAATAATTGTGTTTGGTTAATCTTTCCATAGAATACTTTGGAGTATTAAAATAAGAAAAACCATATATTATGAATGATTTTGCCATTCATATTATCTAAAAACAGAAATATAACTTTAAATAAATTTTAATACAAATATTTTTTAATAAGGACAATATCTATTAACTTTGAGAATGAGAAAGTAATTATAAACATTGTTTTAACCTTTTATAGCCTATCCTCTTCTTGGGGAACTCCCGAGAGTATCCTCAGTACATATTGAGTGAAGTTGGAGTTACTACCTTGTTATTTTAAAAAAAATATATAATTACTTATTCATTAAATTATTTTTTAAGATATAATATTAAATATTTATAATATAAATATTATAATTAAATCTTTGTGACAACAATTATTTCTTAAGAATCATATAAAGTTCAAAATGAATGGAGAAATCATGAATTTCTAGCTTAGACAATTTTTTTAAAAAAAGAAAAGGAAAGAGGGAAAACAGACGTTGGTTAGCTTATAATCAATGAATGGTGCAGTAGATGAAGCTTCTTCTTTCTTAATCAGCTGTCTTGAGTTTAAGTTATAAGTATGAAAAATAATTAAGGAGCATCCCTCGGAATGACGCTCTACTCTGAAACAAGCACCAAATAATAATTTTTTTTTAAAAAAAAGACGTTGGCTTTATTAATGTTGTATCCAATGCATCCAACTCCCTAGCCTTGTCGAAGTAATGATATGAATTGAAAAAAAAAAGTAATGATATGAGACTCGTGTGATGATGAAATCATTAGTCACCTATTTATTTATTTATTAAATTCTTTCCCTATAAAATAAGTCCACGTTCACCTATATATTGGTGTCTTCTTATAATTTTTTCTCTTTTAATTTTATTATGAACTATTGGTCATTTATAGTCAAAACTTGCCTACACTAGTCATCTTGGTTTTTAGGTGATGAATAGTGTACTCAATTTAATTATAGTTTTATTGGTGTCGACGACATGTTTGCCTCTAGTCTAGAGAATTTTTGAAAATTTAATTATTATTTTTTAATTTGTTATATATTTAAAAATTATATATAATGTACTATAAATTACAATAATTAACAATTTAAATACTTTTAAAACATATTTAAGAAAATTGATTCTTCAAATTTATTTATGTCACATAAATTAAAATAAAAAGAGTAACATATATTAGATCTATATGTTGGCACAGGCTTATGAGATTCATAATTTTACAAATAAGATAAGTTAATAGGTTGTCAAGAGCAGAGGCGGAGCTAGGTGGGGTTTCGGGGGTTCGGTGAATCCAATAGCTTTTTCGTAGACTCTATATTTGTTCTAGTAAATTAATTTAATATATATGCATATTAATTTGTGAATTCCTAACAAAATTGATTGAGGGTTCTAAAGGAAATTTAAAATCCCAAACTATTAATCTTGACTTCGCCTCTGGTCAAGAGTAAAGCTAGCCTTAAAAGTACGAGTGCAAAATTCAATAATTTTGATCAAAACTTTATATTTATATTAAAATTTTCATCTAGCACGTAATTTAAAAATAATTATGACTTAAAACTCATATAAATTAAAAATTCTCATTGCACCTCTATCCCATGCAATATGTAAATATAATATGGTCACATTAAATTAATTTCTTACCCTATATGTTGACACCTAGCTTAAAAACGTAACTCTTTTAATTATAACTACCAACATTAATTAATTAAAATAAAGGTATAGGAGGAAATTAATTTCATTGAACCCACAATTAACCCTATTTAAAATATATGAATGAGCCTATATAGACACAAGTTAATGGAGTTTCAGAGTGAATTAATTTTTCTTTTGAATAGTACATGTACTTGCATAAAATGTACAAATTAACATTCATTTTGTTTAAATATTTAGAATGACTATTCTCATTCTTGTTAGATGAAAGTTTTATAATATATGTTGTGATTTGTGAAGTAGTAGTACAATTGTAGGTATTTTCTTAAAGAAGTGTAACATATAAATATTTATGAGTCCGTATTTTTTACCAAAATATGTACACACAAAAGTTAATAGGGGAGGGGGGGGGGGGTTTGGAGGAAATTCCTTTTAATTTATTGGCTTATATTTGAGGATAGATTAATAATAATAATAATAATAATAACCTGATTCTTTTGTAAGATTAATAGAATAAAGTTGGGTTAAAGTTTTATGTTATTGTTTTAGAGTTTTTGAGAAAATGAAAGAAAAAAAAAATCTCTTAGTGTTTGGGAATAAATTCAAAATGATTTTGTAAATATATTGTTGAACAATTCTTATCTTCTAAAATGGTCAAAAGTCAACACTTTTAATTTTCATTAAATATTTAACAAAGATTAGTTTTCAGATTTAACAAGAACTGTAAAAAAAAAAAAAAAACAGAATCACTAGGAGTCCCATCCAATCTCAAAAATCACAACCAAAAAAATTAAATCAGACACTAAAAATTAAATAGATAAAAAAAATTAGCAAAAAATTACACCATACTTAAAAAAAGAATAGAGATTATTACAAAAACTACCCCTATAAATGTGACTTCGAATTAAACCTACCTGAATTTTTATTTTATTGATAATTGTTCGATTCCACAGCCTTTTTAATCACTTCTCTTACCCCATTGTAATAAAAAAACATTTTCTTAAAATAAAAAAATTTAACCTTTTAGATCCCATTGTTAACAAGTAGAATATGAATAATTAATGAGTCCATATGAATAAAAAAACTGTATTCTTCATCCTCCCTTAAACAATCAAATCCACAACTGTCAAATGTGTCAAACCATAACTTTTTTGTTTTTACTCTTTAGTTAGTGCATACCTATATAGAGGACCAATAGAGAAATTAATTTTAATGACCCTAACTTTTTTTTCTTTTTTTGTGTGAAAAACATTTTATTAAATTCAGTCCCACAATAAATGATATTGTGATTAATTCCAAACTACCCTCAATATTGGACACTCTCTCCATTAGGTATCTTCTCCATCTTCAATTTCTTCACATCACATTTTTTTTTCTATAAATACCTATTAAAATCTCACTTCTCCATATAGTTTAATCATTTTTGAGTACCCAAAAAAAAAAATACATTATGCAACTTTTGAAAAGAGAAAAAATGGCAAGGCCAACAAGGTGGAGTCCAACACCAGAACAACTTATGTTCTTAGAAGAAATGTATAGAAAAGGTTTAAGAAATCCAAATGCTACACAAATACAAAGTATTACTTCTCATTTGTCTCCATTTGGGAAAATTGAAGGGAAAAATGTGTTTTATTGGTTTCAAAACCATAAAGCTAGGGATAGACAAAAGCTTAAGAAAAAACTACTAGCACAAATGAATCAACAACAAATATTAGCTCAATATCCTATTGATGCTCATAGAACAACTACTACTACTAGCAACAACAATAATAATACAAACACAAATACTCTCTTTCATGGCCCTAATGATCAGTACCAAATACGTCCTTTGACATCTACTGGTGGACTTCTTCAAGAGGTATATATAGAAATACACAAAAATAGTGTATATTTGTTTGTTTTTTTTGGTTTTATTATGCATGAAGAAACTATTTCATAAGTTTTTTTCTATAGTTTGTTTAAGTGTTTCTTTTTTTTTTTTTTTTGATGAATTTATACCATTAGACAAAGCGTCTCTGTCTAATACCATTGACGAGTTTAAGTGTCTTTTTCATTTTTAGGAAGTGACCAAAAAATGAAGAACAAGAAAGCCTCTCTCCCCCCCCCCCCCCCCCCCCCCTACAACACACACATACACAAAAATGGAGTGTTTGATTTTGTTAGAGAATATACTTGTGCCTAGTTGATTGTGTAAGAAATTTAAATAGGGTTTATGGTGTCTTGGGTGACTACATATATAAAGCTATAAGATTTTGGATTGGATGATTAGATTCTTTTATATGATATGATGTTAGAACTATATTTTGGTAAATGTACATTTTCAATTAACGTGTAAACCTTAGAACTAAATTATACATACGAGATGATGTTAGAAAATACACTTAACTCTCATCGGTTATGAAATATTTTCAAAGAGACTTGTATTCGTGTGGATCATTTCACTCATATTGTTATATAGTTTTGGATTAGATATTCGGATTCTTTTGTAAATTCTTAACAACCTACTCAAATTCTTTTGCGGGCTATATTTTGATGGACAACTGTTTATGTCAATTTCTCTTAATGTATTTATACTTTCAAGATCTTGATTTTAATTCTTATTTTTCTCACTTCATTTTTTTTCTTTATGTGTTATATAGGGTGGAACCAAAGAAGCATCATCTCAAGTAATGACTTATTTATATCCAATGGATCTCTCAAGACCAGCTGATCAAAATATGGAAAATTGCATGATAAGACCCTATGGAAAAGATTGGATCTTGATGATGAACATTACTCCAAATAATTTACCATATTGTGTCAATCGACCCCTCAAAACCCTACCACTTTTTCCCATAACAACAACCGATGACCTCAAAGACCAAACAACATCTTCCACTAGTTTAAGTCTCTGAGTTTAAGTTTTATACATCGTCAGTATAAATTATTTCTTACACCATTAGATCATCTGAATGATACTTTCTGTCATAACAGATAAAAATAATTTAATGGTGTAAATATTATTTATATCGACGATCTATAATAATAGTTACTTTGCATGAGCTCTATGCGTAGTAGTACTATCTATTTTATTTCTTTGTACCAGTAGAATTCTTTGCTTAAAAAAAAGTGGCATAGGATATAGTACCTAGTTTTACTATTTCAGTGTGTACCTTGTAAAGATAGTTTAATATGATTGGAGTGTTATTTAATTGATGGTTTTTCTGTTAACAGTTTGTATAGATACTAGTTGTGGAAATATCTGAATTGTCTAATTCTCTGTGAAAAGTCATTTTGCATGATGAGCTCCTTCTATTCATTTCTTTGTATCATTAATAGTTTTGCTATTTATATTTTTTAAATTTCGTGTCAAGTTAAAACCAAACAAATTAGTAAAATGGAGTGAGTAATAAAAATGAACGCAGGGGTATTGGATCAGGCAAACGATCTACACAGGTTCAATTCTCACCGCCACCCAAGAAGAAAAATAAAACATTTTCATGTTTTTGTCCATGAAAAATAATTAATCACACACAAAAACAAATCCAAGATTTAATCTTTATTATTGGTTAAAACTTTAGTATTTGTTGAACTTATAGTGATTCTTTTAGCCGAAGGTATATCAGAATAATGATCTCTTTTATTCTAGTAAAAATAAGACAATTCTATTGAGTATATCATTATTGTTGAAATTATATATAGTAATTTCTTACTTGTATATCTATACTTTGTATCGAAATAAAGGGTTCATAAAAAATATTTGCATATGCCTCTTTCCTCGTAAGAGAGCTTGTTGAGACACAATATATAATTAAAAAATAAAAAGTGTATTTTTTCTATTCTAGCCTATATGATATTGTTTGACTAATTGACACAAACTTAAAGAAAAAAAGAATGATTTTGAAATTTATAATTTAAAACAAGTCATAAATTTTTATATAACTATAAATTATTTCATTATGAATAAAGTGAAAATTTTAAAATGAAATTGTAATTACTATATATAAAAATATATCATTTTAAAAAAGCTTAACTAAAAAAATAAATGTCACTAAACAGAGAAGTAATAGTTTAGTCATTTTGATTAAATAATCACACACTTCAACAAGAAAAGCGTCATAAAATATTGCCTGCATGCAGTTTAACTGTTTGAGTGTGTATATGAAGAATTCATATGAACCGTTAGTTTATTAGTGGCCCTTCTGTTACCAGTCTGAAAACTGGTAAATAGTATCTAAATTGTCTAAATCGGAATTTTCACTGAGAAGATTCAAAATATACAGGTATAAATATATGATGAAGTCAAAGAAGATTCAATATTTACTAACTACCAACAAGGGTTGTGGTGGAGTGGTAAGTACTCATTCATCCTTAACCAAGAGGTCTCGGGGTTCGAGTTTCCTTGGGTACAGAGTCGCTTTTGTTAGGAAGCGCTTTACCCCCCAATGTGGGACATTTCGGCGCGAATCCGAATTTAGTCGGGCTCCAATATGGGTACCCAGACACTGGGTGGGAAACCAAAAAAAAAAATCTACTAACTAACTACATATAAAAAAAACAATACTCCATCTGTCCAATTGACTTGGCACATCCCTTAATAAATAATAGAGGTAAGTAATATTACTATAAGAAATAGTATTTAATAACACGGGTAAAATAGACACAAAATAAATTATCTTTTGATTTTTTAAATTGAACAAGTATTGTTGGACAACTATTTTTAGTATAGTGAATAACTATTATTGGACGAAGAGAGAATTAATCATATATAAATAATGTAATTTTTCACCAAAGAAGATTCGGATAAACGTCACGTAGCGTCAAGTTGGATCCGCCCCTACGAAAGGCTAAAGCTGACACAAATGCATTTATAATGAATGCATGCAGATTACTATAAATTGGAGTATTAATGGACCTTATATGGGTGTGCGCGTAAGAGAAAAAACGTACTCTCTCCATTTATATTTATTTGTCCATTTTGTATTTTTAAAGTCTTATTTGAGAGAACTTTAATACTACTTCCTCGGTTCCTAATTACTTGTCTATTTTTGAATTGACACACCTATTAAGAAAACAATAAATGACATAATGAGTTTATCATTTTATCCCTATTAATTATGATTTATGAAGTGGTTGAATTAAAAATTTAAGATTTTCAAGAAGTTCATTAATTAATTGAGGGTATAATAGGTTAAAAAAAATTGTTCTTTCTTGATTTGTTAAAATGGATAAGTAAAAAGGGACAACTAAAAATAGAAAAGTTGACAAGTAATTAGGGACAGAGGGAGTAATAAACAATAGAATTAATTAAGGACTTCATCCCTGATCCGTCACTATTTTGCTCGTAGCTAAAGAAAATTTGTTGCTAATTCATTGCTAAGTTAAATTAGCGACGAATTTTGCTATTTAGCTAAAAATTTTATCCATTGTTAAATTCAGTTTTCCTAATAGTGCTTAGAACGTACTGTTATGATGATTCCAAGTGTTAGGCGTGAATGAGGATGTTTAGTCGACTAAATTCTCCTTAATTTCACTTAGAATTGGCTAAAACATCATGATTTAGGAGTTAAAAGAGTGAAAAAAGACCAAAATAACTTTAACTGAAAAGTTGTCGGAACATTCTATGGGACCATCTATGGATCGTGGTTTGATCTACGGCCTGTAGATTCCATCCGTGGAATTCAAGCTGAAATTTAAATTCTCAAAAGTTCATTCTATGGGCCCAATTTATGACCCATAAATTGGTTTATAGCCCGTGATTGAATCCGGGAAGAGTAGGTTGAAAATCACCTTCAAAAGTTCATTTCACGAGCCCAATTTACAACCCATATATTGATTTATGACCCATAGTTGAATCCGTAAAAAACAGACTGAAAAATAAACTTCAAAAGTTCATTTTACGAGCTCAAACTACGGACCGTAGTTTGATCTACGACCCGTAAAACTTAGGTTCTGAAATATCGACTAGAAGTGTCTTGGTAAAACGGTAATAACTTTTTACTCCAAACTCGAATTGATGCAAATTTGATAGACTCAGAAAAAAAGACTCATAGATCGTTAATTTAATAGGTCATGAAACACTTAACTCTTAATCGCAAATATGTCTTTGGGAGCAACAACTTTTAAAAAAATTAATTAAAAATTAAAAAATTACTTTGAAAGGACAAAAGAATTTGAAAAAAGAAAAGCAAAAAAAGGACCCAAATAAATATGTTGAATAAAAACAAGATGATGCTTTTTTGCTTTGTAGTTTGTAAAGCAATCATTTTATTGTTTACCCGATAGAAGACAAAGAGAAATAGTAACAAAAACTAAGACGAAAAAATGACTTTTAACGGTTTAAAAACTTTTTTCAACTTTTTAGAATTTAATATTGAGTTGACTTTTGTATTTTTTAAGTATAAATTTAAGGTCTTGTATAACAATTTTAATTATCATTTTATATAATAATTGATTTTGTGTGATCACGTTGTTGTTCTATTTTTTCTTTTCATTTTAATTTGTCTTAGCTTATTATCTAAGAATCACATTTTATCATTTACGTACCATTTTTATAATAATTTTACTCAGTGACGAAGTTATGAATTTGACAAAGGATGTGTGCAAATTTTCTTCTTAATTATGCTAATAGCATACAAAATTAAATATATACTCATAATAACTAACATTTAACCTTTGTACATTGCATAATCTTTTAAGGTGGCTTTGCTCATGTCTCTATCCCGTATTCTATTCTTTTAGGTTTATCCTACAAATTAATGATGTGTGTGGCATTATGTACTGATAAGAAACAATACAGTGTATCAAAACGTTATATTCATCAATGTAATGTAATATAATATAATACAATACACTACAATATAATAAGATACATTGTGACATGATATGTAACAATCATCCAAACAAGGTGTAACTAGTGTACGTCTATGAAACTTACGTTTCATAATACTTTCACTCCCAAATTCTCGTAATACCTCAAGATTAATCCAAAAACGCCTTAAATCATCTCTTTGAGAAAAAAGATGAGATAAAACATAATAGTCCCTTGAAAAATAGAACACACAACTTTTGGTGATATTATATGTTTGAAAAGGATATATGTATAATATATATGAGATTAGTGAATTTGAGGAGTATATGCCATATTAGCCACTCAATTCAAGCAAAGATGACCTCACTCTTAATATTATTGTAATATTTTTTATATAAAATATTTGTTCAATATCAACATATCTTTGAATTGATGAATTCCTCTTTATCACTTAATTAAATTTGTTGATTCTATGCCATATAAGCCACTCAATCGAAGCAAGATGACATCACTCTTATATTGTAAAATATTTATCAAATTCTACTGTTTATCAACATATCTTTGAAGTTGTTCATTAATTAAATGCTACCATTATTTTAATTTATTTTTATGTGAAAATCTCCAGAGAATCGTTTCAGAAAATTAAAAGAAATATGTAGTGCTTTTATAAGGGGAGTTGATATTCTTAATTGATAAGTCACGAGAATAATTATTGCTCAAAGGGAGACCGTGTGAAAAGAAAAATAATATGGGGAAGCACATGCACAACTTTAAGTATACATACTAGTTATTAATGCAAAAAAAAAAGTCGTTATATTCTGTTACTCTTTTGTCTTAATTAAAGCAAGCATGACATTGAATATGTATATATTTAAAATATTATATTATACAAACAAAACATCTTTTTATTATATAAGAAAAATGATCAAAATTTGCGGCTTGATTTGTCCTTCGACTAGGATGGCAAATAGATCGGATTGAATTTGAATGAGTTAAAATAAATTGAATATTATAAAAAATAAATTAATAATGAATTTTATCGCTAATTTACTTATAGTTAATAAATATTTATTATTAATTCATTATTAAATAAAATTAATGATGAATTTTGATATTTGACTATCAAATTTATTTGTCACTAAATCATGTTAGATATATGAATAGAGGATGAATAAGTGGGCGGGGTATTTCTTTAGGTTGAAAAGGGTTAAAAGTCTGGTCGTAATTCTAATCCGTTCAATTTTTATTAAGTTTTAAATTCTTTGATTGTATTTTTTATAATTTATTTGAGTATTTAAGAAAAAAAAATTCCTTATATTAAAATATCATTTTTTTTAAAATTTAGATAAAGTTTCTCCTGCATTAATTTGGATTGTATATCACTCCTTTTTAAAATAAGATATTGAAACATGTGAATCAAAATATTCAGAGCTAATAAAATCAACGAGTCATTAATCTATTCAAATCTAAATGAATTGAGCAAATTATAATTTTATGGACTGATTTTACTACTACCTCCGATACACATTTTAAAACAACATTACTTATTTAATAATAGCAACAAGACGAGATTCATGTTTAGGGAGTACCACTATCAAGTGATTTAGACAACAATCTGTATAGAGACATATTAATTGAAATAAATTAAGTAGGGAGTGTTTTATTCAATTAATGGTCCATCAAGCACAAATTTAAATTAATCGAGTTAATAAATTTTAAATTGTAGAGGACTAAAAAAATAATCTATATTTCAGATGAAAATTCTTAATTTCCATTTCTCCTTAACTATAAAATATAGTTTCAATAGCTTTAACAGGCATCTCTAGAAAATGATTCTGCCAAAGACAATATATACACCTAACATTATAAGTACTTACCTTTTAAATGATTTGTATTATTGAATGATATACAAAAAATATATATTTTTAATACAAAATAGTATAGATATTTTTTTATATATATTTAGCTAGCGAAAGTAATTATTTTGGTCGACCAGCCGTATATGCAAGGGATTCTTATATATATGTACCGCACAGCAAAATTTATGAGTTAAATGGTCGCATGAATACGTAATGTATCTATATTGTATAAATAATGTATAATCATTTACATATGATATATAACTATGTAGCAGATATGTATATATCCATATACAATGTTATACAATATTTATATATTGCAGTAGTTCATCTTCGTCAACGAGATGATTTTTTTTAATCCCGACCAACTCAAATCTCCTCTAAACAGTCCCAGATTTTAGATACTATCTCCTCTTGATGTTTTGAGTCTTTTGATATATTATTCACTCTTAACGATTCATGTTTGCGATAAGTTAAATTTTAAAATTTGAGCCTTGAAACTCTTTAATGGCAGGTTTCAATAGACATCAGTTCAAATCTTCCTCTAAACAACTCAAAGTTTAGATATGAGTTCTTCTCGATGTCTCCATTATTTTAATATATAATTCACTCGAAACGATTCACATTTGAGGCAGATCTGGATTTTAACAATATCAATCGTTTGTTGGTCTCCAATAATTGCAAAGGCCTCTTGGCCCTGTATCAGTCCACCCAAAAATCATGACAAATATCAAATCATTGCAATCCCTTTTTTTCTCAGCCCAATAAGCGATTAAAGACAAGCCCAAAAGTGAACTCATATTGTTATTAGCCAGACTAGGCAAAGGTCATACTTGGTACGAGTCTCACTGTCATCCATTATTAAAAAGAACTTTCACGAATCATGTTTTTGACTCATGAAAAAAAATCAAGCAATGTGAGAGCATATGGGCACGTAGGCTCTGTCTAGCAACTTAAGCTTTACGTTGTCACACAGACTTGTGAGAATGGGAAGAAATGAACCTTCTAACTATAGTATCACATGATCTCTAAACTAAAATGGAGAGATACATAAAGACTTGAGACTGAACGTACAAATTTGCAATAAATTAAATGAAAATCCACTTTTAAATTTCTCTAAGTAAACTCTTACAGCTAACTAGTATATATTACTAGTACAATTTAACTGCAAACATATTGATACCAACGTTTGTAGAGAACTCTCATACTATGAAATCATCGCGTACTCTAGAAGTTCTCTTTGTGGAAGTTGAAGCGAGTGGACGAATTCAAGCTAAATTCTTGACACAACCTTTTGAGTGGTTTGGTTAGTGTGGGACTTCCACAGTAGAAAACACCTACAATTTACCAAAATGTTTCAAACATGTTATAGTACACAAAGTATAGACCGAACAATGAAGTAGTTCAGTGTCCATCCATGAAATTAACCTTGAAGTAGTTCAAAATTAGAGGCTTACCAATGCGAGATGATGGATGTGTAGCTGCTAATTGAGCAAACACTCTTTTCCAATTTGGTCTAGCAAAATGTGTTCTTATCTGTCGGAGAACTAAGTGTTAAAACAGTTTTAATAAAAAGTTGAAGCTAGTAGTGTAGTGGTCATTAGATCTAAAGAAAATACCCGGCTTTCTGAGACAACATCAACTCCATTTTTAGCATGTTGTAGTGACTGGACCATTGTGATTAGTGCTGATCGTGCATCCCCTTCTTCATAAACACTAGTCAAGTAGTTGTGCATTTCTATCACTTCCTGCAGGAGAATATCAAAGTTACGTGAACATGAAGAGTGTATTAGTCCGAGTTTACGCTAATTGAGGAAACTACTTATTGAGAATCTCAGGGTTCAAAAACCAACATTTTTGTCGTGTTCAGCAATGTCATCCATTACACCCTTGAACCAGTCGAATGATCCTTGTTCTCGTGTCACCCAATAGAAATATGCTCTTTGAGGACCTTTCTTGCCGTCATCTTGCTGATTCTGCAGTTGTTGGATTATGTTATATTTTCTTTTGTCTCTGTTGTTATTATTAACAAAATACTTCTATATGCATAAGCTCTTACATATCCAGATTTCTGGTTTAGTATGTCCTTTATAATGCTGATAAATGGCGTTGCTCCAATTCCTAAGCCAACTAGTAGAAGGATATCATACTTCTTGTAGTTCTGAGCTGGTGCACCATAAGGCCCTTTGATAATGATCATTGGAGATCTGAATCAAAATTTAAGTTATAAGTTTCAAAGCAACATGAAGATGGAAACTGTTAGCAATAGAACGTTGTAGCATACTCGGCTTGAGATTGTTCCGCATCCTTTGGATTATACGCTTTAGTTTCCATTCTAACAAGATTTCTCGTCCTGGATGGTGTAGCTTGACATGCCTGCATGTAATGACCCGTTAGGTCATTTTGAGAACTATTCTTCTCTCTTTCATAAAAGACCCTTTCTATAATTTTTTTATGGCAATCTCGGACTATTCGTTTAACTATAATTATTTAATTGACAGGTAATTTTGGATAATTAATTTAAATAAGTGGTTAATGGGCCGAGTCCATAATGTATTTAATACTCTATGTCACTTGGCCCATATATAAGAAAAAATTATAGTTAGTAGGTTATTATATTTCTGGGGCATAACTTCCGTTTCAAAACAAAGAGGAAAACACAAATAATACCAAATGTATTCGGCTACAACAAGAACGCAAGACCAAATGGCATCAGGTAAATCCTAATCATGTCGAATATCTATGTTGTGAATATGGATATACGTCATATAACTATTATTGTATGTTTGGTGTGGGACGGCTTATTAAATTGAGGGGAAAGTATGATTTCTGTTGAGGGTTTTATACAAGGATCAGTAGTAATTGGTGTACAATTGGATAACGATGATGAATAGTGAATTGGGGAATTAAGGGTGGTCAATGATTAGTTGATTATTGGGATATTAAATTAGTGTAAAGTTGAATATAGGTTAGGCATCAATTGTGGTTGCAATTACTGATTTCACTAATTAATAGTTAATTTCTTTTAAATTTATTTGATTACCACATTATAATTCAAGTTTTGATATATTGAGATAGTTAATTAAATATTATGTGTATTATATTTTGTGAATACCATTAAGTTTATGATATTGGAGAAATTGGAACCTAAACCTAGGCTTGAAACTTAGGAACTTGAATATAGATTTGAGTAGGTTTTTGGGTCAAGGCTAAACATATAGCAATATGGGTGTGGTTAGTTTCAAAATCTTATTGTGATGATTTATTTGAATAGATTGCATTGATTAGGAAGCACAACGAAAGGGAAAGGCTCAAGTCCCAGAGGGATTGTTCGATTATTTGAGGCAAGTGGATTTCTCAACCCTTGTTAAGTGTATAGAATTCGTGTATTTCCTTGTGGTATGTATTGGGGAGTAATGGGACTAGGTGATGGGTTGACTTGTCCATATTGAATAATTTTAATGATGAAAAAGGGGTAATAAAAGGCAATGTGATTAATTATTGGTGTGTGATGTGTTGAGAATGGTTTGTAAGGTTTATTGATTCATTGTTGATGTTGTATCACGATTGTGTTGTTGTGAAGTGTGCATTGTTATGAAAATGGTCATCTCCTCATTATTTATGTGAATATGTTATTTGCATTGGTTCTGAGACATGGTTGTGCCAAGTGTTTTGTGAATTAAGGAAAAATAAGAAATTAAAGAGGATGTACCATTTCGAGGGACGTGTCGCGCGCCGCGACGGATACTATGATTCGAGGGATGTGTCGCACGCCGCGACGAATTTTATTATCGAGGGACGTGTCGCACGCCGCGACGGATTTCATTATCGAGGGTCGTGTCGCACGCCGCGACGGATGCATGGACATATATGTCCCCCATGGGTCCCGGACTGAGAGACAACGGGTGTGTATCACTAGGTCAGACATGCATCATTATACTTTACATTGCATTGTGCATCTTTATCATTTGTGAACTTATGAGTACTTATTTGTGGAACTTGTGACTAGTGAACTTAATCTTGTGTGTTGCTGATTTGTAATTGTTCGGGTGATATGGTTGAACTATGTGCTATGTAAATTGTGAACTATTAGGTTGGGCTGATTTTTATGCAGGTTATAGTTGTGGAGGTTCGGTTGGGGTGTAAGGGATACTCGTATTTCATACCCTTAGCTTGTGTTTAGAGGTTTGCTTGCTGAGTACCGTGTGATTTGGTATTCACCCCTCGCTTCTACAATTTTTTGTAGGTTATGAGCCCGGATCTTAATGATACCCTCTCTTATCTTCTAGTCCGAGGCTTCCTATGGAGATTTGTGAGGTAGCTGATTGTCATCCCAGCAGACCTTCTTACTCCTTATTTTGATCTTGTTCTATTCTAGAAACAACATCATTTGAGACTTGTTTATTTCTTTCATATCTATTGTAATAAATTAGAGGTTTGTACACGTGACAACCAGGTTTTGGGGATATATATATAAGTCAATTATGAACTTCCGCATTTATTGTATTAGTTGGGTTTTAGGCTGACTTGTCTTGGTGGGATAAGAATAGTGCCATCACGTCCATTTTTGGGTCGTGACACTGCAAATGCGAGCTTTAGGATCCCAAGAGCAAAGAACAATAGGAATAAAAAACCTTTAAGTTCCTTATTCATTTCTGCAAATTATGTATCTTGATTTTACGAGTCATGCCTTAGTAAATTGTCTCCTACTATCCTACACAAAGACATTGCAAGAAGTACCATGACATAAAATACATATCTGCCAACTATGTGATAATTAAGTGTCAAACCGTCAACGATATTGCTGGATCTATGTGTTCCAAATTTGTTGTGGTATTAGTTCATACCTTTCTTTACTCAGTCAAGTTTTGTACACCGCAGAAAATGAAGAGTAAAGTTGTTTTAGGAAATGAAACGTAGCATAGTATAATACCTTTTGAAATTTGGTTCTAAGCTCTGTAGTCCAGTCTCCTAATGTACGTATATGGACACTTAGATAGTCGTCATCTGGTGCAGAAGTGATTGAGAATGGATGCCTGTAAGAGACAAATAGAAATTTCTTAGCACAAGGATATTGACAGTAATGAATATGTTTGAATAGAATTTGTGCTTTAATTACCATTCAAAGTTTGATATATCTGGACATTTAACGAACAGGTACATTCCGCTCTTGTACTTGAATCCTGGAGGTTTAGTCATATATAGTGCTAGTACATTCCCTGTATATATAACAGCCTGCATTTTTCGTTTTACGACACAGAAATGAAGCTGAATTTAGAAATTTTGCAATTACCAAGAGTTTTTCATAAATTGATATAAGTTTCTTGGAACTAAAACCTTTCGGATGTTCACATGGTAGCGGTTCTCATTGATGATAAGAACTCTTTCTGTAGAATATAGAACTACTGGGACTGCAAGATACATCCATGTCTGCATATCAGAGATATTTTTGCCCGTTCAATCATGACTTTTCGATAGAAGTTTCTTTAACTAATTTGAAGAAACATTGAACTAGCTGTAAAGAGTATAGAGCTTATATTCAGGCTACATTGTTGAACCTGTTGCTTTTCCTCAGCATTTGGACAACAATATGATTTACGTGCATAATTTTTGCAGTTTATCAAAGTAAACCTACAGCTAGTACTTCTTTCAATACCAGGTTAACAAGTGTGATAAGGTTATCAAAATGCAAGTGGACATACCGTCTTTTTGTACCATTCTTTGGTAAGGAATAGGAAGTAGCCGTGGAGGATCAAGAGCCCGTACACGAATATCAGCAAATGATGTGCATACCAAAATGCATTAAATCCAGCCAAATGATGAAATGACCATGGCAATTTGATGATATTTCTTCGGAACGAATGTGTTGCCAGTGTGAAGGAGAAAAGCATGAAAAGGGTCATTAGTATCCCTGTTATGCCTGGAACAGATACTACCAGATCCATGTAAGTTGGTTGCTGGTAGTCAAAATTGCTTCCAAGAGCTGTCATAAATTTACTCTCTGGGCAGGACGCTAACTTCACAAAGTTGCAACTTGTGTGAAACAATACATGAATAAAGGCCCCTACAGTAATTCCTAAAGCAACCATTTTATGAAAATTGATGTTATCATCAAAAGGTATAATATAACCAAGGAAACTTTCTCTAATCTGAGTAAGAGTTCTTCGGCATACTGGAAGGAGAATTAGAGCCATATTGAACTTAAGAGTTTCCCCTGCAGCTTTAGCTAAACAGACACAATATCCCATAATCTTGAAGGCTTCTCTCCTCTTAAATTGTTCAATCTTCCATATAAATAGTATCGTATTAATCGACAACCACAACGTTACGACCCAAATTCTTTTCCAGTTATCGTGTATCTTCTCTGAAGTTTTGCTAAAAAACTTGCTCACTGGAGTTCTATATTGTCTAGGGATCATGGTTTTTGCTAGTGTTTGTGATCTCTTCATGTTCTTTTGCCCATCTTCTGATCCAACCATTCCTCTTAGTAAGGATTCAAGTTGCCATATCTGTTTCAAAGTTGAAGATTATAAAAAACAAAAAGAAGAAGACTTGTATAGAAAGATGGCAACTTTGAGTGGAATTTTACCTCAATATATCCTAAATGATCAGGATCAAACTCTTCCATGATTAAAGCTGCATATGTTTCTGCATGTTTCTTGAAGTTTGTCAATTTGTTGGCTGCAGCACTCATCACTATAACCTTTCACAAAAAAGTATTAAGTAGATTGACTCCCAACATTAAAAAAAAATGAAAATATATATGTATATTCACTTGTGAGTATGTTTTTCTCACCTCCTTGACCTCATCTTCTGATAGTTTCCCATCACCATTCTTGTCACACCTGCAAAACATAGGGGGGATGGAATTTTTGAACAATGTGTTCATCTTAACTCAGTATCTTCAAGGTAGACATAAATAGTGCTGGAGCAAGAATTTTCACTAAGGGATTCACGACGAAATCAAAAAGGGTTCAATATCTACTATATGTACATAAAAAGTAGATTTAACCATGTATTAACAGTGTAATTTTTCACCAATGATTCCCCTTGGCCCTACCTGGCTCCGCCCCTGAATACATGCATGAAAAACCACTAAAATAAGAAAAAATATCAAATTTTGATCTCATAATTTCAAAAGCACAACATTTTCAATCTTAAGAACATTACACGTTGAATCCATCAAGTTTAAATCATGAATTCTTTAGTGCTACAAAATGGACATGTTTAGTCCCTCCAACATATGTTCTTTGTTTTTCTTCCCTACCTAACCCCTAGCCAGGGACGGAACTAGTGCTTCGGTTACAGGTTTGGTAACTTTAGTTCAAACATAAAAACCTATCGAATACGTAGAACTCATAAGCTTCAAATCGTGGCTCCGCCCCTACCACAACAACAACATAAAAAGGAATGGAGAATTTCTTACATGTCAAAGAAAATATGAAGCCTTGTATCAGGGCATTGAGTTGATATATCATCCCAAAATTCTCTAAGTTCCTCAATTGTTATCCCATTTTCTGCATTAATCTTTTTTCTCCTTGCCATTGTATCAAACAACTCCTCTGAAAATTCCTTGCTTTCCATTCCTTTCATTTCAAAACAAAAAAACAAAAACAACATCACATTCTCTCGAGAAATCTTAGTAGTTCAGTTGGTAATTCCCAGCGTCGTAATCCCCTTCCCCTGCCCCCAATTCAAAAAAAAAATATTGAAAAATACCTATAGAGGGTCCAAATTTATCTTTAAAAAGAATGCCATTAACAGCATTTTGATGAAATCTTTTCTCAACATTTTTCCAAGCATCAGCTTCTTTTCCTGTAGTATTATCAAGAAAATGAAGGCTCTTGAACCCTCTTGCTGCCCCTGATTCTATTCTAACCATTTTTTTTCTTCCTCCTCCTCCATTTTCTGAAGGGGCTTCTGCCATTTTTACACTTTTTTTTCAAGAATGTGTTAAAGTTTTGATGATTATTAAGGTTGATCTGCACATAATATGTTGCAGAGATTAATTAATAATGGGAGGTTTGGAAGAAGAAGACATGAATTTTATACAGGTGGCATAAAAGGGTTAAACATGGAAAGTTTTTAAATTAGTTGTCTTAAATTAATACTCCTATATTTTCTCCGTTCCGAATTAGTTGTCATGTTTCGTTACTTTTTTTAAGCTAAATGAATTGTCTAAATTTACAACCCTCGCCACCACCGCACCTCAAAAAGTGATACTTTTGGTTATTGATATGTATATAAAAAAGAATTTTTAATATATTTTTTTCAAATTTTAAAGATATATATTATGATCTAGATTGAAAGATATGGGGATTAAGTATTAGAGTGAAGAACAACAACAGGTAACCAAATGTTGACGTACTTTTATGTGGGAGAGATCGAGGCTAGTCTCATCTTCTCTATAGTTAGTCTTTGCATAATGGTATCTTTAATTTTCTTCAATTTTATCATTACATGTTATTTTATTTGTTTTACTTATCTTGCTATTTTGTTATTGTTTTGTTTCTTTCAGTCTTGTTTTGATTATATTTTTTTTTAGCCGAGGATTTATCGAAAGTGATTTTTTTAACCCAATAAAGAGAGAGATAAGGTTGGTGTACACAGTACATCCAACCTTCCTTAGATTTAACTTATAAAATTACACTGATTATATTATTGTTATTATTATAAGTATTATTAGTAGGATTAAAAGTTAGTACTTAATAAATTTATTAAGTAAAATGCTTGCACCCAAAAGTTATGAAATTTATTTTCACCCTTTTGGTGAAAAATGTGTTCCAAGAAAGTTAACTTATCTAATTTTCAGTACAAATGTGTAGACATTGTTTCTTAAAGCAAAGTATTACAAAACGAAAGACTAATATACATAAAATATTGTGTTGACATGATTGAGAGAAAGGCCGCGAGGAAAATAATGTAGACAGTCTATTCTAATGTAAGTATTAGTGATTGTTTACACAATTTCACATAGAGACAAATATTGTTGCTCCAAGGCTTCTTTTAAAAAATATTATGAATTATCACGGTTCTTTAAATATCAAAACACTTGGAAATGTTCTTAATTACCAAACTATAATGGTGCATCCTTTTTCACATAGATGTAGTACTATATTTTATTTATTTATTTTGTGTTAACTTTTAATTCATTATTAGCTTAATCTTGGAGGATATTACAGCTAACTTATTCCCCCATGATGCAAATACAACTGTAATACTAGCTTGATTTTTGAGGAACATTTTTATTGAAAGATCATATGATAAGATTCGTTCCATCTAAAGTTTGGTCTTTTCCCTTTTTTTTCTTCTTTTCTTTCAATTGCTACAATGAAACTCGATTTTCGGGACGAAACAAGAAGGTTACCTATGAATTCGGCTAACGCACTAAATTTTTATGTAAATTTTATATTTATATTAAGAAATGTCATAATACATAAATGTCCTCTTTGCCTTGATCTCATCTTACATCTATGTTCTACACACTTCAATTTTGGGTGTGCAAAAGTAAACACTTAAACTCGTATAAAGCTGAACAATTAGACACACACGTCCTACATGACATAATACAAATCACTTCAAGTATATCTTATGCAAGCTTAAATAGCTACTTGTGCACATTAAAAATTAAAGAACATAGACGTCAGCTAAAGTTAATTAGTTAAAAGACACATCTATATATTATGTCATAAGAAATCTATTAAATATATATATGTATAAATAAAATTCAACAAATAATTACTATGTAATTCATATTTTTACTATTCCATCATTTAGATTCACACAGATCAAATCCTGACTCCGCCTCAATCGATCTATCCTCATAAACAAAGAAGTAGGTGTTGAATGCATTATGGACAAAATTCTTGTAACCAAAACACTCAATTATTTTTAATGGTTGGTAGTAGACATTTTATTTTTCTGCATAACGTGCATGATTCTCAATTTTTTTACTGAACAGGTAGCTCTATAGTTGTGAGCACGTTATGCTCCACCTCTTTTTTCTTTGTTTTATTTTACATGTAAATACTTATAATATAGTATAGTAGTGTAAAAAATGCATGTGGAAAACAAACTTTAAAAAGAAACTATAGATAACTAGCGATAGCAAAGCTAAGCCACCATCTATATATAGGCAAAGGGACGAAAGCCCATTTATAAATAGTTAAATTATTAATATTAATATATTCAATGTAATTTTATAAATTATCGAAGAAATTCATAAATTTTAATATGTATGAAGTTTTTCCATTGGTACAACCTATATGACATCACTTGTTAAAGAACTATCACCAATGGCGTCGCACAATTTAATGAATATAAAGAAAGACTTCTGAAAAATCATTTCAATCATATTATATATGTATATACAATGAAATATATATAGAAATAAAAATTTAAAATGAAAAACTAGAGGAATAAATTTGGGCTTGGGAAGATGAACTGTATGAAACGGGCCTAATAAGCAAGAGGGCCCATTTTCTATGTGCTTTCTTGTAGCAGCCCATATAAAATCTACTCCAGACTTGCGAGTTGAAATTAAAATTTTGGATTTGAAGTTATAAACTTAAGATATAATGATTTAAAGTTGGGTTGGTCAACTCCCGATCTGAATCACTTTCGATCCCCTTGAGACTTGTCTAGATCATCCAACAAAATTCTAAAGTATTAGATGAACCTATAAGAATTGTCAAACTACCATTCTGAATTTGTCAGCTCTAAATATTGACTTTATGGTACTCTTAAGTTTTTCAATATCTAATTTCGGTTATCCTTCTTTGAAATGCACCTGAGGTTTTTGAGACACGTGTCATCTATTCCTAAGTTAGAAAACATGTAATGAACCTATTTAAAGTCTCATTTAGAATAAAAGAGTTCTAATACTCAAAATGATCGAATGAGTATTTACAAATTTTGTCCTCATGTTTAGGTCGATAGCCTCGAAAATGCCATAGTATGCCATGTCGTGCTAGGGCATTTTTTGGTCTTCTCATATACACTTGGTTCTCAAACCCTGAACGTGATCTCAATTGATTTTCTTGAATTTTTATGAAGATTTCGGAGCCCTATTTCATCCGCTTTAACTTCAAATTACTTTTGTGACACAAAATCAAGCCCTACACAATAAAATACATATATTAAATATAAAGTTCTATGATTCAAACTAAAATATGATTAAAGTATTCAAAATAACATGCGAAATGTAGTCCAAAATGTATGTTTCTAACTGAATATCATCACTCCATACTTGAACCTTTTCTTGTCTTCAAGCAAATCATTGTACTGTACCTTGCTTTTATTTCTCAAACTAGCATGCTCTAGCTAACACTCAACATAGAAATATCTTAAAACTTATGACGTGGTTGATATCGCTAATTAAACTCAACATATGTTCGCTCCATATATTCTCATTGATATAACTCTTCTTATTGTCCATGCAAGTCCACTCATACAATTCAAATTACTCAAACAACGGTCTCATAGCATCCTAACCTCAAGGATTGACTCCAAATCCAATTCAATTCTCAAGCTCTCTTATCAATTTTGTTAGAGATATCTATTAACTTAAATGATATATCATATAACATGTGTCTTCGATTTAGAAAGAAAAAGTAGTCCACACATTCACATCGAAGAATTCCAATGCAATGTAAGGACATAACATTAAGGAACATTACTTTGCACTCACAAAAATTTTCTCGTGCATGAATATTAAGAATGACAACGAAGTGGAGCGGGGCGGATTAAGTCTTCACCTATAAAGATTTAGCCCTACCCTTCTCCGCCCCATTTAGATCATTTACATATTCTTTAATTTTTTAAAAATCAAAATTGAGTACTTCTTTCAATTTAATCCTTTAAACATCATATTTAATTTAACTATTTATTAACTATAGATTTCTAATTTTACGATAAGATCAAAGAAATCGTAGCATTTGTTATATACTATTGTTTTGATTTTAATCAAAATGTAATTCTAACAACACACACATCGTAGGTGCCTCAGCATTATACTTGCAATAGCAACTATAAAATAATTTCTTAGCAAAGATCCTAAATTTTAGCTAACTTACGGCTGAATTGCAAGAAAGTTAATACAACAAATCTAAGCTAAGATCCCTCTATCATCTGCCCTATCTGCTTAATTTTTGAAAAATAAAAATTTTGACCCACCCCACCCTACTCTGCATGTTTCAATATTGTCATGTCCTATTCCATTTAGCATTTTTCTATCTTATCTTATCTCGATTACCATCTCTAAAAACATAGTATCATAAACTTACTTATTATATAGATCTAAATTAATATAAGTTTGTTCAATATAAAATTATTTCTTTGTTTCTATAACTTTAGAAAAAGATCAAATCAAACCTTATCAATTTTGTAAGAAAAAATTAAAATATAATTTATTTATTTAATCGATTTGCTTATGACAACCAATACCAATTACAGAATTTAATAGTATCTTAAAATTCTCATAATTCTCGTATTTATATCTCATTTTTTTCAAATTGTTTAGCATGTTTTATTTAAGATCAGAATCTATCAAAAACAACTTAATTATATCTACGAGATAAAAGTAAAATCTACGTATACTTTTTTTTTTGTTGATAATAAAGACATTTATATATCAAAGTAGGAAATTATGTACAGAGTATCTGGTTGTTGTCCCAACATATCAATAACTAAGCAACTACACAGAAGTTATAGTTCAAGGATAGTAATTAAGTTCTGCGATTCGACTAGCTAATTTGACCTTCAAACTACCTCACATAACCATCATCTGAATAATTTGCCTTGAGAGAACCGCATGTTTTCTCTTCTTTGTCAGAAAGACTCGATTGTGTAAACCTTTCTTGTCATATCGTATACATTGCACCAGCTACAATGATCCTAAGTAGTTCAGCATGTGCATTCTTTCTATTAGCATGAGTCTCAATCCAACACACTTCGTCTGTTCATTCTATTACGTTATTATTATGTCTCTGCAGACGCTAAAGCTTGTTCTAAACAACAGCCGAAAAGGAGCATTTAAAGAACAAGTGATCAGTTGATTCCTCTAGTGCTTCACATAAAAGTCTACGTATATTTTATTCTTTTCAATATCACATATAAAATTATATTTGATATGTTATTGATTATATTTGATATATTATTATTGTTATTTAATCGATTTGATTCGAGTTTTCTAACCCACACTATTTCCGGAGTCACCCCTGTTCCTGACTCACCCTCTTCTTCCTCGACCCAAAACACTCTCCACTCTACTACAACCTCCTTCAAGCTCCCTCTCTCTCCCCCATACCCTTTTTCGTCTTTTCATCTCTCAATCCAACGGCGATGCTACCTTCCACGTCCTCATCTTCTTCTTCTTCTTCCCCTTTTCCCCCTTTTTTCTTGTATAGTATAATCCACTGTGCTCTTCCAAACACCCGCATAGCACAATATAACCGCCTCTTCTCTTAGGGTTTTCATTCTCTTTCCCTCACATTACCTTCAAGGAATTTTGGGTCGCTTTTCTATTTCTAGCTTCTGTGTTTATCCGTTTCAAGGTAATTTCTTCTAATTCAATCTGTATTTTTGTTTTGTTTACACCTATTACATCATACATGTATATGGGTGTGTTTATATTTGTTTTAACGAGATGGGTTTTTAATATTTTGTGTTTTTTCGTTATGGGTATGGGGAATTTCTGAATTTTGGCATGTTTTGGTTGATTTTTTTTTCTAGGGTTTTGAATTTGGATTGGAAGGTTAGAGTGCTGGTGTGGTCTGTTTATTGTTTGGGGGTTGTTTTTATGTTGAATGGTGATCGAAAAGGGAAGCTTTAAGGCATCGCGATTTGATTCCGAGTTTTCTCCTCGTAGTAGGGACAGTATGTCGAGTGAGGATGAGGAGTTTCAGAGACGAAACGGTGGAGGTGAAGTTGAATCTAATGGTGAGGATGAAGATGATGATTTTGATGATTGTGATTCAGGGGCGGGATCGGACGACTTTGATTTGTTGGAATTAGGGGAGTCTAAGGAGGAGTTTTGTCAAATTGGGGATCAAACATGTAGCATTCCGTTCGAATTGTATGATCTTTCAGGGTTGGGTGATGTGTTGTCATTGGATGTTTGGAATGAGGTGTTGTCTGAGGAAGAAAGGTTTAATCTTGCTCAGTACCTTCCTGACATGGACCAGGAAACGTTTATGCGAACGTTGAAAGACCTCCTCACCGGTAATAATATGCATTTTGGAAGTCCCCTGGATAAGCTGTTTAACATGTTGAAGGGTGGGTTATGCGAGCCAAGAGTTGCACTTTACCGACAAGGATTGATTTTCTTTCAGAAGCGGAAGCATTATCACCACCTTAGAAACCATCAGAATGCAATCGTCAGTAATCTTTGTCAGATAAGAGATGCTTGGCTCAGTTGCCCCGGGTATAGCATTGAGGAGAAGCTTCAAGTGCTGAACATTAAGAAGAATGAGAAGATTTTAATGTATGAAAAAATGGAAGAACTGGAAAGTGATGGATCCGAGAGAGAGGAGTTCAGTGATACTTTGTGGGGCAAAAGAACAAAAGATCGTAGTCTTGGGCAGAATATGGGCTGTTATTCAGGATACGGGATAGGGTCAGCCTTGGATTCATCATCTAGACAAATGGCTTCGGAAGCTACCAGATACAAAAAGCAGAACCTAAAAGGGACTTTGAAGGTAGGTGGAACAAAGGGTTCTGCATTGCCTCCTTTTCGTCGTGGTAAAGGAATGGACTATGATTCTGGGATGGCTGTCCCAATGAGGGATATGTTGAATGGCAATTATGAGGAGGATGGGATGTATGAAGTGGATGTGCAGAGAGACAGAAACTTTTCACGGGCAGGGGCTGTTGATAGAAGTGGGACTGTCAAATTGGGGAAGAAGCATGAAAGGTTTAGAGTGGAAGAATGCTCTGACGTTTTCATGGGTGTGCCTGTCCCGTCTAAGAATGATCTTTATGCCTATGGAAGGAACAATACTGTCAATCAGCTGTCAGATATTAAGGTCTTGACTGCAAAGCCAAGCAATGCCAGAACTGCATATGAATTTGGGAAAAAAGACAGGTATGCTGATGTTCTCCCACAGTTTTGCTCTGAAGATCAGATGAATTATGGGAAAATTCGGATTCCTAAAATGTCGCTGAAGGGAAGTGGAATGGAACTAGCGAGCGGAATTGAACCGTTTTGGCCAAGTAAAGCACAAGAGGATAACTATTTTACCAACCCATCACTCAAGCTTGGTAACGTGAGCAAAAAGTGGAAGGTGGACCAAGAATATCCTGATCGCAAGTTAAATGATAAGTTGTTTCAGTCAGACTATAGGGCAAAAGGCTTCCCTGAGAAAGTCAAGGCGAAAATGCAGAATGGAGGACATGATGGATCAGGAACCAGAGGTAGAAGGGTATCTGCAAAGACTGAAGAAACTGAATCTGAATCATCAGAAAGAAGTGACGAGGATAACAATCCATTGATGACGAGCAAGTGGGCATATCCCAGTGGATCCACGAACTTGACGTCTGCATTGGATACTAAAAGGGCTAAATTTGGTCAAAAGGATAAGTACAGGATACCGGTTCGTGATGGTTCATTACATTCTTCTAGAATGATGAGCGACTCCAGTGAACTTTTCCGCCCAAAGAGAACTGGAAGTCGTGGCTTGGGAGCAGAACCAATGGGTAAGATGCATGATCTTGGTCATCTGAGTAGTTTCTCCACTAGAAATCATTTCTCTGGTTTAAGTCAGTTCAACAATGACAATGATGATGAGCAACCAATCTACAAGCTGGCCAAGAATAGTCCTTTGCAAGGGGACCATACTGAAAAGTACCACATGGCATCCACCAGAGAGAAGAAACAAAAAGGAAAAGTTAGCCGTGATATCCTGCCTGCAAACTATATGCAAGATCACAAGTTTCAGGAAGATGACTCATTGCGGACACGGTTGCCGGCCAAAAGGAATGGAGTTTCTACCAAGTTTTCAAGGAAAGGTCAGATGCTTGACACAAGTGCTCTTGATCACCATGAAAAATCTGATATGCATTTAACAGGTTGCAACTCAGTCACGAAGAAGCGGAAAGTCAAAGTTGATGTCTCGTACATGGATGAGCTAGACGATACTGACCCTCTCTATTCTGATACCCAGCAGCGACAAGATGATCTCTCCGTGAAGCGGGGTAAAAAGAAGCTTGAGGATGAAACTTGGCCTTCTTTAGTGGGAGTTCCCAGATCCCCAACTTCAGAAATGATAGTAGAAGAAGTAGATGTTGAATGCCGACCTCAAAAAAAGCCATTCACTTTGATTACTCCAACAGTTCATACTGGCTTTTCATTCTCCGTCATTCATCTTCTTTCAGCAGCTCGTATGGCAATGATTACTTTGCTTCCAGAAGAGGCTGTAGATACAATTGCTGGAAGACAGGAAGCTCTGGAAGAGCATGGTGGAGTTGCACCACCTTCAGAGTTGGATGGTGATAATTCAAGTCCTTCCACTCAAGCAAAGGTGCCCTCTCTGAGTGTTCAAGAAATTGTTAACCGTGTGAGATCAAACCCGGGAGATCCCTGTATTCTTGAGACTCAAGAACCTCTCCATGATTTGGTCAGAGGAGTACTCAAAATATTTTCTTCCAAAACAGCACCGCTTGGTGCAAAAGGGTGGAAGCCACTTGTGGTCTATGACAAACCCACCAAAAGTTGGTCCTGGATTGGTCCAGTGAGCCCTGATTCATCTGATCATGAGCCTATGGAGGAAGTCACATCTCCAGAAGTGTGGGGTCTTCCTCACAAAATGCTTGTCAAGTTAGTTGATTCTTTTGCCAATTGGCTGAAAAATGGTCAGGAGACGCTACGGCAGATAGGAAGTCTCCCTGACCCTCCTTTGTCGTTGATGCAATATAATCTAGATGAGAAGGAAAGGTTCAGAGACTTGCGAGCTCAGAAGAGTCTGAGTACCATTGGCCCAAGCTCCGAAGAAGTCAGAGAGTATTTCCGTAAAGAGGAATTCCTTAGGTATTCAATTCCTGACAGGGCCTTCTCCTACACTGCTATTGATGGGAAAAAATCAATAGTTGCTCCTCTGAGAAGGTGCGGTGGCAAGCCAACGTCAAAAGCTCGTGATCACTTCATGCTTAAAAAGGATCGCCCTGCCCATGTAACGATTCTCTGTCTTGTGCGAGATGCAGCTGCTAGGTTGCCTGGCAGCACAGGGACTAGAGCAGATGTTTGTACTTTAATCAGAGACTCACAGTATATTGTGGAAGAGGTTTCTGATGCTCAAGTCAATCAAGTTGTTAGTGGTGCGTTGGATCGTTTGCATTATGAACGTGATCCTTGTGTACAGTTTGATAATGAGAAGAAGCTCTGGGTTTACTTACACAGAGATAGAGAAGAAGAAGATTTTGAAGATGATGGTACTTCATCTACAAAGAAATGGAAGAGGCAAAAGAAAGAAGTTGCTGAACCATCTGATCAAGGAGCAGTAACCGTAGCTTATCATGGGACAGGGGAACAAAATGGTTTTGATTTGAGCTCAGATCCCAATGTTGAGCCCTCAAATGTGATTGAGGATCGAACAGACCTTACTTATGAGGATGGTAAGGATCATGTAGAGGGCAATATTAAGAGCAGCCATATGTCAGAACAAGGTGCTATGCATTGTGGTTCTTCTCTGATGGATTGGGATACTCTTTGCTCAACTCCTGGAGATGGAAATAAGTTGTTATGTCAGCAAAACTCTACTGATAATTTTGTTGATGAAACATGTGGTGGTGAACCACCAGCTTGATTGTGGAAAGAGTTCTGTCAGAAGCTTCCAGGTACTTTCATCCATTTCACATTTTGTACCTGTTACCTTTTCCAATGCATTCATCTTCCTTTTCTTCCTAATACTCTCCCTGAAACTGTGAACTAGTATTTCTAGTTCATTATGTTATGCAACTTATTTGAAATTTTAGTGTGGTTGATTGGTTTATTTGACTGTACATTGACTTGTTTTGTCTGTTATAGAAGTCTCTGTCAGTTGACATTTTTTATGTGGGAATTTTTTTTAATGAAGCATGATATTGCTGAAATATAGGTAAAATAGTGACCCTGAGAACTTCGATGGTAATTTCAGTTTAGTACATTTTCTTTGAAGCACAAGGTTTTGCCGGTCTTCAGGGCAATATAAAAAGGCTCATTTTTTGGTACTATAGGCTCTAGCTTATACTAGCAACTTGACCTGGTCTCTTGTCATTTTTTTAGTCTCTCTCTGTTTGTCTTGAGAAGTAGTAAACTGACAGGGCACTCTTTATATATAGATGGAAGTTATAAATTTGGATTCCATTTTATGAGGGTGTTTGAGGATTCGTTCCATTGTTTTGGTTGATTCCACCGCCTGGGGGAGGGGAAGAGTGTTGGAATTATACTGTTTTTTTTTCGTCCTTAACCTTTTGTTCATTTGGTCTTTGCTGCAGAAAAGCCTTATATATTACCTAACCTGAAGAGCCAGGAAATTTCGGCCGTCGGATGGCTCTAACAAAAAATACTGTCAGATTGCGCTCAGTGAAATTCATCCACTTGAATGGTTCAGTTTTCTTTGGCCATGACAGTTCAAATGTAGATTCATTCTAGTTAAAAACAAGGAAAAATGGGGAGCCTCTAATATGTAGACTGCAGGTGATAATTTGCTTGCTGTTGCACAATTATTTTTTTTAATCTCATTTAGTCTTGTGTCGTCTTATCTATCCCTTTTTAATTTTTTTCAGTGTATACAGTATATTTACATGGCATATTCATACGAGAATGCTGAAGCCTAATCAATGTTGTGAATTGAGAAGCAGCAGAGTCCATGTGTTATACTCTCTCGTATGTACATTAATCTAGTTAGATGAGATAAATGAAAATAAGTTGGTCTTGTGATCTTTGCCTTACCTAATCCTCCCCATGTTCGTTTAACTGCATTCATATTTCATACTTAAAAATCTATGATTGTTCTCACCTAACATTTATTTACTCTGGTTAAATTTATGACATGATGTTCATACAACTTGTGTCTCAGAGGTCTGAAATGATCGAACATTGGAACTCCCATTCTTTGAATTCAGACAGATTTTATTTGTTCTTTGTTTTTTTGGGGTGTCTGGGTTTTGGCTGCTTGATTAGAGATGCAAGCAACAAGTTAAATACTACTCCCAGTTCACAAGGCTGGTTAAGAGTCGAAATCTCAGTATACAATGTATAGTTTACTAAAAGTTGCAAACGAAATTTACAAACTCTATCAATGTTGCATCCACGGACACTTAAAAAAACTAAACATGTTCAGCACAAACATTACATATTTTGATCACCCAAATTAAATAAAAAGAATAGGTAGGGATAAATTATCCGCTACGTATAGATGAGAAGATGGAGATTCAAGACATATATTATGTACAACTCTCCAGTCTCCTCCTTAATTGCCATATATTATGATGTCTCTAGTCTGGACTCTTCTAATTTACAGCAGTGAGGGGAACTCTTGAATCTCGTATAGAAGGAGCTACCTCTATCTCTATACTATGCTTCACATCTCCATTTGCTAGCTTTGAGGATTTTCCATCCCAAAATGAATTCAACAAATCTTCGAAAGCAGGAGTTTTTAGGTCTTCAATAGATTCAACGCTTGGAAGATTAAATGGTCGCTTTGTAGGAGTCGAGCACGATGGTTCGTCAACCTAGTATAATTAAAAGCAATTTGAAATATATACTTAGAACATAGTCCTTTTTAACAAACTAAATGTAAAATTTTGAGGTAACTCTCTTACCATGTATTCTTGTGAAAGACTTTTTCCAGTGTACTCTGTAATCTCAACAACCTTGTGGTAATGACCGCTGTTCAGTTCTCGCAACTCTCCACAACAAGGAACAATCGTAGAATCAAGGTTTGCACAAGCATCACGGTCGAGTTGTAAAGAATCTGCATGTGTTAATCAAAATTAATTGGAAGACAAAAAAGTTAATCTCTTAATGTGTAACTCTTGATAGCTTACGGTCAATAGATGAGAGTAGGTGTTTGCTAGCAGCATCAGTGTCTTCAAGAGTGGATGACACTCCAGATGAAAATCTCACACGCAATGCTTGATTTGCATCCATTCCTCCCCTGCAGAAAACGTCGGGAGTAACAATCTAAGTAAAATATCACCATTATGAAACTGAACTAGTGAACAGTCAGTGAACCAACTGACCTAACAATTTCATCGACGAACGCAACATTTCTTTCCTCTAGGTCTAATAAAGACCTTTGAGCATTTGTCCATTGCGTCGCTCCCAATTTAGCCTTTTGCACACTGCACATTGCATTTTCCAGGTAAGCGCAGAAAAGATGATATACTTATAGACCATCAAAGAATAATGTTTTTCTAAAGATAATATGGAATATATGCTGGGTTACATACCAATTCTGTAGCACCTCCTCCATCTCTTTCTTCCCGTTTTCCACAGCAGCAGTATCTTCAAGATAGTGTGATTCAGCCTTTTCCATGTAAGTGGTCCATTTGACTTTAACTGAAGAAGTTGAATCTTGCATGGTAGACATCTCTTGTTTCAGTCTGTTGGTTCTGTTGGAGGCACTTTCTCTAAGGTCATCAATAGCAGTTTGAACCTAGAGAAGACAGCCATACAAAAGTCAAATTAGTTTTTGCAACCTAGAGTAAATCATAGCCAGTCAATGACTGTGATTCAGGATCCACCGATCCAGGATTTTCTGCTTGATCATGTAATAAGTCAATTATTGACTAAAAGCAAGTAAGCAACCATTCAAAATATAAAACTACACAAGAGAAAAGGAAGTTCTATCTGTCTACGTTCTACAAAACCTATAAAATTTCTCGTGTTGATATTCTTATCATCATTTTTCTCAGGTTTAGAATTGTGCAATCTTAGCCACACCGAAAACTGTGATGCACATCTTTATCATTACTAGATGACCTACCAGCTTTTTCTTCCTAGCATTTGATCCAGCGAGCAACTCTGCCACTTTCTCCAAGATTTGTCTTTCCTCATTGGCAGCACATTCCTAAAATTGAGAGATCCATATAAAATGAGGTTACAAATGCATATTGACATTGTTTAATAAATAGTCAAATATGCTAGTGCTGAAGTCACTGACCTCAAACTTCTTTTCTAGTTCAGTGAATTTCTGGTCACTGACTATCTGTGCTTCTTCCACTATTTCACCTAACTGGGACACATGCATATCTAGAGTCTTAAAGAAGTTCCCAGTAATCTGAGAAATGGACCTTGACATTGTGATACTCCCGCAATGTGCCTATAAAGGCATCCAAAATTTATAAGCTATACTCGTGAAGGAAAAAGAAAGATCCAGATAAGGAGCATTGAAGAATATATGTGCTTCACAAATAGATAACTATTGATACCTCACGTTGTTGTTGTGCAAATGCGATTAGTTTCTCCTTCTGATCGTGCAAACTTTTTTGAAGATCATTAACCAAGGTATCAGCCTCAGAAGCAATCTCCTTAAAAAGCTACATCAGGAAAAAGGAGATGAGAAAACAAATTCCTCAGAATGTCTTAAAACAGCAGAAATGATACACACCTCTCCTAGAGCAGAAGAATGTTTAGAAACTTCACAATTTAAACGGTCAAAGGTTGACTGAGCATTGCCGTCAAGTTCCCCAGCCAAACCATCTAAAGCTTTGATACCAGAACCAAACATGGTTTTTAAGTTCTCTAGACGGCCTCGAAGCTCCTCCACTGCCTGAAAAGCAGACAAGAAAGTGATATTGGTTAATAGTACAATTTCCACCAGAAATATGTAAACCTATTAGACAATTGATGCACTACACTTATTAAGCAAGTAATTTTTTTTCTGTCGAAAGAGTAGGTTCAAATAAATTATATATGCAAACTAATTAAACTTATTATGGTAAATACTGCAACAAATAATATCTGAAAACTACACATTGCCATCTCCTTTTGGCTTTGGAATCAGGTCATGCAATTTTTCTAGAAACGAGGCTAATAATTAAATTTGCGTCGAGAATACCTCAGTCTTTGTAGAAACAAAGGACTGCATGTCTTCCTCCATGCCTTTAAGCTGTTGCTCTTGTTGTGTGGTTGAAGAGGCAACAGTCTTATGCAGGACTTCAAGCTGTTGAGTCAGCTGGGATTGGAAATTTTGGATGAGAACTCTGTTTCCATCTTCTATTTTGTCTTTGCGCTCTGAAATCACACATTATCAGTATGCAGGAGTTTGATGCAACATTGTTTTCTAAGCAAGAAAATTAATCATGTATTTGAGTTTTAGAACTGTATAGTGTATACGCACCAATCTTGGCAAACAAGTTCGACACGTCTGATGCAGCATTTTCCAGTTCAGCTCGAAGTTCAAATGCTTGCTCAACCAATGCTTTTTCTGGTAGAAGACATACAGTTCCAGATATCATGCACTACTCTAATTGTGAAATTATTTTACATAAATCCCCACATTCACTGCCAAATCATTATGGCTACATCCAAATTTGCTTATGTTAATGAAAAATGTAAGTTGCTTTTACCCAACTTTACTTTTACGAAAATGTTAAAATAATAGGTATTTGGCATAAATAAGTTGCTTCCCCGAAGCCAAATGACTAGCAAAAAAAGTTCTCCTTTCCCACAGGCATAGAGGATGAAGCTTACCAGATTTTAGAAGGTTAGATATCAGAAATTCCTTTTCTTTTATAGTAGTAATTGCCTGCCTGTGTTTCTCTTCAAGATCAGCCAATGTATGCTGAGTTTCCTGAAGCTTTTTCTAAAAAGACACAAAAAGTGTAGCAAATTCCATGAGAAAGAGTCAGACAACAAAGATCTGGAATAAGATTAGTTAATAATTCAACTAACCTCTGTCTTCTCAAGTTTGTCACCCAATTCTGCGGTCAACAATTGCTGAGAATTGTATAGTTCCTTAAGTTCCAAAAATTGCTGTTTGCAGAAAGCAACAGGATAATGAGTTCAGATTTATCAGTTTTAACAAGAAAATTAAGATGCTCCAGATTTTTTCATCTCTTGTGCACCTTGTCCCTGGATTCGAAGTCAAGTTCCATCCGTTCTATCTTTTCAGACATTGCCTGAGAGGAGAAAAACAAGTTACCATAGAGTATTAAACACGTGTGTCAAGTGACTGCAACAATCTTGGGATCCTGAAAACAGTACTGAACCTTCTTCTCTGCTTCGTCTTGAAGATATCGGTCTCTTGGTATATAAATCCCATTCTTCTCTCTTGCCGCATACACCTCTGTTGGTGATAAAATAGGGAAAAAAATGTTATTAGATAATTTGTTGCTGTAAGATATAGATTTATATACAGAAAAAGAGAGGAAGAGAGCAATATAGACCTTGTTTCAGTCTGTCAATCTCGGAGTACAAATCTTTGATTAATGCAGATTTCATCATCTTCTGGTTAATCTGAAATAACAACAGAAGAAAAGCTGAAGGATGGTTAAAGATACGTTCTTTAGGTAATAAATGTCCTGAAAACTGACCTCTGGTTTGTTCTTGATATTTTTGGCACGATGAGCGTAATCTAAAGTGCTCAGTGTCTCTTCCAGACAGTGAACTGATGGTGATATTGTTGCAATAATGCATGTCTTTGTTTTCCCTCCAAGAGAATCCCTCAACAACCTTGTCAATTTGCTATCCCTGACATACAAAGCAATACTTTCTCAGGATATGTAAGAACTAAAAGCACTCGAAATAACATAGGACTGGATTGAAGAAAACCTGTATGGGATATGACCAGAGTGTTCAACTAAAGCATTTATAACACGACCAAGTGTGAGTAAACTCTTGTTGATTTCTCCAGCTTCCCTCGCTCTGCCCTGCAGCAAAAGGAATTTTAGTTTATTATACTGTAATTGAGAAGAAAGCAACTGAACGAGGAAAAAGGATGGAAAATGCAAAGATCTTAAAAAGCAGAATATCTAGAGATTAGCTATCATGAACAAAAGATAAATTTGTGACATTGCTAAAACAGCATCTTGGAATTACATTATTTCTTTAAACTACTTTTATATACATTAAGAATACTGCCAAATGCAATGGCTTGGTAGTCAGATATTTTTACATCTTACCTCCCTTGCACCAGAACGTGATATGTTCTCAGAACCAGCAAGGTCTACAAGGTTCAGTTTGCCACATTTGATCATCTCTTCCCCTTCTGGAGTGCATTCCTTGATGTGAATTGTGATAGAGAAAATAGAGTGAGAACGACTACTCTGTTTGTTAAGAAGAGTCTCTGCTGTACGCCTTTTAGCTGAACCTTTCTCCAAGATCTTATAGATTTCATTTGCAGTGGAAACAATCTCCTCTTCCAAGCCTCTAACCAAAACTCCACCCTTACCATCTTCCATCAGCGCTATTGGTTTTTTGGATTTATCATCTACATACTTTGTGCATTCCTCAGGAGCTAAAAGATCTGTGATCTCCTCATTATAAAGCTCCAAATGTGTTACTTTCATGCTATATTCAGCATTTTGAGCTTCCAATATCTCAAAAATTTGCTTAACAGCTCGGGGGATAACACCTGCATCACTTGGAAATTCCCCATTCTAAATGGGGCAAATATAACACAATTAGTACAACGAAATAACTAGTAGAAACAAACACATTTCTATCAACCACCAACCTTCTTTCTTCCCCCTCCCTCCATTGTATAAGTTTTCCCTGTTCCTGTCTGCCCATAAGCAAAAATGGTGCAGTTATATCCCTCTAGAACTTCAAAAACAATAGGCCATATTGCAGAATCATACAAATCCTTCTGTTGGGATGTTGGACCAAACACCTGAGTCAGAATTATCCAACATAAAGTTAGGGTCTTGAACACAAATAGCCGGTTTAAACCCATTGTAAGTGTAATTGACAAATTCATTAGAGTGTAAACTACAGGTCTAGTGAGAATTATGAAAAATGCTTTATTTTTATGGAAAAATCAAAGGAAAGCTGTAGGAAATTAGGAACATGTCCAAATTTTATGCAGAACCAATTAATTTCTTCAATTCCTTTCCGTAAATCCGTTCTCAAAAATAGAACAGATGTTTGATAAATCAGCTGGAAATAATCAAACCTTATCAAAGGCAAATGTTCTGTCAATCTGCTTATTAGCTATATTCTGAATAGCAGAAACTTCTCTTCTACCCTCATTACAGGAAATCACAACTGGTGTATGCAATCTTATCTCATCCTCACTCAACGGCCTGCATATTTTCACCATACCAATTCCATCAACTACACTCAATTAAAATCAGTAAATATAACCAACTCTAAAGTACATTCATTTTACTCACCTGCAACGCAAAATAACTTGCACATTCACACCTTTTTCTTTATCATGCTTTCCATTCACATTCCCTTCCCCCGATCGCAGATCTCTCACCACTTTATCACTCGACCGCGGCGTATGCGACGGCGACATCGAAACTAAGCCTCCTCCTCTTCTCTGTAGCTGCGATTGCGCTGACTCCATTCCTTTTCAAATCTCACAACCTTATTCTCTTAGTCAACTCAGTTCAAATTCAAATCTGAACAGAAATATTACATAACACAATCAAATAAACACACCTAAAAGTCAAATATATCTTAGAATCAGTGGAAATCGCTGAAGGAGAAGTAAAATGTGGATTTTCTCTAGAGTTAAAATCGCCAGAGGATTCAATGTTTACTCGAAAACGACTTGCCGATGCGAAAAATTCAAGCAAAAATATCATAAAATACGGCAAAAAAAGGATAAGTGGAATCTAGCATTCACAGATACGTACAAAAGCATAATGCAGGAAGTGTATATATATACTTACAGAAAGTGAAGTACTTTGCCGGCCGTTGAGAGCTTCAACAATTTCAGCAATGGCGAATGTTCTAGAGAGAGAAAGTGAGTAAGAAATGTACAGTGAGAGTGTGTATGTAGTGAACGGAGAAGATGGAAGACTGGGAATTTAATTAATTGATGAATTTTTAGGTTAAAGTTTTTTTTTAAAAAAAATATTGAGAGATCCTTTTGGAATCCATTTTTTTTTTACCGCTATAAAATTTGTGTGAAAAGAAAATTAAATGTAGAGATTGTTTAGATTAGCTTATTAAAAATGTGGCCGATAAATATATATCAAGTATAGAAAAGTATTTTTAGTGTTGAAATTAAATTAATTAATTAATAGTTATGTATTGAATAGAAATATTGAATTTAATAATAAATATTTGATGTGTTTGATGAAAGATGTTGATAAGAACTTATTGTGTTAAAATGATTGAAATTTTCTTGAAGATATTTATAAAAAATATAAAGTAATTTTACATAAAAATGATGAATAATGAAAATAGAATAGAGAAATAATAAAAATATGTTTTAGGAAGAGTATTTCTAAGATTTTGAAGGATATTAGTGATAGAATTGTAAAAGGTTCCGTTAAATTAAAATAGTTTATAAGTTATAAAATTATAAGTCGGAGATGATAACATTTTTGACTGATTCTGATTTATAAGCGCATTTTGTATTTATCAAATGTATAGATAAGTTTTAAAAAAAAACTTATAAGCATGTTGATTTATAAGAACTTTCATATTAAGCAGGCTAAAACAGAGCGTCTGAGTGCGTGGAGTGCAAGTTCAGTGATGTAACACATAAAGTGGCATACTTTAGAGAGAAAGTTTCAAGCATCTTAGATCCATAATTCAGAAAGACAATGAAATCGATGATGATATCGCACACCATATTAAAGTGAGGTGGCAAAATAAAATACTCGCATTCGAAGCACTATGAAAGGGGCCTCCATGGAGAACAAGATGAGGAAAGCGAGAGACTGAATAGTTTAGGCTTGTGAAGAGAAGGTGCACTAGTTACGAGACGTGACAGGTTGATGCAGCAGCCTAGCAGGAGTTAGGAGAGGTAAATATAAGTCAAAAAAGAACTGAGGGGGAGGTCATTAGACAAAAATAGCACAACTTCAACTTACTGAGGACATGACTTTAAAAACGAAGGTATATGTACATCGAAGATTAGGATAAAAGTTTAGTAGAGAGCTGAGTATCGTCGTGGGAGAGGAAATAACAAAAATAAAATTTATGTACATCTTTATCTAATTCAAATTCTATTTATAAAACTAGATCATATATGTTGTGTAGTTTAACCACTACCTTAGAGGATGCCAAATTTGCACCAGTTTTCTGGAAAATAAAATTTTACCTACTGACTATATAATATAGTTTTAAAATAATGATCTCAGGTTACTCATTATAGAAATTTTCTATATTTAAAGGGAGTCAGGTGGAGCCTTGATAAAGAACACTGGGGTCCAAAGCATGCCAATTGTCTTACTATTAGATTTCATGATTATTTTAATTAAGAAGGATTATTGGATTACCAATATTAATTAATATTTGAGTTGATTTTGAATTCAAGAAATTGCTTACTATGTCTTCAAGTTTTGTTTTATTATTTGAAAAAGCATTTTAAGTTTAAAGTCATGGGGACAACTAGGTAGATTTGATCCCTAATCATTCAAGTTAAACTAATCATTGTACTGGTAAATTTATGTTGAAGTTTATTAAATTTTTAACCCTTCTTTTTATCATACTTCTATTTTTGTTTTCTCACATTCTTTTATATAGCCATTTTAACTTTATTAAAGCCATCCATACTGCTTTGATTCACATGATATGTTCTGTTTGGTTTGTTTAAAATTAGAATATTTCAAAACTAATTTTGGAATTAAATTTAAGATTATAATGATGATCACTACTTCTTTTTTATTTTTGGTAAGAAGGGAATCTATCATTGATATCGAACGAATGTTTTAGGTAAATTCCTTTCTAGTGTAATAGCTCATAAATTACATAAAAATGTAAATTGTATTGGACAAATCTTATGCGATTAACTCAATTGAAAAATACATGCATATGATATCGAACCCAAGATCTCTCCCCCTACACAATCAACTTTTAATTATGTGATATAAATATAACTCGTAATGAATAAATTAGGTGCCTATTACAAATTTAATGCGAATAAAAAAACTCATATTTCATGAAGAAGGATGGAAAGGCATATTCATAATTCATTAAATTTGAATTCGTGCATTATTTGTTATGGAAAAAATTTCAATTACAAATTTATTTTTATTTTTATTTTTAAAAGAGATGATTATGTGAAAGTAAGAAAAGATAAAAGTAGACAAAAGTGGGGTTAGTGTGTGGTGTCAAAGTTGTCCCACGTGATAAAAGTGATGTGAGTCTCCCACATGCGCTCCCTCTTCTTTTTTTTTTCTTTTTTTTTCTTGAGTCGAGGATAATTTTTTTATCGTCTTTTATAAATTAGATATAAAATTATGTATATAATGTTTTTTTAAAATTTTATTTATGAGATCATATTAAAATATTACTGTTATTTTAGTTTTTTCCTTTTTTTTTTGGCTTATCCTTTAATGTATAATATTTGCATTGAAATTTAATTAAATTTATATAAAAAATCATATATCATATTATAAAATATTCTCTAATTAAAATGATTATTTATTCAATATCTCTCACTAAAAATCACCACCCTCTTTTCGACCTTCCCTATTCCCATTTTATTTTCTTAAAAAGGAAAAAAAAAGACACTTTTTATGATTTATGTTTGCTCAACTTATAAATATTCCAATATATTATTTTTTTGTTTATTCCAAATTTATATTTTAAATAATTTAGTTCTTGTATTATTTAATGATATCAATCAAATTTGTACATACGAGACTCTGTACTAGATAATTAGTTATAAAATATTGTACTTTGTATTATCTTACATGAGACTCTCTGATAGAATTAATAATTAATATTGTACTCTGTGTTATCTTATATGAGACTCCGTATTAGAATTAATTATTTTTAAACCCAAACTAAATAAGGTTTATCTTACGAGATATTTTATGATTAAAGATAAAGAAATCCCAATCATCTCACTGTAATTCATTTTGACATTCGTTCTATTTCTACATAAATTGAATTTTCAAGCTAAAGCTGCTCCATTGGAGTTTTTTTTTTTTTTTTTGAACTATATAATAAACTGATACTAGTGTTACTTAAGGTATACTCAATATCTCCATGCAGCGTACGCTTTACTTTTCCTCTTTATAATTTCCATCTATAGAAATTAAATTAAATTAAAGGCCCCAACACTTTGTCAGTATTAAATTTAGTAAAGATTTTGATTCTTCTCTACCTACTCGTCGATTCTTCCCTTCATTCTTTTTATCTTGGATAATAAGATGTTCATGTAAAGTATAGGCTAGATAAACGGTAGACTTCTCATCAACCTAATCGTGAAAGATTCTTGCAACTATACTACTATTGCCTTTTAATTTAAAGCATGAGAAATCCACATGCTAGTTCGTTATCAAGTCACTGACCATATCCATTTCCAGATCCACAATTTATGGAATTATATTAGAACATATTGTATATTGTATAGTATACTAGAAGCAATAATTTAGCTGTGTGTCCCATCCAAACTCTTGTGACATTCTCTGTGCTACTTTCCAAATAACACACATTGACAATATACATATACATACAAATATATGTTACTATATAGTTTGTAATATTAATGGACTAATTATTTTATGGAAAAGGTATCACAGTTGAAATAGTTTGGATACCATGGTTGAAATAAATTTAAATTGCACTTATGAGGGAACGTGTTTGTTCTGTAAAAGGAACTCCACCTTTCTGAATAAGTGACTATTTCAACTGTTTATGTTCTCTATAAATAGAGACGTCAATTACTTCATATGAGTCACATTTAATTCAACTGATAATATAGGACTGTTGTATCCCAAAGGAGCATTGTTTGCTAACCTCGCAGACACACAATCACTCTTTTTGAGACAATTATGATATTACGCCTCAAATCTTTCCTTTCTGTTCACTTCGTCTAATTTTTATATATGAGTATATTAAATATGAATAAACTTAAATTTAATTTAGTCACAAAAACTGGCTCATAAAGTTAAAACGGCCCAAACCTACCATATAAGAAAGCACAACTTATAAATATTTCAATCAATTTGGGACACTAATTAAGGTCAATTTTCCCATTATAAAAAATAGCTCCATGCTTCAACTTTCCTCGTATTATATATATATATATATATATATATATATATATAAGAGACAAGATGTAATAATGTTACAAGTATATATCCAAATAAAAGGATGGAGGAACAGAAAAAGTAGGTAGTAGTGGTGGTTTTTTTATGATGTTTTTGAAGAATATGGAGCTTTCCTATATGTTCACTCAAAAGAATATGATATTATATCCCTCTTGAATGTATTTGATTGGATATTACATTTAAAAAAGAAAAGAAAAAACTTTTATAATTACGTATGATCTAAAATAAGTTATTGATATTTGTTGGATATAAATTATTTCGGTAAAAATAAAATAGCTAGGTAGTTTAACGTAAGTATACTAATTTTTTTAGACTGATTAAAATTAAGAGTGCCACATGAGTTGAAAAGAAAACGAATTATTTACTAACACTTGTAGGTTAAAGTAATTGGTCAGTATTATTCTTCATCTGCAACTTTAAGCTTGCAGATTTGAGTTATCATCAAGGAAAAAAAAAATGGAGTGTTTTGTCAATAACTCTAAGACTATTTGACTATTTTCAATTAATATCTATATTAATACAATCGTCGATCAATAGTAAAGTGCATGCATGTGATATGCCATTTATATAGACTAAGCAAGATTAACGGGTATATTTCTATCCACGTTAGCTAATCATTCTCTTTTATCTATAAGGTTCACAATCAAACCCAACTTTTTTTATGCGCATAATTTTCGTAATAGTCGTTATACATATCATTTATATTTATCACATATTAAATAATATAATATTATACTCTATTACTTTCATATAATACAATATTATCATATACTTCATAATATGCTTGTCCAAATAATTTTACAATATGTATTCTGATTATATTTAATGTATATAATCAGAATACACACAATTACTACACTATTTATGTATTTCATTAATATGTTATAAATAATAGTTATACTCATATATAATATTATTCGATATATTTATGTATATCATTAATGTGTTACACTGATACATAATAGTAATACACACATAAATGCTATTACTATTCCTATTACTATTCATCATTTTTTCAGTAAGTATACAACAAATGAACTACAAAATTTAATATAATATATGTAATATTAAATTACATATATATACATTATTACAATAATATATATTTCACATTTTTCTCCCAATAAAATTGGACTTACCTTAAAATTGTCATATTTTTTAACTTAAATAATTAATGTGAAGTTTATTCAATATTTTGTGAATTAAAAAAAATTCCAGAATAGTATGATCCATAAAATTATAAAGTATGTATAATGATTACTCAAAAAATTGATTTAACAATAAAAGATAAAATCATAAAAAATCTTGATTGTGCATGGGATCAATATACCAATTTTAAAGTTTAATTAATAGTTTTTCCTATTCTGATTTGGTGATAATCCAAACAAAAATGGACAATAAGATATTAGATTCTTGCTTTTTATAGAAATAAAATCACTATAATAAATTGCTGAGTTGTTCATTTCTACACTATAAAAAGATGTAAAAACTCACTACAAAAATCCATCAAATTAGAAAAAAAAATGTTCAAAAAAATATCATATGTTATAACTTTTCTTTGTGCAATTTATGTTGTGCAAAGTCTCCCTGCTTATCCTCCATGTTATACTTGTAATTGTGTTGGAAATCAATGTGCTGGTACTGGAATGTTTCCTCTATGGGCAAAACTGGAATTTTCCGAATTAACATGTACGTATCGATACCTAATTTTGTCTCTCCTTTTCATATAATTTAATTTTCGCGATTAAACATTTTTCTAATAATTTTATTTTTTGAATTTTGAATAGTTACACATGAGAAAGATGCTGTGGCACGAGTGAAACAGGGTAACCCTTTTGTTACTCCTGTGGTTATTTACCAACAAGTCCCTATTACAGATAATTGTTGTAATAGGGTTTGGATTCTTGTAGATGAACCAGGTGGTAATGGTTTTGTTACAAATATTCCTGCAGTTGGATAGGGGATTGTAAATTCTCTAAGAATATTTAATGATGGAATTTTGGCAAAAAAAATTTGGATTGAATGTTTATATTCGTATTAGAGTTTGATTAAATTTATATTCACACATTTAGGATTTATTTTAATTATGTTTCATTTCAAGAGCTTGACCAAGAAATCTCTTATTAAGGATATAAGAATTTAGTAATTATTTCATTATAATGAAATATTCTCTTTGTGGTTTATTCCTTTAATCCTTTTCCATATTTTTTTCAAAATTCAGAGGAGAGAAAACTAATATCTGACTTTTAAAAATTTGAAAGAATTCGTCTTGAGACCTTGAGAATAAAACAATTTAATATTCGGTAATTTTGAAATTTTATATGTGTTTATCTTTAAGTCCTTAATTGTATATATGTGAATTCTACTTTAGGCCTCTAAATAAAGAAAATTTCTCGGTGAATATCTATTCATCGTTAACTTACTATTATTTGGTGATTTAATCTATAAACAATGACAATAACATATTCAGTGAAATCCCATTAAGTGGGATTTGGAAATGATAGAGTGTATGTAAATTTTATCTCTACGTACCTCCATGAGGTAGAATAGTTGTTTTCGAAAGACCCTCGACTTGAGTGTGTTAAATCCAAGTAATAGAAAAAGAAAACGATGAAACAAATTAAAGCATTGTAATTAAATAATAAAAGCAGTGTACGATAGATAAAAGAACAAAAATAGTATGGTAATCGAGACCTAATATACAACATATGGCAATAGACACCAAAAACAAGAACTATAAGTGTACGACTAGTACTACGATAGGTACTAACAAACTTAAACCCTCGCAGGTAAAACAATCCTCTACCCCTACTAACACTCTACCCTAATACGCAACATCCACTTCTTCCTATCTAGAGTCATGTCCTTGGTAGTATGAAGTTACGCCATATCATGTCTAATTACCTATCCCCAATACTTTTTCGGTCTACCTTTACCCCTCCGCATACCCCTTACAACCAGTCTTTCGCACATCCTCATTGGGGCGTCTACGTACCTCTTCTTCACATACCCAAATCATCTCAGTTTTGCTTCCATTATCTTGTCTGCCAAAGAGTTCACTCCCACTTTCTCTCGGATAACCTCATTTCTAATCTTATCGCTCCTAGTATGCCCACACATCCATCGCAACATCTTCATCTTTGTAACATGCATCTTATGAATATGTCATGAGTTTATGACTGGCCAGTGCTCCACCCCATACAACAAGGACAGTCTAACCATCACTCTATAGAACCTACCTTTAAGTTTAGGTGATAACTTCTTATCACACAAGACTCCAGTGGCAAGCCTCCAGTTCATCCATGCCGCCCCAATGCGATGTGTGAAATCATCATCGATGATCCCATTTTTCTAGATTACAAAACCAAGATACTTAAAACTCTCGCTCTTAATTAAGAATAGCATGTGTATTAAGCCTCACTTTGCAATACTAAATTTGCACTCCAAATATTTTGTTTTGGTCCTGCTCAACCTGAACCCTATGGATTCCAGAGTTTGTCTCCAAACCTCCAATCTAACATTAACTTTGTCCCTAGTCTCATCAATCAGTACAATATCATCCACAAATAATATACATCGATGAGAGCTTCTCCTAACTAGACTACATTAACTCATCCATCTATTTGGTGATTTAATATAGTAAAAATAAATATTAATTAATCATATTTAAGTACTAAAAGAAGATGTTCAAACACTTATAAGTAAAGTTTGTTTAACAAAAAAAAATATTAAAGTTTAAACTTGATAATTTTAGTTTGCAAAATTTGGGGGAAAAGATACTACCTTTTTTCTTTTGAAAAAAAATATATATCAAAACAAGTAAAGTATGATAAATTGAGAAATGAAATTAATTTGAAATTATTATTTTTGCGAGTGAGAGAGGGAGGAGAGAGTGTGAGTGATAGAGGGTTTACGCAATCCGTTAGGAAATTAGAAAATAACGAGTAATTGTGTAATTTTCTAAAGGGAAAAGGACCTGATATGCCCCTTCAACTTTGTTATTTAGTGTTGATATATCCATCGTTATAAAAGTGGCTTACATATACCCCTGCCATTATAAAAATGGCTCACACATACCTTACTATTACAAAAGTGGCTCGCATATACCTTTTTATCTAATGGAAGTGAAAAAACTGCTCTAAATTTATTTTTTTGATTTACTGGTGATTAATAAAAATGTCATTTAATTCCCCCCAAAAAAACAATTGGGGCATATATGATAAACTTTACAAGAAAGTTAGTGAAAAATAAATTTATCCATCAAAATAATAAATCGAAATTAGTCGTTGAATTAAGAAGTAAAAAAAATGCGGGGAAGAAAGATTAAATATACCTTTACATGAATATTTTTTTTCACTTTTATTAGAGGAAAAAAAGTATATGTGAGTCATTTGTATAACAATAAGGGTATATATGAGCTACTTTTATAACGAAGTGTATATGAGACCATTTTCCCCCTTTTTAAAAGTAATGTATGATTTAGTAGATATTATAGGGATGTTTGCTTAGTCACGTTATTTTTCCCATAAATAAATCTTATACTTTAGATTTAAGAGACACCCCAAAAATAGAAAAGAAAAGTTACTCTTTCCCTTTACCTCTCTCTGTTTTTGCTATTTTTATTTAATACAATATGCTATTTTTTATTTTATAACAGTCAAAGATAATTTGAAATTATTACTCCAATAAAGACAATTGCTATCAAAAATTGCTTAATTCTTTAAATGAAATATCCCATCACCTTAAATCCTCAAATTAGTCAAAATTCTCAAGGTCAACCACTACTCCACTAGATAAATTTATATTAATTACTATTTGCTATTATACATTTGCAATTATGGAGTTACAATTTGAGTATTGTAATTGCACTATAAAATGTCAACAACAACATATATGAAAATCAAAAATTAGAAAAGATGTTCAAAAAAATTTCATTAGTTATAGCTATTCTTTGGGCAATTTATTCATCAGTTGAGAGTCGTACCGCTTATCCTCCTTGTATGGCTTGTACATGTATTGGTAACGCTTGCGCTGGATCGGGTTTGTTCCCTAAAGGTTCGAAATATGAGTGGCCAGAATTAACCCAAGCCCATGAAAAGGACGCTGTGAATCAAGTCCTTAATTCAAATAGTGTTGTTACACCAGTAGTCATTTACAAACAAGTTACAAATATTACAGATACTTGTTGTAATAGGGTTTGGATATATGTGGATGAACCAGGTGGTAGTGGTATTGTTCTAAATATTCCTGCAGTAGGATAGTTATAAGATGGTAAAATTAAAAGACAATGAATGTACTTCCATTTGAGTTTAAAATATAATATTTTTTTTCTATATTATAAGTGATATATTTGAATTTACTAGCAGAATTATTTGCTTGTTTTCTTAGTATACAACTATAAAACTGGAGATACAAGATTCTATATCTGAATTCACACCGGATATTAGTTAGTTTGATTATAGTATTTGAAATTAAGTCAAATAAATTAAAATATTGGGAGTAACAATCACAACTTTTATCAAAAATGAAATTTGGTTAGTCAATATGGTGCTCTCTCTGTTTTAATATAAATGAACTTTTAACTCTTTATTCTATATCAAAATGAATGAAGTTTTTAAAGTCTAAAGATGTATTAATTGTTTTTTCGTGAAAAAAATTATCCTGCTCTTCAATGAATTTTGAGAAAATGGCGAAATGACCCCCCAACCTATTATAGGATTTCCAACTACGCACCTATATTTTACGGGAGTCCTATTACCCCCTGGACTACTTTAAAATGGAATAAATAACCCCTTAAGTGCTGAGTTGACATAGAGAGTGTATTTCACTTTCTTTGAGAGAGTGATTGCCTATTTTTTAAAATTTTCGTTTTTTTTCTCTTTTTCTTTTTTCTTTCTCTTTCTTTCTTCTTATTTATCGTAACAACTATACCTTCTTCACCGTTACCATTATTGAAGCTTTATCAATGGATATTTGGTATAAAAATTATCAACAATTAATCCATTTTATGAATAAATATTTTTTCAATAGACTTATTTAGAACATATCTAACAAATTAAATTCACTTTTTTAAAAAAACATGCCTATTAATTGATTTTTTTTTTCAAGTCATGGACTCAAGAGTGCCAAAGTCAAAGTGAAGTAATTGTATTTTTAAAAAATATTTTCAAACTTATTAGAAGGAACTGAAATAAAACAATTTCTTCTACATTTATTAAAGAATGATCCCACATATTCTCCTAAAATCCATGAAGAATCAAAATCAAAAACTCAAATTATAAATTAATCATGAAAATTTTAGAGGGAGAAAGATTGGCGAAGAGAGAGAGGTTTCTCAAATTGGTGTTACAAATTGGTCTTCTCATCTGCGGTGGTTTTGAGCCATCGATGGAATCGTCAAAGGTTAAATCTGATCTCAAATTTTCATGACCCATTCAATGTGTATCTAGAATTGTTTAATGAAGAAAATTGAAAAAAAAATATGAAAAATTTGTTGAATTGGTTGAATGAAAGATTTGATTAGGACCACTATCTTCTAGGCTCTAGAGATTCGGAGTGAATGAAAAGTTGGCTTGAATTTTCATTCTTATAAATTGTTAGAGATATAGAAATATATTGAGGTCAAAAATGATGTTTATTATAGTTAGGATTGAAGAAACGATTAAGGAAGAAAGGATGAGGAAGGAGGAGAGTTTTTTTTTAAAAAAAATTATTAAATGATGAAATACACGTTTCAAGTGCGTGTATTTCACCACAAGACACATGCCTGGTAATGACGTTTTAGGGGGAAAATAATTTCACTTTAAAATAGTCCAGGGAGGTAATAGGACCCCCGTGAAGTATAAGTGTGTAATTGGAAAACCCGTAATAGATTGGGGGGTCATTTGATCATTTTCTCATGAATTTTTCATTGACTATCTTTAATTTTAAGGAAAATTTGAGTAAAAGGGAAAGAATGATATTGACAAACTACTTTTTAATTAATGCTATTATTTAACTTTTTAAAACAATATGTCACACCTCAAAAATTTATTTAATTTAAAATTGAGGGAGTAAAATATTACAAGTATACAAAATATCTCTCTTTGAAAAAGATACTAGACCAGCTTATGTTATAGCCACATAGTCCTAGATTAGTGGGGTTTCTCTAGTGCATCATTTTCTTGGATAGTCAATTTCAAAAATGAATTTAAAAAATCAAATACAAAGAAAAATTATTTAAAATTTACATTTATTTCTAATAATAAATTTAATAATCACATAATATAATTAAACTTCTTGACTAATTACCCATAGAGGCAATTACCTATTGATTGGTGAGCATTATTAAGAATATACAAAACATTTTAGGAGTCATCGGCGTGCCTCTTCTGCTAATTAAAAAACTAATATATATTTTTTCCGCTCATTTTTACTTGTCCATTATACTAAAATTAATGGCCAGTTTAACAGTTTTGAAAATAATCTATTACTTAATTCTTAATTTACCTAATTAATAACTATAGTCATTTCTTAATACGTTAAATTTATTATATTCAAAGAGTGATACAATAAAATTGTCATTGTTGTTTGTTATGCCCACTAAATTATAGTCGTTGAATCATAATCCGTGGACTAACTTTTACTCCTAAGAGACGTGTCAATTAAATACTGGACAAATAAAAATGATTGTTGTAGTACTACTTGTTGTTTGTCATATTCATGACTCACCAACTAGCTTAAACGTTAAACTAAAGCCATCACTTTTTAATTTCTCTTTTGACTAATACACTAACCATACATCCACAAATCTACTAAAGGACCCTTTATTTAAGCTCCATATCTTCAATCCATTCTAGCAAATTTAAACACATAACATTCCTCAACTTCATGGAGCTCTCCAAGATTTTACTTTCATTTTTTGCTCTTCAATTCTTACTTTTTCTATCACCAATCTATGCAACACCTGGAAATTCCAATATTTTCAGGGAATACATTGGAGCAGAGTTCAATAATGTTAAGTTTAGTGATGTCCCTATTCACTCTGGCGTCGAATTTCACTTCATTCTTTCCTTTGCCATTGACTATACAACGTCTTCTTCTTCTCCATCTCCCACCAATGGTCAATTCAACGTCTTCTGGGATACAGATAACCTCACCCCTTCTGCTGTTTCCGCGATTAAAAACCAACATTCTAATGTTAAAGTAGCATTGAGCTTAGGAGGGGACAGTATTTCAATCCTTCTTCAGTTGATACTTGGGTTTCAAATGCTGTTTCTTCTCTTACAGATATCATTAAACGATACAATTTGGATGGAATCGATATCGACTATGAACATTTCCAAGCTGACCCTAACACCTTTGCTGAATGCATAGGCAAGCTAATTACAACTCTGAAAAACAATGGAGTTATTTCATTTGCTTCCATAGCTCCATATGATGATGATGAAGTTCAGAGTCATTATAAGGCACTATGGAAAGGCTACGGTCAACTTGTAGACTATGTTAACTTTCAATTTTACGCGTATGATAAGGGAACCACTGTGTCTCAATTCATAGACTATTTTTCTACTCAAAGATCAAATTATGAAGGGGGAAGGATCTTGGCTAGCTTTGGTACAGATGGGAGCGGTGGATTATCTCCAGAAAACGGATTCTTCACGGCTTGTAGTAAGCTTAAAAGTAAAGGAGAGTTGGTTGGAATATTTGTGTGGAGTGCTGATGATTCAAAATCAAATGGTTTCAAATACGAGAAGCAATCACAAGCATTACTAGCCATATCCCACTAGTACTTTCATCTCCTATACACTATTGTACTAAAAGTCATTTAAATCCAAATCTATGCCACACCTTTGTATAAATTTCTGAGGATTTGAATCAACATACTAGTATTTGGTTATTGTGCATCATTTGTTCTGTCATCTGTGCATTAAACACAAGTAATTCAAGCAGAGAATTTGGCAAATTGATTATAAGAAGATAGCGCGATTTCATTAATTAAACACTAGGGATATCCTTGCTTATCACATTCCATGTACTAAACAACCCCTAACACTACAGTAAAACAGCTAACATTCTTAAATTTTCCCCTTTTTTAACCACCGAATCCATAGAGAGTCCTTCCTTGCCTCTTAAGTGCATAGACAACATCCATAGCAGTGACAGTCTTCCTCCTTGCATGCTCAGTGTAAGTGACAGAATCACGAATCACATTCTCCAAAAAGATCTTCAAAACTCCACGAGTCTCTTCGTAGATTAGTCCACTAATACGCTTCACTCCTCCTCTACGAGCCAAACGCCTAATAGCAGGCTTAGTGATACCTTGAATGTTATCACGGAGGACCTTACGATGTCGTTTCGCTCCTCCCTTCCCCAATCCTTTACCTCCCTTTCCACGTCCTGACATCTTCAATTCTCTGCAAAACCAATAAAATTAACAAGGATAGCTAAATTTAATCAAGAAAACTTATCTCGAATAATTAATTGAACCTGAATGATATCTGGAAGCTGAATAACTTGTACTGAAGAGTTAGAAGAAGATGAAGAATCGAGATGAACTCGTGGTCTATTTAAGGGATTGTTATAGCTACTACTGAGAGCTTCGATCTATGTTGACGAATAATATTGGCCGTCGATATATATATTCAACGGTTGAGATGAGATGTGATGAAAGTGACGGAGATCGATGACCTGGCGTTCTGTATTTCTTTTTCAATTGAATTTCCAAAATTTGAATGTTTTTTTTTTCTCGTATCCGAGGGAAAATAGAAATTATGGGCGGGAATATTTCTTTTTCATTTTGGGTATCATTTAAATTTGTTTTTATTTTTAAAAACTATCTAAATATATTTTATTGGATAATGTTAAATTTGGTTTTTATATTACTTATTTATTATTCAATTTCGTTTATAAATATTATATTGTCAAGTGTTGTCTGTCGTTTGTAAAATTTTTGTTTGTAATCTAATATTTTGTCAGAAATTTTCAATTTAATAAAAAAAATATTATACCATGATTTAAAATAATCACAAAGTATTCTCATGAGATAAAAAATTAAAAAAAACAAAGAAATTTACTAGAGTAAACAATAATTAGTCTTTTATAAAAGGAAAAAAGCAAGATATGGGCAAGAAGCAAGTGAGGTTAGAGTGTTGGGCCCATGATTTTGGATGAGTCTTTCCAAGTGAACCTTATGGGTGAACAAAATCGAACCAAACCGCGAATCGAGTCAAATCGGAAAAAAAATTCGATTAGTGGTTTGATTTGACTTGATTTGGTATTGAAAAAAAAAATCTTACTATAATTGGGTTGATTTGGTTTTAACTAAAAAAAGCCAACCTGAGACCAAACTAACCCGACATATATATATATATATATATATTAATTTTATTTTATATGAAAAAATATTTATTATTATATAATTTATATATTTTTCTTTATCTTTCTCATAATTTTATCATTATGTTTAATATTAATTTGGGCTTTGGACTACATAGTTGAGCCCACTTCTTGTTGTTAGAGATAAACAGAAGCCCAAATCAAATATACAATATTACAATTCTACTAGCCCTATATTTATTCTCTATCTCAATTAACAAAAGTCAAAAACTCAAAAAGTAACCCTTCATCTTCAAAGTGTTAGTCACTGTAGGCGTTAGCTATTAGGGCAAATATTGAGCTCGCTTTTTCGATTTTAGTTCAAATCATGATCAACTCATCTTAATTTGAGTAAGTAATAGATATCCACTCGTTTCTTAGATTTTTTCTTTTGTTGCCATTGTCAACAACACCACAATTTTGGATAGTTTACTTTGCAGATGCAGGCTATGATATTTTTGAAAATATGTATGGAAGATCTCACTTCAACAAAAGCTTGGTATTTTGAAAAATATGTATAGAAGATCTCACTTCAACAATATTTTGTTCTTCTAGGTACAAGGTCTTAAGTTATAAGCAATGATGGTGTAGAATTTAAAATTTTGAATGTAAACAACTTGTATTAACTTTTGAGAACAGTATTTTGACTATGTAAATTGTTTAAGCCACTATTTTACTTTCATCAATTTCTCTAATGTACCAGTCTACTAGATTAGTTGTATAATGAATCACTCTTGAAAGAGGCTTTATGCTCATATTCCATTTCAACTATGAAGAGTTGTATTGTATCAAGTTTAGGCTGATATTGCCAATTATAGTTCCAAATGGAATGGGGAATTGCCTATTGAACTCATGGGCTTGCAATGCCAAAAGAAACTACCGAATGTTTTTTCTAGGATGAAAAATCAAGTTAGTGTTCAACAATTTTTTTAAAATCACGAAAGAAAACATGCTCTTTAGTCTTTACCAAAAAAACCCCAAAAAATTCAAAAAATCCGAAAAAATCGAATAACCCGAAAAAACCCGAGGTTAAAAAACCTCGACTATTATTGATTTGGTTTGGTTTATATATTTTTTAACCCGACTATTATTGGTTTGGTTTGATATTTAAAAAATCCGAACTAACCCGATGATGTACACCCCTAGTTCAAACACATGGGCAGAGTCACCTTTAGCACATATAGCGGTTAAATGCTAGCTATGATGTGAATGTATTTTAAATTTTCACACACTTAACATAATTGGAAAAATAATTGCACATTCTTCGTCAAATTCTTGATTACGCCACTGTTCAAACATTTCTTGAAAGTCCATGTTAAGTAAAAATCCTAGAATTTTGAACTTATAAATGTGAATTTAAACTTTATAGTAATTTTCCCATTTTTTTTCCAGAGATATGAGTGAATGAGAGCTCAAATTTATTGAAGTCAAATATATTTGTTAAATTACGTCTAGAGTGAAATAATATGATCATCTAGGCCAAAACTCACGTGGTACCCCAAAAAAAAGAGGCTGGTCTTGATGAATAATTATTAAGATGTAACTTAAGTTTATAATTAATCCACATTCATTCTCCTTCCAATCCAAATTACTTATGACTTTATGGGAGTTAAACGAACTATATATATCTTGAAACCTCCCAAGTAGGAGCGGCAAACCAGCCCGCTCCGATCGATCATGGAGAGACTGGGTCGTTTGGTACAAAGATTAATAATGCAGGGATTAGTAATGCTGAGATTAGTAATGCAGAGATTAATAGTGCAGGGTTTATTTTTATCAAGTGTTTGGTTGATTGTTTCCCACCTCATCTTGTGTTTGAATTAAAACTTTATAAAAAACATCTTTTCAATTATACCCTTGAATTATTATGTAATTGGGTTAAGGTAAATAATTACCGGACAATACTATTTTTTATGGCCTTCTAACTAGCTATGAGAAGAACAATTTTGTTGTCATGTTTGCCTTCTTTTTTTTCACTTAAATTATTTGAGGATAAATAATTATCATCTTAGTAAATTGATCACTTACAAAATGTCAATTTTCAATTTAAAAAAGATAAACTATCAACTTTTAAAATTGAAAAGACGGTGAACAATAGTAAAATTGAATAAACCATCTACATTTACACATAAAAATTGCAGGTTGTAATTTTAATATGTATGCAATTTTATAAATTGTTCAAAATACAAATAATTAGAAAACCACACAAATATATATATATCAACAAATTATACATTTAATTAAGATCACAAACGTTACGTGATGATATATTTGCCCTTTTAATTAGTTAATGTTAAATAACTCACATTTCAAATATTGTATTAATTTGTATTGGATTTATTTAGTAACAAACAACTCTCTCTAAATAATTTGTAAGCTAATTTATTTAAATAAATTTACTAGTACAAATATAAAACATAAAATCGAGAAAATAAACAAAATAATTAAAATGATTTGAGGGATATTTTTGTCTTTACATAGACTTATCACATGGTATTATATCCTATGTATCACTAATACCTCCAAACGGAAGATATTAATAATACATCCTATAATACCGTGTAGGAGGTATAACTAATCCATGGATTAGTTATACATAGGTTCAAATTCCTACCAAACATAGTACTAAATAATATCATACATAATACATGGACTATTTGTTTTAATGCGGCCTACCAAACGACCCTTAAAGACATTATATAAAAAGGTTATCTGACATGTAATATCCATATTCATATTATTTATGATCAGGCGAAAACACAAGTTAAAAGTGAGAACATAAGCTTAACCTCTTAGAAAGCAAGAACTCATGAAAAATAGTAAACACACAAATAAATATTGATAATACAATTATGGAAAAATTACTAAATTACACAGCTTTAAATAAATCATTTTTCATATTTTCCTATATCTTTTAAAAATCTCTAAAATCCCTTATTTTAATAATGTATTTGTATTAATGTATCCGCGCTTTCACTAATGTATCCGGATTGAAAAATTCCTTATTTTAATAATGTATCTGTATTAATGTATTAATGTATTAAAGTATCCGCGCTTTCACTAATATATCCGGATTGTTGTATTAATGTATCTGGATTGGGAAATTCCTTATTTTAATAATATATCTGTATTAATGTATCCGCGCTTTCATTAATGTATCCGGAGTGGGGTAATTTTAAGAGATTATTGTAATTAGAAAAAAAGTAGAGATAGATAGTAATTTCATCTTTACACTATGTGATTTATATAACTTATACATTAATTATTCATATTATCCATCATTATATCCGTTTTTAGTGGATAATATCCATTTTTAAATTGTCAGTTATTCTACCCATATTTAATGGGTCGAATTGGATTGTTACTTTTTTAAAAAGAAAAAAACTATTTTGCCAACTCTAGACATACTCGTACCAATATATAATGAATTTAAGTTTGTGCACTGTCAATATATAACATTTTTTCACCATCAGGTTAATGTTATCAGATGGTATAAAAATAAGACACACTATCGGTGCACCAAACTTAAACTTATGTAAAAACGTTTTGGTTCATAAATATGTAAGATTTATAGGCTAACACACACGAAAAATGAGAAAAATCGCCTAATTCCTATTAAATGCTTCGTAAATGCCTAAAAACACCGTGAAAATTTCTGAGACTTCACCTGCTGCTCCCCCGAATACTTACGGAGGGTCCCCAAAAGGTTTCAGAAAAAAAATTGACTGGAAGTCATATAACCAAAATATTTGTGGGTTAACACACACTAAAAATGAGAAAAATTGCCTAATTCCTATTAAATGCCTCGTAAATGGCCAAAAACGCCGTGAAAATTCCAAAGATTTCACCTGCTGCTACCCCGGGTACTTACGGAGGGTCCAAAAAGATTTCGAAAAAAATTGACCGGAAGCCATATCACCAAAATATTCATGGCAAACATACACGAAAAATGAAAAAAAATCGCCTAATTCCTATTGAATGCCTCGTAAATGCCCAAAAACGCCGTCAAATTCCCGAGGTTTCACCTGCTGCTCCCCCCGGGTACTTACGGAGGGTCTCCAAAAGGTTTCGGAAAAAATTTGACCGGAAGCTATATAACCAAAATATTCATGGCTAACACACACGAAAAATGAGAAAAATCGCATTATTCCTATTAAATGCCTCGTAAATGCCCAAAAATGCCGTGAAAATTCCCGAGGCTTCACCTGTTTCTCCCCCGGGTACTTACGGAGGGTCCCTAAAAGGTTTCGAAAAAAAATAGACTGGAAGACATATCACCAAAACATTCACCTACTGCTCCCCTGAATACTTACGGAGGATCCCCGAAAGGTTTCGGAAAAAAATTGATCGAAAGCCATATCACCAAAATATTCATGGGCTAACACATACGAAAAATACAAAAATCGCTTAATTACTATTAAATGCTTCGTAAATGCCCAAAAACACTGTGAAAATTCTCGAAACTTCACCAGCAACTCCCCCATGTACTTACGGAGGGTACCCGAAATGCTTCGGAAAAATTAACCAGAAACCATATCAAAAAAATATTCATTTGCTAAAACACACGAAAATGAGAAAACATCACCTAATTCCTATTAAATGCCTCATAAATGCCGAAAATAACCATGAAAAATTCTGAGGCTTTACCTGCTGCTCCCCCAGATACTTATAGAGGGTCCCCAAAAGATTTCAGAAAAAACCTTACCGGAAGCCATATCACAAAAATATTCATGGGCTTACACACACGAAAAATGAGAAAAATTGCCTAATTCCTATTAAATTTCTCGTAAATGCCCAAAAACACCGTGAAAATTCTTGAGGCTTCACCTGCTGCTCCCTGGGTACTTCCAGAGGGTCCTCAAAAGATTTCGAAAAAAATTGATCATAACCCATATCACCAAAATAAAAATGGGCTAACACACACGAAAAATGAGAAAAATCGTCTAATTCCTATTAAATGCCTCGTAAATGCCCAAAAAAACACCGTGAAAATTATCAAAGCTTCGCCGGCTGCTCCCACGGGTAACTACGGAGGGTCTCCAAAAGGTTTCGAAAAACAAATTGGCCGGAAGCCATATCACAAAAATATTCATGGGCTAACACACACAAAAAATGAGAAAAATTAATTAATATTAAATGCCTCGTAAAGGCCCAAAAACACAGTGAAAATTTCCGAGATTTCACCTGCTGCTCCCCCGAGAACTTACGGAGTGTCCCCAAAAGATTTCAGAAAAAAATTGACTGAAATTCATATCACCAAAATATTCATGACTAATACACGAAAAATGAGAAAAAAATCGCCTAATTACTCTTAAGTGACTCGTAAAAGTCAAAAAATACCGTGAAAATTATCGAGACTTCACCTGCTGCTCCCACGACTACTTACGGAGGGCCCCAAAAATGTTTCAAAAAAATTGACCGGAAGCCATATCACCGAAATATTCATAGAGAAATAAACATGAAAAATGAGAAAAATAGTCTAATTCCTATTAAATTTTGCGTAAATGCCCAAAATTGCCGTGAAAATTCCCGAGGCTTCACCTGTTGCTCCCCCGAGTACTTACGGAAGGTCCCCAAAAGGTTTCAGAAAAAAATTAACCTGAAGACATATCACCAAAATAATCAAGGACTAACACACACGAAAAATGAGAAAAATCGCCTAATTCCTATTAAATGCCTCGTAAATGCACAAAAACACCGTGAAAATTCTTGAGATTTCACCTGCTGCTCCCCCAGGTACTTACGGAGGGTCCCCAAAAGGTTGCGAAAAAAATTTGACCGGAAACTATATCACAAAAATATTCATGGTCTAACACACACGAAAATGAGAAAAATGGCCTAATTTTATTAAATGCCTCGTAAATGCCAAAAAACGGCGTGAAAATCCCGAGACTTAACCTGCTGCTCCCCCAATTACTTATGCAGAGTCCCCAAAAGATTTTTAAAAAAAATTGATCGAAAGTCATATCACCAAAAAATAATAAGCTAACACACACGAAAATGAGAAAAATCACCAAAATCCTCTTAAATGCCTCGTAAATGCCATAAAAGCAGTAAAAATTCCAAGACTTCACCTGCTGCTCCCCCGGGTACTTACGGAGGGACCCCAAAAGGTTTCGGAAAAAATTGACCGTAAGTCATCTTACAAAAATATTCATGGGCTAATACACAAAAAAATTAGAAAAATCGCCTAATTACTATTAAATGCCTTTTAAATGTCCAAAAACGCCGTGAAATTTTTGAGGCTTCACCTGCTGCTCCTCCGGGCACTTACGGAGGCTCACCAAAAGGTTTAGGAAAAAATTGACCGGAAACCATATCACAAAAATATTCATGGTCTAACACACAAGAAAAATGAGAAAAATCGCCTAATTCCTATTAAATGCATCGTAAATGCCAAAAAACGCTGTGAAAGTTTCTGAGATTTCCCTCGCTGCTCCCCTGTGTACTTACGGTGGGTTCCCAAAAGATTTTAGAAAAAAATTTACCGGAAGCCATATTACAAAAATATTCATTAGCTAACACACAAGAAAAATGAGAAAAATCCTCTAATTTTATTAAATACCTCGTAAATACCCAAAAACGATGTGAAAATTCTCGAGACTTCACTTGTTGCTCCTCCATATACTTACAGAGAGTCCCCAAAAGCTTTCAGAATTTTTTTTTATCAGAAGTCATATCACCAAAATATTCATGGGCTAATACATTCGAAAAATGAGAAAAATCAACTAATTCCTATTAAAAGCTTCATCAATGCCCAAAATCACAGAATAAATTTCAGGGCATCACCTGCTGCTCCACCGGGTACCTACAGAGGGTCCCCAAAAGGTTTTCTAAAAAATTGATCGTAAGTCATATCACCAAAATATTAATGGGCTAACACACACGAAAAATGAGAAAAATAGCATAATTTCTATTAAATGCTACGTAAATACCCAAAAACTCCGTAAAAATTCACGAGACTTCACCTGCTGCTCCCCCGGGCACTTACAGAGGGTCCCCAAAAGATTTCCAAAAAAATTGACCGGAAGTCATTTAACCAAAATATTCATGCGTTAACACACATGAAAAATGAGAAAAATCGTCTAATTCCTATTAAATGCCTCGTTAGGACCCGAAAACACCGTAAAGATTCTCAAGGCTTCACATGCTGCTCCCCCGGGTACTTACTAACGGTCCCCGAAAGGTTTCGAAAAAATAAGTGACCGGAAGCCATATCACCAAAATATTCATTGGACAACACATACGAAAAGTGAGAAAATCAGATAATTCCTATTAAATGCCTCTTAAATAACGAAAAACGCCAAGAAAATTTTGAGTCTTCACTTGCTTCTCTCCCGGGTACTTACGGGGGATCCCCAAAAGGTTTCGGAAAAATTGATCGAAAGTCATATCACCTAAATATTCATCGGCTAACACACACGAAAAATGAAAAAAATCGTCTAATTCCTATCAAATGCCTCGTAAATGCCCTAAAATACCGTGTAAATTCTTGAGGGTTCACCTTCTAGTCTCCGGATACTAACCTGGTCCCCAAAACGTTTCAGAATTTTTTTTATCGTAAGCCATATCACCAAAATAATCATGGGGTAACACAAACGAAAAATGAGAAAAATCGCTTAATTCCTATTAAATGACTCGTAAATGCAAAAAAAGACAGAGAAATATCCCGAGGCTTTACACGCTGCTCCCCCGGGTACTTACAGAGGGTTCCCAAAAGGTTTCGGTAAACAATTAACCGGAAGCCATATCACAAAAATATTCATGGCTAATACACACGAAAAATAAAGAAAACGCCTAATTCCTATTAACTGCCTCGTAAATGCCCAATAACGCCGTGAAAATTTCTGAGTCTTCACCTACTGCTCCCCTGGGTACTTACGAAGGGTCTCCAAAAGGTTTCGGAAAATAGTTGACCGGAAGCCTTATCACCAAAATATTCGTGGGCTAACACACACGAAAAATGAGAAATATCGATTAATTCCTATTAAATGCCTCATAAATACCCAAAACGCTGTGAAAATTTTCGAGGCATCACCTGTTGCTCCCCCGAGTACTTACGGAGGTTCCCTAAAAGAATTAAGAGAAAAATTGACCGGAAGTCATATCACCAAAATATTCACGGGCTAACACACACGAAAAATGAGAAAAATCGTCTTATTCCAATTAAATGCTTCATAAATGCCCAAAAACGCAATGAAAATTTTCGAGGCTTCACCTGCTCCTCCCCTAGGTACTTACGGAGGGTCCCAAAAAGGTTTCAGAAGAAAATTTGCCGAAAGCCATATTACCAAAATATTCATGGGCTAACACATACGAAAAATGAGAAAAATTGCCTAATTCTTATTAAATGACTCATAAAATCCCAAAAACACAGAGCAAATTACCGAGACTTCACCTGTGGCTCCCTCGGATACTTACGAAGGGTCCCCAAAATGTTTTAAAAAAAATTGACCGGAAGCCATATCACCAAAATATTCATGGGCAAACACACACGAAAAATGAGAAATATCGTCTAATTCCTATTAAATGCCTCGTCGATGCCCAAAAACGTTGTGAAAATTTTTGAGGTTTCACCTGCTGCTCCCCCGGGTACTTAAGGAGGGTCCCCAAAAGGTTTCGGAAAAAAATTGCCGGAAGTCATATCACCAAAATATTCATTGGCTAACACACACAAAAAATGAGAAAAGACGCCTTATCCCTATTAAATGCCTCGTAAATACTTAAAAACGTCGTGAATATTCCTGAGAATTCACCTGCTACTCTCCCGGGTACTTATTGAGGGTCCCTGAAAGGTTCGGAAAAAAATTGACCTTAAGCTATATCACCAAAATATTCATAGGCTAACACACACGAAAAATGAGAAAAACCACTTAATTCCTCTTAAATGCTTCATAAATGCTACCCAAAAAGGAGTGTCCTCAAATGGTTTCAGAAAAAAATTGATCGGAAGCCATATCACCAAAATATTCATGGGCTAACACGCACGAAAAATAAGAAAAAATCGTCTAATTCCTATTAAATGCCTCGTAATTGCCCAAAAACCTTGTGAAAATTTTCGAGGCTTCACCTAATGCTCCCTGGGTACTTACGGAGGGTCCCCAAAAGGTTTGAAAAAAAATTGACCGGAAGCCATATCACCATAATATTCATGGTCTAACACACACGAAAAATGAGAAAAATCACTTAATTACTATTAAATGGCTCGTAAATGCCCAAAAACACCGTGAAAATTTCCGAAGCTTCACATGTTGCTCCCCCGGTACTTACGGAGGGTCCCCAAAAGACTTTGAAAAAAATGACCGGAAGTCATATCACAAAAATATTCATGGGCTAACACACACGAAAAATGAAAAAAATCTCCTAATTCCTACTAAATGCCTCATAAATGCCCAAAAACGCTGTAAAAATTTCCAACGCTTCACCCACTGCTCCCTCGAGTACTTATGGAGGGTCCCCAAAAGACTTCGGAAAAAAATTTGACCAGAAGCTATATCACCAAAATATTCATGGCTAACACACACGAAAAATGAGAAAAATCACATAATTCCTATTAAATACCTCGTAAATGCCCAAAAGCACGATGAAAATTACCGAGACTTCACCTGCTGCTTCCCTGGGTACTTACGGAGGATCCCCAAAAGATTTCAGAAAACAATTGACCGGAAGCAATATCACCATAATATTCGTGGGATAACACACACGAAAAATGAGAAAGATCGTCTAATTCCTATTTAATGCCTCCTAAATGCCAAATACACATTAAAAATTCTCGAGACTTCACCTGCTGCTCCCCCGGGTACTTACGGAGGGTCCCCAAAAGGTTTTAAAAAAAATTGACCGAAAGCCATATCATTAAAATATTCATGGGCTTACACACACGAAAAATGAGAAAAATCGCCTAATTCCTATTAAATGCCTCGTAAATGCCCAAAAACGCAATGAAAATCCTAAGGCTTCACCTGCTACTACCCCGGGTTCGTACGGAGGGTCTCCAAAAGTTTTGAAAAAAAATTGACCGGAAGTCATATCACCAAAATATGCATTGGTTAACACACGAAAAATGAGAAAATCACCTAATTCTATTAAATGCCTCATAAATACCCAAAAACACCGTGAAAATTCTCGAGACTTCACCTGCTGCTCCACTGGGTACTTACGGAGGGTCCCCAAAAGGCTTCGGAAAAAAATTGACCGGAAGCCATATCACCAAAATATTCATGGGCTAACACACAAGAAAAATGAAAATAAATCGCCTAATTCCTATTAAATGCTTTGTAAATGCCGAAAAACGCCGTGAAAAATTCCCGAGACTTCACCTGCTGCTCCCCCGGGTACTTATGGAGGGTCCCCAAGAGGTTTTAAAAAAAATTGACCGAAAGCCATATCACCAAAATATTCATGGGTTAACACAAATAAAAAATGTGAAAAATCGCCTAATTCTTACTAAAAGCCTTGTAAATGCCCAAAAACACCGTGCAAATTCTCGAGGCTTCACCTGTTGCTCCCCCGAAGGGTCTCCAAAAGATTTCGAATAAAATTTGACCGGAAGCCATATCACCAAAATATTAATGGGCTAACACAGAGGAAAATATGAAAAAAATCGTCGCATTCCTGTTAAATGCCTTGTAAATGTCCAAAAACATCGTGAAAATTTCCGAGGCTTCACCTGCTGCTCCACTGGGTAGTTACGAAGGGTCCCCAAAAGACTTCGGAAATGAATTGACCGAAAGCCATATCACCAAAATATTCATGGCCTAACTCACATGAAAAATGAGAAAAATTGCCTAATTCCTATTAAATGCCCAAAAACGCTGTGAAAATTTCCGAGGCTTCACCTGGTTCTCTACCGAATACTTACGGAGGGTCCCAAAAGGTTTTAGAAAAAATTGACCGAAAGCCATATCACTAAAATATTAATGGGCTAAGACACACGAAAAATGAGAAAAATCGACTAATTTCTACTACATGCCTCGTAAATGCCCTAAAACACTGTGAAAATTTTGAGGCTTCACCTCTTCCTCCCCTGGGTACTTACAGAGGGACCCTAAAAGGTTTCGAAAAAAAATTGACCGGAAGCCATATCACTAAAATATTAATGGGCTAACACACACGAAAAATGAGAAAAATCGCTTAATTCCTACTAAATGCCTCGTATGTGCCCAAAAACACCATGAAAATTCTCGAGACTTCACTTGCTGTGCCCCGAGTACTTGCGGAGGGTCTCTAAAAGGTGTCGGAAAAAATCGACCGGAAGCCATATCACCAGAATATTCATGGGCTACCACACACGAAAAATGAGAAATGGCCTAATTCCTATTAAACGCCTTGCAAATGCCCAAAAACGTCGTGAAAATTTCCGAAGCTTCACCTGCTGGTCCCCAAAAGGTTTCGAAAAATTTGGCCAGAAGTCATATCACCAAAATCTTCATGGACTAAAACACACGAAAAATGAGAAAAATCGCTTAAATCCTATTAAATACCTCGTAAATGTCAAAAAATGCCGTGAAAATTCACGAGGCTTCAACTGCTCTCCCACGGGTACTTACGAACGGTACCCAAAAGATTTCGAAAAAAATTAATCGGAAGCCATATCACAAAAATAGTCATGGGCTAACACACAAAAAATGAGAAAAATCACCTAACTCCTATTAAATGCCTCGTATATGCCCAAAAACACTGTGAAAAGTTTCCGAGCCTTCACCAGTTGCTCTCTCGGGTACTTACGAAGGGTTCCCAAAAGGCTTCGGAAAAAAATTGATCGGAAGCCATATCACCAAAATATTCATAGGCTAACACATACGAAAAATGAGAAAAATCGCCTAATTCCTATTAAATGCCTCATAAATGCCCAAAAACGTTGTGAAAATTTTCGAGGCTTCACCTGCTGCTCTCCCGGGTACTTACGGAGGGTCTCCAGAAGGTGTCGGAAAAAAATTGACCGAAAGCCATATCACCAGAATATTCATGGGCTACCACACACGAAAAATGAGAAAAATTGCCTATTTCCTATTTAAATGCATCCTAAATGCCCAAAAACGCCATGAAAATTCCCGAGGCTTCACCTGCTGCTCCCCCCGGTACTTACAGAGGGTCCCCAAAAGGTTTTGGAAAAAAATTGACAGGAAGTCATATCACCAAAATATTCATGCGCTAACACACACGAAAAATGATAAAAATCGGCTAATTCCTATTAAATGCCTCGTAAACACCGTAAAAATTTCCGAGGCTTCACTTGCTGCTCCCCGGGTACTTACAGAGGGTCTCCAAAAGGTTTCGGAAAAAAATTGACCGGAAATCATATCAGCAAAATATTCATGGGCTAACACTCACGAAAAATGAGAAAAATCGCTTAATTTCTACTAAATGCCTCATAAATGCCTAAAAACACCGCGAAAATTTCCGAGGCTTCACCTGCTGCTCCCCCGGATACTTACGTAGGGCCCCCAAAAGGCTTCGGAAAAAAATTGACCGGAGGTTATATCACCAAAATATTCATGGGCGTTACACACGAAAAATGAGAAAAATTACCTATTTCCTACAAAATGCCTCGTTAATGCCCAAAAACACCGTGAAAATTTCCGAGGCTTCACCTACTGCTCTCCCAGGTACTTACAGAGGGTCCCTAAAAGGTTTCGAAAAAAAATTAATCGGAAGCCATATCACCAAAATATTAAAGGGCTAATATACACGAAAAATGAGAAAAATTATGAGAGTTTTCTATCAACGAAAAACGATTGGAAAATCATAATTAATCAATTAAAGTCTGAAAATGCATTAGTATGTCCAAGAATGATCATCATTCATCAAGTGGCTCTATTTTCCTTTTGGTTTATTTATAACCCAATCTCCTTTAATTTCTATGGGAAAGCATTAATCTATCGTGCTTATGATGATCAAACTCTTGACCCTATCGCATGAAGGTGATTTTTCATAATTGGATACCTAACAAACTACAACAATAAAAAAAATAATTAAAGTTCTAAACTCCCCAAAATGATTTTATTGTATAAAGTATATACTTAATTATACATTTGTTATAATGTAGTAACTAAAATTTGAAAAGAAAAGAGAAGGTCAAGGTTTTTTTTTGTTGTGGAAGTAGTTAGGTTGCTCAATAGGGTTAAAAAAAAGAACTAATTTTAATTTCCAAGATGGCAAAAATGGATGAGTGAAATTGATTGTAGTGCTCCATTTACCTTATCTCTAAAGTCTGTTTGGATAGGCTTTTGATTTATTTTTATCATTTTACCTTAAAATAAAGTGTTTATAAGTATTTTTTTTAAAATTTCCCTAAAGACTTCAAAAGTGCTTAAAAACTATTTTAATTTTAAAACACATAAAATAAGTCAATCCAAACAGGCTAGTAGTAGAATTGAAATTGCTTCTCTCTATCACCTCAAGTCCAAGAATATTTAAAAAAAAGAAAAGAAATGGAACTTTATTTTTCTTTTCAGTGTGACCATTGATGTGGAAGGGCTATAGAAGTCAAATCATGGCTAGAATATCAACTCTTTTAGGTTAAATGAACCCCTATAAGCAACAAAAATTATAACAATATTGAAGGCATTATAATACAAGAACCACTAGTTAGATTATCTTTTAGATCATCCCCTATATCCTCTTTTTTCTTTGCCCTTTCTTCTTTTGTAGAAAAAGACAAGTCATGGAAAAGTTTTGAGTTCTTGATTAATGACTCCATTATATAATAAAGTATCGAACTACCTGTTGCATAGATTCTTTAAGCCGAAAGGGCAAAATAAAACTGATATATCTTCGATCAATCATTTCTAACTTGACATAGTAAAGTTTGACTTACGTACCAACAATAACATATTCAGTGTAATTTTATTAATGGAATCTGAGGATTGAGGAGGGTATGCCGTATGTGTGCACACTATACTCATCTATCTAGCTATAGTGTAGTTAGTGATCAAGAAAAAGAAAAGTTGTCACTTATTAGTAGGAAAAAAAAATATAAAAATAATACAAAGAGTGCCTTAATAGATCTTTATTGACGAAAAGTGTTGCTCATGCAAATGGCTGCCTGCATGTGCTACAAAGTGTATAAGTTGAGGGGGGTGAAGAAGTCACAACAAAAGGGCAAAGGGGTTGTTTGGAAGCTAAATAAGAAATAAGTTATTAATGATGTATTAATTTTCATATAATTTATACGATGTTTGGTAGGTAGATACAAAATAAGTTAATTATGTATACAATTAATATGACGTTTGGTTGACAATTTAGAAACCCGCATAAATAATACATGTATAAGCTATTAGAAAATGTATGTATTATTTTATATAAGATAGAAAGTGAAATAACTAATATATAACAAATTAATTCCTGCATAACAAATTATGCATAAAATAATATATAAATTCACTCGTAATAAGATTTTGTACCTTCCACCCATATAACTATTATACTTATAAAAGAAGGGAAATAAACTTAAATAGTTGTCCACCTTTAAAATAGATGACAAATATATCAGATATTTATAATTAATGTACTATATATAAGATGGCAAATGTGTAACTTCCCCTAGTAAATTGCTATGATTTTAGCTTGCAAATCATGGCAATACCATGATGATTTTGAGTATTTTTCTACTTTTATATGTACATTCTTCTAATAATGACCATAATCTTTTGAAAGAGTGTGAATAACTACTTATCTATTGTCATTTCTCTATCATTTATATATTATCAGAAATGAAATGCCAAAAGCAATATTTGATTCTATATAAGTGGAGTAAACTGTTTTTATTGTTGACAAAATCAGTAATCAACAGTAAAAGAATCGTTGTATTGCAATTAAGCTGCCTTTTTTCATCTAGAAGAAATTAAAAAATGGGACCTTTAAATTTGTCTATTCTTTCTTACATATATTGCACACGAGAAAAAAACATGAGTGGCTTTCACATAGTAGGATTTATGATTAATGTTTTTTATAGGTATATGCATTATTGTTGGTGCTATGGCCCTATAGGACTACATAAGATGCTCTTCTCCTCAATTTCTATTCATCTTAATTTACTTGGTACTTATTTTTTTGGTTACTTTAATTACTTATGATGAAAGTACAAATACACTAAACATTATGTATATACAACTATGATAGTCGACTAATCCCATTGATCATATAATTGAGAGGCAAGGTGTGTCATAGTGATCATTAGAGTGTGAACAATGAGAGGTGTCCATCTTTTAGGTGACTCGATTGGCTATGAATATATTCCAAAGAAATGAATGACAAAGATACCTTGTAGTTGTGAGAATATAATATATCTTAATTCACAAGTTATAGGGAGGGACTAATAGTTTTTATTGCTAATTGAGACTAAAAGCAAGTGTTGAATTCAAAACGAGTGTTTATATTATGTACTTATAAGGATAATGATATAAATATATTGGTAGCATTCTGAGTAGTTCCTCAACATAGAGTTACACCTTAAGAAGCACGGTCAGTAATAAGTTAATAATTGTCGAGTTTTCTACTGGTACATATACATTATATGGATTGATGCCTTAATTAGTTGTTAAAAGAAAAAATAGAACATGTCATGACCCCCCGCCCGCACAAGAATAATACGCACATTAAAAAATGGTATGAGTTCTTCATTTCAAAATGAAGAAAAAGAATTGTTTGTTGTGTCTTATCTTTAGTTGACTTTCTGTTGACTTTCGACTTTTTCTTTTTCTATGGTTGACTTTTAACTATAACATATCTTATAGTATATTGGGGATGGAGAAGGCTACTTGTAAGGGGGGGAAATGGATTTTGAAAATGATGGTTTTTATTGACAAATTGAAAATATCTATCTATGTATATATATATATACGATATTTTATTAAATAGTATATGGTATTTCATTGCAAATAGCAATGAAAAATATCCCAAACAAAAAAAGGCAAAGGCATGATAGAAAATAATTTCCACTTGGTTGAATACTGATCAATAGTATAAGGTAAGCAGATCAATTTGATAAAGAAATTGGATTATATCCTAAATTAATTAGGTCAAGTAAATATTATGGGATGATACAATCAAATTATTTATTTAAGTCTAATTAATTAAGTTTAATTAAGAGTCCAATGTTATTAGGCTAATCCATTTAATTGGTTTCTAGATGATCCACCCATATAGAGCAAAGCTCAATGGCCCAATAGCCTTTTTTGGAGTTTACTTCACCCCGCAATCTTTTTCTACAAACTAGTTTAATGTACGTATTTTACACGTGTAGCTGAGCGACTATTGTCAAAGTTATATCCACACACTCAAGTATTTTCACATAAATTTCAAGTAATCAAGAAGGACTATAAATCAAATCTCAAGACGTTCAAGATCAATGTTACTTATTTGTGGTATAATTATTGTTCGTAAATGTTCGTGACGATACAACAGCCGAAAACAATTGCTAATACCATGTAGGTTGAGGGGTAAAAGGATGAATTCACCTGAGGAGGGGCTCGTGCCAGATTAACTAGTTGGTGAGGTAATAACTTACCGACACAATTAATCATATGTAGGGTATAATTCATATTAAGTATCAAACTATAAGTCGTTCAATTCAATGGTACAAGTCAAACAAATTTAAAAACAAGCATCAAACTCTTGAACCAACCAGTCAACTATTGAAAGGAAGAATCCGAGAATACTTTTTCAAGACTCAATGAAATTTCTAGAGATTGTAGTACACATTTTATTCTGAAATAAAACATATATACCATACATGTTAATTGTTATGATATTTTCCAATCTCGATTATTTTGAATCACGGAATTTATTTATTGCCAACACATATTAATGCGTTTGATACGGGTACGCAATAATAAATTTAGGGAATGGAAGTTCCAATTGCAACAGAGTTGATCATACTAAATTGTTTAGGTTTCTGATTGGAATTGAAACTTATACACTTGGTTATTGACCAACCAACCAACGAAACATCAAAAAGTAGAACTATTTTCTTTACTTTTTGTGCATTTCAACATGCAGAAAAAAATAATTAAAAGTCTAGAAAATCATCATGTATTTTGCAGACAGAAAGATACAATTCACGACAAGTGATGACCTACACACATGTATAAATATATGTTCATATACCCCCTTCCCCGGTTAGGGAGTGTCAGCACTAAATTCTATCGGAATTCAGTAACTTTAGTTCTAACTTTGTATTTGACATAAAAATCCATTGAGAATGTATAAATTATTTTTAAAAAAGCTATAATTCAGAACGAATGAACTTTAAATTCTAACTCCACCTCTGCCTTAGTGCACGGAGCGCGCAACAAATAGAAGATGCTTTAGAGGTCCCCAGTCTCATTCTCATGGTGATATTGCCTACATGAATATTATGCAATTACTCTTGCAAGAATTCAAGAAATGTCAATGGGGGCATCATCATATCTATGATTTAATTTGAGTCAATGATATATTCCCTTGTATGGTTTTGCATAAATTAATTTATAAGTCTTGAAATGACCCCAATTGAAAAGTTTAATTACACAAATACCCATGAAATATCATGAATAATTTCAAAGACCTCCTTCCACATTTCGCTCCATCACAGACTTTTCTCGTGATTTATGAGATTACGCATACCTCTGTTAGTTTAAATTTTTTGTAAATTTTTACCGCAAGCACTAACCCAAACATTATATACTTATATATAAGTGCACTTTGAGTAAAAGGAAAAAATGATGATGAGTGTGACATGTAACCATGTCACTAGTCAATTAAGCCAATTTTGGAAGAAGGGTTCCATGTGGAAAGTTCTTTAATGACACATCTAATTAGAAGTTTGGACCATATTATGTCGCTCTAATGATGATTAATAGCTACCCTATATGTTATAATCCCTAACCTAATACATAACAAAATGATTAAGATCATATATTGCCCCTCACATGGCTAAAGATTAAAAGATATGATTTTATTTATCCTTTTAAAAGAAAATAATCACTTTTATAATAAGCTTATTATAAGGACTTAAGTGGTGGGGTCTTTTGCTTCTATTTTCTAGACGCAAGTTGGGTAAGGAATTGATGTCTCTTGGGGGCAGATTATGTATATGTTGAGCTACTTTCAAAGAGATTTATAGGACCACCAGTTTGAAATTTGAGTTTTTGGAAATTAAAAACATTTTGTTCGGTACATCGCCCTTAAAAATTAACTTTATAATAAGCGAATTCAAATTTAGTTGAACCCTAATATAAATATCAAATATCTGATGAAAAAAAAAGAGACAAAAAGAGAGAGAAGCGAACCAAACACCTCTATTATATGGAAAATTCCAAAAGATGGCACTAGACTATAAATTTTGATGGTAATTATTTATAATAAATTTGATTTGATAAATAAAATAATTAGTAAAATTATATGTTATATAAAGTTGGTGTAGTTATATGGTGTAAAATTTTTTTAAGAAAATCCATAAAAAGAGATTTTAATAATGTATAATTTCTTTAAATCATGAGTACTTCAATTTGCTAGTCATGTGCGAGTTGCGTTCTACCCTTTTGGACCATCATATCACTGGCTAAACACAAGCCATAAGGGTGGGTTTGATATGGAGCTTCTCCAAAGTTTTTTCACGTTCGTTTGATCAAAATTTTAGAAAAATATTTTTTTCAGTAAAAAGTAGAAAAAACAAATTTCACGTATGACTTCCCCACCCGTTCACCCCAATAACATGTCACATCCTCACCATCACTCCTATGAGCTCCACCACCTCACACCCCTACCCTCACCCTTACCTCCATCCCTACTTAATCTCTCATAATATTTATTTGGGTTAAATATAAATAACTTTAACTTGTTTTTTTACTTGCATATCAAACACACCAAAAAAAGTCAAAAACTCGCTTATTCTTTTTTTTCTTTTTTTTTAAAAACATTTTCCTTCCTTCCTACCAAACACACACTCATACTCTCTCTCTCTCTCAAGTCTCAAGTACTATTCAAGAAGTCTATTTTTTTCCTGTCCACCTCGTTCTCTTCGCTTCTTAATCCTATCATTATAACAATATCTTTGAGAAAGTGATCATCAATATATATCATATATAGGTCACATTAACGTATCAAGTCAACACCTCTTTGGAAAGAAAATATGACATCAGCTTCCACGTCACATTCCAAAATGTCCATTTCCTTTAAGAAGGTATTCACACACCAATTCCCTCTCATAACAATAATCTCAACTTTCTTCTTTTCTTCAAACTCTCCCAAAAAAAAATCAAAAAAATCTTTCACTATGTATGGATACAATAATATTGAGGAAAATACTTCTAGTAGTAATTATTTGTATAACCATTTTCCAATTACTACTAATACTTCACAAACATTGCCACTAGTCTCCAATTTACCACCTCCACCTTTGCCAATTCCTTTAGTAAATAATACTATTGAATTTGACTCAATATCCCCATTAAAGTCTGAATTTAATTGTAACAATAATAGTAGTAGTAGTTGTAGTAGTTATGGTTCTCCAGCTACAAGTTATAATACTAATGATCCAACAAGTTTGATGCAAAGAAGCATAAGTAGTCACTCACTACTTGTCAAGAATATGGAAGGATTTTGTCCAATTGTTTCTTCTCCCACCGGGTTTCATGACTCCGAAACGCCAAGCTCCGTCAGGAAAGTTTTAAGTACCGGGGATTTGCAGGTGAAGCTACGTTATTTACACTATCACGTTATCTTTACTGTTGTATGTAGCAAGAAATCTGTTTTATTTTCAAGATTACATACAAATCTCTATTTTAAGAAGACTTAATTATCATCGTAGATATCCTTTTAGATGACCTGATAGTATAAAAATAAATTTACATTATTAGTATTGTACGTTATTTTAGTAGCATATACTTATATAGTATCTTATACGATATTTATACTTATATAGTATCGAATGCCTATTTATAGTTATCTTTTAGGTGATTTAATAGTATATATATATTTTTAAAATGGGTGAATAAGTGTAATAGGAGTATTAATTAACCTAGAAAAATAGTTTTTATTTCTTGCTACACCAGATTAAAATACATTGATATCGAAAACATTCTTTATAATATTGTCAATCGATATGTATAATTAAGTTTAGTTCACTTCTAAAAATATTTTAATTATATATAATTACTTGATTAATTATTTGGTTGACTCACTAACAATTCCTATATTTATATTTACAGGTAACGCACTTGATGCAATATAATAATTATCGTTCAGAAAGTCCTTTATCAAGTGAGAGTAACAGCATAATTGAAGGAATGAATAAAGCTTGCAAATACAGTCCACAAGAGAAGAAAGAACGCATTGAAAGATATAGAACCAAGAGAAATCAAAGAAATTTTATCAAGAAGATCAAGGTAATTAAACGAGTTTAAGCTCTATGTACTGACGATACGTATAAAATAGTTTTATACCAGCTTAGATATACTTATAAAGTAAAAACAGATTAAAAAAATTATGAAAAGAATGTATTGATGTTTTGGACTTGTCTACTACTACTATATATATCACATGTTAAATTGTACAGGTAATTGTAAAAAAATAATAATTATATTGTCATAGTATAAAATACTTACTCATGATTATGACTCATTGTATTATGATTATGGATAGTATATAGTATATACACATGCATTATATAGCACGTACCATGTGCATTACAAGACGTGTGATATGTTCTTTACAAACATAATGCGCTTTAGGGTCCACAATAAGGACTTCCAAATGACATAAAAATTATCTTTCACAGTACACCTCTTTTAAAAACTAGAAATTAGCTATAAAATTCGTCGTTATAGAACTTGTTTATTGTGTCGTTAAATACTATTAGTGATGTTTTGTTGTTGTTTAGCAATAGATAACTTCAATCTCTAATCCCTTTTTTTTTTGTTCATGAAATATTAGTACGAGTGCAGAAAAACTTTGGCAGATAGTAGACCTCGGATAAGGGGGAGATTTGCAAGAAATGATGAAATTGAGAGGACTCCTCAAAATGAATATTGGAATCAATCAAGATTAGAGGAATTAGGAGAAGATGATGAGAATTGGATTGGATTTCTTGATGCCTTTGTTCCATAATCATATGTAATTAAATTAGTGGGAGGAAAAAAAATTTTAAAAAAAGAAGAGAGAAGAGTTCCTCAAGTTTTTTAATGTTAAGGAACTCTTTGATTGTGTGGTAGTTATTGTTTCCTAGATTTATTAGTGATGTTTAATCAAGAATTTGTTTTAGGATTAATGATATTAGGTTGGTGATGTTATGTACATTTGGCTCATTTGCATAATGATTAAAAAGAATGTCCATTATTATTTGGGGCTTCTGTTTGAAAGTCTTAGAGTTGTATATTTCACGGGTCCATTGCAGACTTATTAGTGTGGACCAATAACAATAATAATACCACCTAGGGATGTGACGAGATGAATAAAATCTATTCATTCTTAATTAGCGGTCTCGAATTTGAGCCCGATAAATGAAGAAATGTCGTCTGGTAGTAATACTTAGAACTATGAATTTCCAATGAATATTTCCGCTGAAAACCACGGAAAGTACTATTTCGTTGGAAGCTCCTTTTTTAGTAGTGTAGGAAGCGTTTTCTCCTATAATGGATCATACACATTAGGAATCAGAATTAATTGGACCAGTACTAAGATATCAAATGATTATAAATAAGATTTTTTTAAAAAGGCGCCGAGAAGAAAACATCTTTTATAAGATTAAAATTCTATATTAGCGTGAATATGCAAAGTGAAATTACAACTATATTACAATTCAAATTCTCATGATTCAATTTGTAGGTGAAACTTGTAAACCTATATATGCCATACAATATCGTATTTTGATTAACTTCGAATTTTAATATTGTTTCCCTAATCGATCATAACTCATTTGTGTTCAAAATTAGTTGTGGCCATAAAAGAATGACAACTAATTAAATAAAATTGCTTGCTTCAATGGATAGCACTATTCATTGACATCAAGAAAATATTCATCCTTGGTGCTTATTGCCTAATTAACATTTGTCTATCACTTTCGAGGCAGACAAGTTTATTGAGGCAACATAAAGCATTCTCAATGGGCAACTACATTTCTAAATTAACCAAATTTAGACTTGACTAGTGTAGGTCTATTACACATCTTTGGATGCTTCAAATGTGTTTATAATGATCAAATGAAATTGATAGTGATTTCTCAAACAAAAGTTTAGTGCTCCTTTAATCTCATCTAATCCAACATTGCTTATGTTTGCTAGAGCCCAACTAACCAATAAGGTAATTACTTTTCCGATTAAGTTAACCTTGAGGTCCATTTTTCACATGATATCAGAGTAAGATCTATTTTTGTTATTTTGTTTTTCAATATATGTTGGGTCTTCATATTCTCATGTTATGTTATTCATGCTACAATAGACAGGCTTAGGCGTGTAGAGGTGTTAAGTATCCCATATTGATCGAGGGATAGATTAATTGACTCCATATATAATAATATGGACAAATCTTCTTTTCATGAACAAGATTTGAGGTGAATCCTCTCAAGTTAACTTTTTCACAAATGTTCTTGTTTTTATAATAAAATTCATAATTTTAAGAAAGTAACACTGCAACAAAAAAATATCTTTTAGCGGCAATAAATATACACATTAACAAAGAGTGCTAAAGCCTTTACCGACGTTAGTTAACTGTCATTGGATCCAATGTCGTCATAGGCTTTGGGGACATTTACAAAGAGTGCTAATTGCCGTAAAAAAATACATATTTAACAACAATTAAGCTATTATTGTTAATTAATTAGCACTAAAAATTATTTTTGATGTAGTGTAAGTCGGACCAAATATATTATCTATGTTTCTTCAAGACCAAATGACTCCCAACAATTTAAAAATACAAAAGCCCTAAAAAAGTTATCCCCCACCATCAAGGAAAAGTTAACTCTGGAGGGATGAATGATATAAATAAACTACTACACAACTAGTTGTTTTGTTAAATATTTAATAGTTGATGGTGACTATGGTTTTTCCTTGCTATATCTTAAAAACTTGAAAGAGCACATTTGACTTTAATAAGTCTCTAGTATTTTAATTATAATTGTAACCCTTTTGCAATAATCATTTGGTTTTACATGTTACTGAAAATGATGAGTTTAGATTATAATTATAGACAAATTTGAGAGAGGCTACTTATAATGTCAAATTGGCCCCTACAAGTAGGGAGGCTGGTTGATATATTCTGGTCGGACGGCGGTGGGTTACCCACTGACAATTTTTATTAAGACTTTAAGAGACATAATCTAATAAAATAAGTTACATAGACTCATGTTTGAATGTGTTTTTTTCAATTGTAAACTTTTTTATAGCTTCATCATAGTCCAACCTTTTTTTTTGGGCCCTGCCTTGGTCTGGTGGTGCATGAGTCATGAACTTTAAGCTGAAATTTTTGGGTCCCACATCCGTTCGTCTTCGGCAATTCTCATCCTGGCCTCATGAGTTAACATTAGCGGTTGAGTTAAACTCATTGTTTATTTTCTTAGCATGGTATAAGAACTAGTTCATTCATGATTTTCCCGATATTGGACCCCCATTGCATATCGTTCATACTCCACATGTCCAATCCTAAGGGGGGAGTTTGGACTTGGATCATTATTTCTCTCAATATATTATCTTCAGCAACTCTTGCCTTTTGAGCTAATTACTTTAGGATGTTGAGTTAAGTTCAATGTCTATTTTCTTCTCATGCTATAAGAGCTAACGTTCATGGTTTTCTCGATATTGGACCCCCATCTAATATTGTTCATGTTCCAGATGTTCAACCTTAGCTTGAGCGAGTAAGAGTTGAGTCCAACATCGATTAAGGCTTGGATCATTTGTCTCTTTATACATAAATTTAAATAATCCTCACCTCTTGAGCTAGCGTTTGGATTTGAGTTAAGCTAAGACCAATTCAGAAACTCACTTCAAATGACATAACTTGGTAACTCAAATAACAAAAACTTAAAGAGTATGGAGAACTCTCATAAGATTGTAAAGACACCTACTATTTGGGGAAAAGCATGTTTACTGTCAAAACGTATGCACAACAAATACAAAATGAGCAAACGCAGTCTCAACCGTCTACAATGCCATGCAACAACAGACAAATCCTTGCCATTCCCATGATAATGAAAATGGAAGCACATGGATATAGCTTTAGCATCACAAAGCGGGACCAGCATGGGTCCTAAGGAGAATAAACTAAAGAACTTCAACATCATTGTAACATATAGTTAATTATTAGTTTCGTAAGTCCTTTTTTGGGGATGATCATAGTTTTTGAGGAGTCATCCTTGTTTGAAGTCTAACTCTGTGGTTATTTTTGGGAAGTCAGACGTTTTAAGATACATGCTTTTGGCTTTGAGAATTTACTTGCAAACATTGGGTGCAATTGATTCTTGAAGTGTTGGATTATAATATTATTTTTTTGTTCATAATAAAGTGGAGATTCCGGATATCATCTACTTTAATTATAAATCATAATTTATTTTCTTAACCCTATTATGAATTATGATCACCCAAGCATGAGTAGCTAAATCCATAACTAGGGTTGTGAGAACCATGAGTAATTAACAACGTAAAAATTAATAATTAAGTAATTCTAAAATAGTGTTTATGCGTGTATTGTTGATCTCTTTGTTTTGAATGCTTTTTAACGGGGCGCAACGTTAGAACTCGCCTTATTCCCACTTGCCCGACCAAGGAAGTAATGAATGGAAAAAGAGATTAAACAACGGAGATTTAGTGTTGATAATCCGCTATCTAATAGACTAACCCAAATATGTGAGGGCTAATCTGAGGTCAATGGTAAGGGTTAGTAAAGCATACACTCGTAGACCAACCAAGTTGCGTGGTGAAATTCCGTATCTAGACGACCAATCACTTAGGAGATACCTAATTTATCGACTTTGCATGTAAAACACTAGGAAATGGTTACTATTATTAAGTTTACTGCGTTAAGAACTCGTGGGGAACACATATATCCTAGTTTCATCTCATATTGATCTTACAAAACTGCAAATTCTGTTTACTTGCTTACTTGCTACCAAAACTAATCAATCATTATTTTGTTTTACAAAACCCCCCCTTTTTCGGAAATAAGTTGGCTAAAAGTACAATCGACATTAATTAGCCTTAGACTAGACCTTGTTTCTCGTGGGATCAACCCTAACCTTCGTTAGGTTCTTTATTTGACAGCGACCGCTTATACTTCTTCAGAGAGGTGCAATTTGGGCGTATCAGCTAACACATACAAAAAATTGAGAAAATCGCTTAATTCTTGTAAATTGCCCCCTAAATGCCCAAAATAGACTTTGAAAATTGTGAGACTGTACGTACTGCTCTCCCAACTCCCTACGAAGAGTTCCATAAAGATTTCACAAAGAAATTATTCGGAAGCCATATCACCAAAATATTCATAGGCTAACAAACACAAAAAAAACTGAGAAAATTACCTAATTCCTATAAATTGGCCCCTAAATGCCAAAAATGGACTTTGAAAATGGTGAGATTGTATGTACTAACTGCTCCCCCAACTCCCTACGGAGGGTTCCATAAAAGTTTCACAAAGAAATCATCTGCAAGCCGTATCACCAAAATATTCATAGGCTAACACACACGAAAAATTGAGAAAATTGTCCAACTTCTGTACATTGGCCCTAAATACCCAAAATGAACTCTAAAAATGGTGATATTGTACGTATTTCTCCCCCAACTTCCCACAGAAGGTTCTATAAAGGTTTCGCAAATAAATCTTCTGGAAGCTAGATCACTAAAATATTCGAGAGCTAACACACATAAAAAAAACTGAGAAAATTGCCCAATTCTTGTAAATTGCCCCCTAAATATCCAAAATGGACTCTGAAAATGATGAGACTGGACGTAGTGCTCCCCCAATTACCTACGGAGGGTTCCATAAAAGTTTTACAAAGAAATCATCCTGAAGCTATATCACGAAAATATTCAGGGGCTAACACACGAAAAATTAAAAAATCACATAATTTCTGTAAATTGCCCCCTAAATACCCAAAATGGACTCCAAAAATGGCGAGACTCTACGCACTGCTCCTCAAAGTCCCTACGGAGGGTTCCATAATGGTTTCGCAAAGAAATCGTCTGAAAGTCATATCACCAAAATATTCATGGGCTAACAAACACACAAAAAACTAAGAAAATCAACCTAATTCCTGTAAATTGGCTACTAAACACCCAAAATAAACTCCAAAAAGGGTGAGACTGTACGTACTGCTCCCCCAACTCCCTATGGAGGATTACATAAAGGTTTCGCAAAGAAATTGTCTAGAAGTCATATCACAAAAATATTATTGAGCTAACACACCCAAAAAACTGAGAAAAATCTCCTAATTCCTGCAAATTCCCCCTAAATGCCCAAAATAGACTCTGAAAATGGTGAGAATGTACGTACTTCTCCCCCAACTCCCTACGGAGGGTTCCGTAAATGTTTCACAAAGAAATCGTCCGGAAGCCATATTATCAAAATATTCATGGGCTGTCACATACAAAAAACTAAAAAAATCGCCTCATTTATGTGAATATCCCCTAAATGTCCAAAATTGACTATGCAAATAGTGAGACTGTATGTACTGCTCCCCCAACTCCATACGGAGGGTTCCATAAAGGTTTCACAAATAAATAATTTGAAAGCCAGATCACCAAAATATTCATAGACCAACACACACGAAAAATTGATAAAATCACCTAATTCCTGTAAATTGCACCCTAAATGTCCAAAATTGACTCCCAAAATGGTGAGATAGTAGGTACTGCTCCCCCAACTCCAAACGAAAGGTTCCATAAAGATATAACTAAAAAATCGTCTGAAACCCATATCAATAAAATATTCAGAGGCAAACCCACACGAAAATTTGAGAAATCACCTAATTCTTGTAAATTGGCCCCTAAATATCAAAAATGGACTCTAAAAAGAGGATATTGTATGTATTGCTCCCCCAACTCCCTACGGAGGGTTCCATAAATGTTTCGCAAAGAAATCATTCGGAAGCCATATCACCAAAATATTCATGGGCTAACACACAAAAAAAACTAAGAAAATCACATAATTCCTGTAAATTGCTCCCTAAATGCCCAAAATGGAATCTTAAAATTGTGAGACTGTACGTACTACTCCACCAACTCCCTACGAAGGGCTCCAAAAAGAATTCACAAAGAAATCATCCGGAAGCCGTATCACAAAAATATTCATAGGCTAACACACAAAAACTTGAGAAAATCACCTAATTCCTGTAAAATGGTCCTTAAATAGCAAAAATAGACTCCGAAAATTGTGAGATTGTACGTACTGCTCCCTCAACTCCCTACGGAGAGTTCTGTAAAGGTTTCTCAAAGAAATCATCCAGAATCCATATCACCAAAATATTCATAGGCTAACTCACACGAAAATTTGAGAAACTTGCTTAATTCCTGTAAATTGGCCCATAAATACGCAAAATATACTCTGAAACGATGATACTGTAGTACTTCTCCCCAAATTCTCTACGGAGGGTATCGTAAAAGGCTTCTCAAAGAAATCATCTAGAATCCATATCACCAAAATATTAATGGGTTAACATAAAGAAAAAACTGAGAAAATGACCTAATTCCTGTAATAGGCCCTAAATACCCAAAATAGACTCTGAAAATCGTGACACTGTACGTACTGCTTCCCTAACTCTCTATTTAGGGTTCCATAAAGGTTTCGCAAAAAAAGCATCAAAAAGCCATATCACCAAAATACTCATGGGTTAACACACACAAAAAATTGAAAAAATTGCCTAATTCTTGAAAATTTCCCCCTAAATATCGAAAATGGACTCCGAAAAATGTGAGACTGCACGTACTGCTCCCCCAACTCCCTACGGAGGGTTCCATAAAGGTTTCACAAAGAAAACATCCGGAAGTCATATCACCAAAATATTCATGGGTTGCCTAACACACAAAAAATTGAAAATATCATCTAATTCTTATAAATTGGCCCCTAAATACCCAAAATGGACTCCAGTAATGGCGTGACTGCGCGTACTACTCCTCTAATTCCCTATGGAATGTTCCATAAAGTTCTCAAAGAAATCATCCGAAAGTCATATCACCAAAATATTCATGAGCTAACACACATAAAAAATTGAGAAAATTGCCTAATTCTTGTAAATTGGCCCTAAATATTCAAAATGGACTCTGAAAATTGTGAGATTGTACGTACTGCTCTCCCAACTCCCTATGGAGGGTTCCATAAATGTTTCGAAAAGAAATCATCCGGAAGCCATATCACCAAAATATTCATGGGCTAATACACACAAAAAACTGAGAAAATCACCTAATTCTGTAAATTGGCCTTAAATACCGAAAATAAACTCTGAAAATGGTAAGACTGTACGTACTGCTCCCCAACTACCTACGGAGAGTTCCCTAAAGGTTTCACAAAGAAATCATATCACCAAAATATTCATGGGATACCACACACGAAAAATTGAGAAAATGGCCTAATTCCTATAAATTGGCCCTAAAATACCCAAAATGCACTTTGAAAATAGTGATACTGTACGTACTGCTACCCAACTCCCTACGGAGGGTTCCATAAAGGTTTCACAAAGAAATCATCTGGAAGCCATATCACCAAAATATTAATGGGCTAACACACATGAAAATTTTAGAAAATTATCTAATTATAAATTGCCCCCAAAATGCCAAAAATGGACTCCGAAAATGGTGAGACTGTACGTATTGCTCCCCAACTCCCTACAGAGGGTCTATAAAGGTTTCACAATAAAAACATCCGAAAGCCATATCACCAAAATATTTATAGGCTAACACACACGAAAAATTGAAAAAATTACGTAATTCTTGTAAATTGCCCCCTAAATGTCCAAAATAGACTCTGAAAATGGTGAGAATGTACGTACTGCTCCCAAACACCGTACGGAGGGTGCCATAAAGGTTTCATAAAAAAATCATCCGAAAGTCATATCATCAAAATATTCATGGGCGTTATACACAAGAAATTGAGAAAATAGCCTAATTCTTGTAAATTGCCCTATACATGCCCAAAATGGACTTTGAAAATGGTGAGACTGTACGAACTGCTCCCCTAACTCCCTACGGATGGTTCCATAAATGTTTCATAAGAAATCGTCCGTAAGCCATATCACCAAAATATTCTTGAGCTAACACACGAAAAATTGAGTAAAATAGCCTACTTCCTGTAAATTGTCCTGTAAATACCCAAAATGGACTCTGAAAATGGTGAGACTATCCGTACTGCTCCCCCAACTCCCTACGGAGGGTTACATAAAGGTTTCACAAAGAAATCGTCCCGAAGCAATATCAGCAAAATATTCATGGGCTAATACACACAAAAAACTGAGAAAATTCTCTAATTCATGTTAATTGGCTCCTAAATACTCAAAATGGACTTTGAAATATGGTGAGATTGTACGTACAGCTCCCCCAACTCCCTATGGAGGGTTCCATAAAGATTTCACAAAGAAATCGTCCGGAAGCAATATCACCAAAATATTCATTGGTTAACACACACGAAAAATTGAGAAAACCACCTAATTTCTTTACATTACCTCATATATACCCAAAATGGACCCTGAAATTGGTGAAACTCTACGTACTGCTCCCCCAACTCCCTACGGAGGGTTCCATAAAGGTTTCACAGAGAAACTGTCTAGAAGCCATATCACCAAAATATTCATCGGCTAACACACACGAAAAATTGAGGAAAATCGCCCAATTCCTATAAATTGCCCCCTATATACCAAAAAGGGACTCTGAAAATGGTGAGACTGTACATATTGCTCCTCCAACTCTCTACGAAGGGTTCCATAAATGTTTCGCAAAGAAATCGTCCGGAAGCTATATCACTAAAATATTCATGGGCTAACAAACACAAAAAACTGAAAAAATTGTCTAATTACTGTAAATTGGCCCTAAATAACCAAAAAAGACTTTGAAAATGGTGAGACTGTACGTACTGCACCCCTTACTACCTACGGAGGGTTCCATAAATGTTTCACAAAGAAATCGTCCGGAAGCCATATCACCAAAATATTCATGGGCTAACACACACGAAAAATTGAGAAAATCCTCTAATTCCTATTAATTGCCCCTAAATGCCCAAAAAAGAATGAAAATTGTGAGACTATACGTACTGCTCCCCCAACTCCCTACGGATGGTTCCATAAAGGCTTCTCAAAAAAATCGTCCGGAAGCCGTATCACCAAAATATAATACATTGGCTAAAACATACAAAAAACTGAGAAATTCACCTAGTTCCCGTAAATACCCAAAATTGACTCCGAAAATGGTGAAACTGTACGTACTGCTCTCCCAACTCCCTAGAGAGAGTTCCATATATGTTTCGCAAAGAAATTGTCTTGAAGCTATATCACCAAAATATATATAGGCTAACACACACGAAAAATTGAGAAATCAACTAATTCTTGTAAATTGCCCCCTAAATACTCAAAATAATCTCTGAAAATGGTGAGACTGTACGTACTGCTCCCCAACTCCCTACGGAGGGTTCCATAAAGGTTTTGCAAAGAAATTTTTCGGAAGCCATGTTATAAAAATATTCATGGGCTAACACACAAAATATTGAAAACATCACCAAATTACTGTAAATTGGCCCCAAAATATCCAAAATGGACACTTTAAATGGTGAGACTATATGTACTGCTCCACCAACTCTCTACTATGGGTTCCATAAAATCATTTGGAAGCCATATCACCAAAATATTCATGGGCTAACACACATAAAAATTTGAAAAAATCATCTAATTACTATAAATTACCCCCTAAATAGCCAAAATGAACTTCGAAAATGATGATATTGTAAGTACTTCTCCTTCAACTCCCTACGGAGGATTTCGTAAAGGTTTCATAAAGATATCATCCGAAAGTCATATAACTAAAATATTAATAGGCTAACACACAAAAAACTGACAGAATTGCTAATTCATTTAAATTGGCCCCAAAATACCCAAAATTGACTTCGAAAATAGCTAGTTGTACGCACTGCTCCCCCAACTCTCTACAGAGGGTTCCATAAAGGTTTCACAAAGAAATCGTTCGCAAGACATATGACCAAAATATTCATGGCTAACACACACGAAAAACTTAGAAAACAACCTAATTTTGTTAAATTGGCCCTTAAATATCCAAAATGGCCTCTTAAAATGGTGAGATTGTACGTACTGCTCGCTCAATACCCTACGAAGGGTTCCATAAAGGTTTCACAAAGAAATTGTCCGGAAGCAATATCACTAAAATATTTATGGGCTAACACATATGAAGATTTGAAAAAATCGCCTAATTTTTGTAAATTGCCCCCTTAATGCCCAAAAATGGATTCTGAAAATGATGAAACGGTACATATTGCTCCCTTAAATCCCTACAGAGGATTCCATAACGGTTTCGCAAAAAAATCATCCGGAAGACATATCACCAGAATATTTACAGGCTAACAAACAAAAAAATTGTGAAATGGCCTAATTTCTCTAAAATGGCCCCAAAATAACCAAAATTGACTCAGAAAATGGTGAGACTTTACGTACTGCTTCCCAACTTTCTACAGAAGGTAACGTAAAGGTTTCGCAAACAAATTGTCCTGTAGCCATATCTCCATAATATTCATGGGCTAAAACACACAAAAAATTGAGAAAATTACTTAATTCCTGTAAATTGCTCCCTTAATGCCCAAAATCTACTCTGAAATTGGTGAAACTGTACGTATTTCTCCCCTAACTCTCTACAGAGGATTCCATAAATGTTTCGTAAAAAAATCATCTGAAAGCCATATCACCAAAATATTTATGGGCTAACAAACAAAAAAATTTAGAAAATCGCCTAATTCCTCTAAATTGGCCCCTAAATACATAAAATGGACTCGAAAAATGGTAACATTGTACGTACTGCTCCCCAATTCCCTAGGGAGTGTTCCATAAATGTTTCGCAAAGAAATTGTCATGAAGTCATATCATCAAAACATTCATCGTCTAACATACACGAAAAATTGAGAAAATCGACTAATTCCTGTAAATTTCCCCCTAAATATCCATAATAGACTCCGAAAATTGTGAGACTGCACGTACTGCTTCCCCAACTCCCTACGGAGGGTTCCATAAATGTTTCACAAAAAAATTATCCAGAAGTCATATCACAAAAATATTCATGGGCTAACACACACGAAAATTTGAGAAAATCACATAATTCCTATAAATTGCTCCCTTAATGCCTAAAATGGACTCTGAAAATGGTGAAACCGTGCGTATTACTCCCCTAACTCCCTACAGAAGATTCCATAAAGGTTTCGTAAAAAAATTATCTGAAAGTCATATCACCAAATATTTATAGGCTACCAAACAAAAACAACTAAGAAAATCGCCCAATTCCTTAAAATTGGCCTTAAATACCCAAAATAGATTCGAAAAATGGTGAGATTGTACGTACTGGTCCCCAACTCCCTAAGGATAATTCCATAAAGGTTTCGCAAATTTTTTTCATAAAGTCATATCACCAAAATATTCATAGTCGTTAACACACGAAAAATCGAGAAAATCTACTAATTCCGTAAATTGTCCCCTAAATATCCATAATAGACTCCAAAATGGTGAGATTGCACGTACTGCTCCCCTAACTCCCTACGGAGGGTTCCATAAATGTTTCGCAAAGAAATTGTTCAGAAGCCATATCACTAAAACATTAATGGGCTAAACACACGAAAAATTGAGAAAATCACCTAATTACTGTAAATTGCCTCCTTAATGGCCAAAATTGACTCTGAAAATGGTTAAACTGTACATATTGCTCCCCCAACTCTCTACGGAGGATTCCATAAATGTTTCACAAAAAATCATCCGGAGGTAATATCACCAAAATATTCATGGGCTAATACACAAAAAAAACTGAGAAAATCGCCTAATTTCTGTAAATTGGCCCCTAAATAACCAAAATGGTAAGACTCTACATACTGCTCCCCCAACTCTCTACGAAGGGTTCTGTAAAAGTTTCGCAAAGAAATTGTCTGTAAGCCATTTCACCAAAATATTAATGGGCTAACACACATGAAAAATTGAGAAAATCGCCTAATTCTCTAGATTCCCCCCTAAATGCCCAAAATAGACTCTGAAAATTGTGAGACTCTACGTACTGCTCCCCTAACTCCCTACAAAGAGTTCCATTAAGGTTTCACAAAGAAATCGTTCGAAAACCATATCACCAAAATATTCATCGGCTAACACACACAAAAATTTGAAAAAATCACCTATTTCCTGTAAATTAGCCCCTAAACACCTAAAATGGACTCTAAAAATGGTTAGACTGTACGTACTTCTCCCTAAATCCCTTAGAGGGTTCCATAAAGGTTTCGCAAAAAAATCATCTGGAAACCATATCACCAAAATATTTGTGTTAACACACAAAAAACTAATAAAATTGTCTAATTCCTATAAATTGGCCCCTTCATATCCAAAATGGACTCTGAAAAATGGTGAGGTTGTACGTACTACTCCCCCAACTCCCTACGGAGAGTTCCATAAAGGTTTCGCAAAAAAACCATCCGGTAGCCATATCACACAAATATTCATAGGCTAACACACAAAAAAACTGAGAATATTACCTAATTCCTGTAAATAGGCCCCTAAATACCCAAAATAGAATCTGAAAATAGTGAGACTGTACGTACTGCTCCTCCAACATACAAAGGAGAGTTCCATAAAGATTTCACAAATAAATCGTCCAGAAGTCATATCACCAAAATATTCATGGGTTAACACACACGATAAATTAAGAAAATTGCCTAATTCCTGTAATTTGCCCCCTAAATACCTAAAATGAACTTCGAAAATGATGAGACTGTAAGTACTGCTCCCCCAACTCCCTACGGAGGGTTTCATGAAGATTTCACAAAGAAATCATCTGAAAGTCATATCACTACAATATTCATGAACTAAAACACACGAAAAATTGAAAATATCATCTAATTTCTTTAAATTGCCCCCTAAATTCCCAAAATGGACTCTAAAAATTGTGAGACTGTACGTACCGTTACCCAAATCCCTACGGAAGATTCCATAAAGGTTTCACAAAGAAATTGTCCAAAAATCATATGACCAACATATTCTTGGGCCATAAAGGTTTCACAAAGAAATTTTCCGGAAACCATATCACCAAAATATTCATGGGCTAACACACACGAAAAATTAAAAAAATTGTCGAATTCCTGCAAACTGCCCCTAAATACCCGAAATGAACTCCGAAAATGGTGAGATTGTACGAACTTCTCCCCCAACTCCCTACGGAGGGTTCCATAAAGGTTTCGCAAAGAAATCGTCTGAAAGCCATATCACCAAAATATTAATGGGCTAACACACACGAAAAATTGAAAAAATTACCTAATTCCTGTAAATTGGCCCTAAATTCCCAAAATGGACTCTAAAAATGATGATATTGTACGTACTTCTCCCCCGACTCCCTGCGGAGGGTTCCGTAAAGGTCTCGCAAAGAAATCGTCTGGAAGGCATATCACCAAAATATTCATGGGCTAATGATACATCCAAACTTACACTCCAATTAAGAAGCATAAATGATCGAAGTCAATTATAGAACCCAACAAGAGTTATGTTCAGTTGTGGTTAGTATTTTCCGAAATAAAAATTGCATAAAGTAAATATTGGGTTTTGTTGTAATGTTCAAGTAACCAATTGTAATTAGACTTTAGTAATGACAATAACAAGCGACAGTCTCAAAGTTTTGATTATCAATTAGAAGAGACTAGGATTGTGTTCCCCATGACAATCGGATTACAACTCAGATCTTATACAAATAACAGTCGTTCGACGCAAGGCATGCATTACTAGCAAGTCGAGAACACCTAAACGCTTGCCGGTCCTATTAGGTGAATGTCACTCATCACCTCTCGGTCTTAGAGTGTTGACGTTACTAACTCTTGCATTTTGGTTAAGAAGATAATTCCCTCTCGGGCTCAAATCTTCAAAACGGGTTCATGGAATGTGTAGATCATTTGTTTCTAGATTTTCCTAATCATATTCTTCTCTCTCGAGCAAGTAATGAATAGAGGTAGGTCCTAACGCGTGCACTCGCCAGGAAGCAATTAGTACAAAAGTAGAAACAAAGCATACAAGGCATCAATTAACTATCATAACTATCATTTGAGGTCAATCCTCTCGTTGCTACCTAGTCATGGTTTTCACAATCCTAGTTGTGGTGCTTAGCTGCTCATGTTCTTAATAAAACGATAGTGAAACATTTATGAAGAATTAAATAAAACTTACAATAATGAGAATTCACGACGTTTCAATTAAGAGTAGAAAAACCAAGACTGTTTGTTGATTCAACTCCAAAAGGTAAGTCAAAAAAATATGAACACTATTTTCTTGTCGATGAAAACAATCTTCCAAAACGTGAATATCCAACAAAATAAAACCCTAAGTAGCTATTTATAGTCTTAAAAAATGAATCCTAATCAAAGTAGGAAAGTGTCCCGGTCGGTACCTTCATGGACAGGTAGAAGGCCCGTGAAGCTTTTCACGGTCCATTTATGCCCTCCGTGATTCAACACTTAGAATTATTTCATCAATTTTGCTACATCTTCCCATGAGCCTTAATACGGTCCATTTACACCTTCACGGATCGTTCAGGCCTTCCGTGAATCAACACTTGGGCAACTTGAAGTCTCTCCTCTTCACAGGCCGTTTAGGTCACCACGGCTCGTCCAGGGTCTCGTGGAACTTCACTTGATTTCTTCTCCTTCCAGATCATTTGTACAAGCCTGTTCACGGACCGTTCAAGGGTCCACGTCTCGTATGGCCCTCCGGTAATCACTACCATACTTGGTTTTCAGCTTCTCTCTTTCAATTCTTTCCAAAACTACTTTCTTGCACATTTATACCAAAAAGACATCATATCGACATAAAACACGCTTGATCATGCACAATAATTCTTTGTTTTTGAGAGTCGAATGTGCTACAAGTTCACGGCACATCAACACCCTCAACTTAAAACCATTGCTTGTCCTCAAGCGATGAAAAAGACTACTACCCGACGCTCAAGTACACATAGAATTATCAAAGATATGCCGTAGCTATTATCACAAAGACTCACACCCTTCATCATTTTAGCTAATATGCAAGGATCTATGGACGACATTTCATTACACACAATCGATCATGCTTGTACCAGTAACAATGTTTTAGTCAATTTAAACAACTAGCAAATGCAAACATAGTGCCCTCACCACAAAGAAGTCCCTCACACATGATTTTGATTAAGACTTTGGGACTAACATATACACTCATTCTCCAAAAGAACTTCTAACACTGCAAGTATACATATCATTGGTTTGCCCTTGTTTTCTACACTTCAACTATCAAACAACCGGAATAGGATCACTATAGGATTTTATTGGCTTGTAATGTTGGCTCGGGTTAGGGATTGGAGTGTTTAGGCATATGAGTGACTAGATCGTGACTTCGGAGAACCAAGAATACAACATCAAAAGGGTGACAACAACAAAGAATCAGTTTCAAGGCTCAAACAGGGTTCAAGAGGTTCATGATATTTCAATTGGTAGTTATTTAAGGTTTAAGTGGACTATATACAAAAATAACCTATGATCCTTTTCTATCCAGTTATTTATGTACAAGCTGATGTACGCGCACAAATTTTCTTGGACATATTTTGTAGCCAAATACTGCTTTCTCTACTTCCATTGTCTTACTAAGACTATTGCTGGATGATCCATCAGCTAATGTAGAAAAATCATATCTGATTCACTATATTGTTCATTTTCTCTAGGACAATTATGATGTTGTGTCTCTATATATCATCACTTCACTAACAATGTAAATTGGCCACAGTAGAACTCATTAAGAGAGTGGAAACATTAGCTAAGGATCAGAACTGAAAAGAGTACTGACTTCACTATCTGTTATAATAGTGGAAGCTATTGCACTATCTTGCAAGTAGTGGCTCCGATTCAAAATATGAAAAAGTAAACACACGAAAAAGTCAAACATGGTTCAACATACAAAAATAACTTTAATCATGTATAAACAATGTAATTTTCCATTTAAAGGAGTTTAGATGAATCCTTCGGTCCTTACTAGGCTTCGCCCCTGTTTGAGGGTCGTGGTAATGTTCAGAGGTATTCGAGACCCGGCCCAAAACCCACAACGTCAATTCTCCCGCTCAGCTGTTTTATCAATTTCGATTTTCCCACCTTTATTTCAAACCAAAATAAAATATAATAATGCCATGCTGGCAATCCTCGTCAGTCTTACCGCACTTCATCTTGACCGTCTAATCTTGTATTATCTGACGGTAACAATCGCTTCTTTTACCAATCACGCGGATCGAAGCCAACGCCATTAATAACACTCCACCAGCTATAAATAAACTCCCCCATTTGCCCCAAATCTCCATCGTCTTCATCATTGTATCTTTTGGAAAAAATTCAGAAAGCTTTCAACTACAGGTTCGCTTTTTCAATAAATGCGTAGTTAAATCATATATTTAAATTGAGATTTGATTTCTTGCTCCATTGACAAGATTTGATTAAACAATTTTGGTTTCTTTGCTTATTTACATGAATTGTACTGTAATTTTATCTGGGTTTTGTTTCTATGGTTGTTATGGGTTACTAATTTGTTGTATTGAATCAGATAAACTAAAGGTTGATTGAAAATGTCGGGCCGTGGAAAGGGAGGAAAAGGATTGGGAAAGGGAGGAGCAAAGCGTCACCGTAAGGTGCTTCGTGATAACATTCAGGGTATCACCAAGCCTGCTATTAGGCGTTTGGCTCGTAGAGGAGGAGTGAAGCGTATCAGTGGACTAATCTATGAGGAGACTCGTGGGGTTTTGAAGATCTTTTTGGAGAATGTGATTCGTGATTCTGTTACCTACACGGAGCATGCTAGGAGGAAGACGGTGACTGCTATGGATGTTGTGTATGCACTCAAGAGGCAAGGAAGGACTTTGTATGGTTTTGGAGGTTGAGGGGAGTTATGGGTTCTGACTTTTGTTTAGTCTGCAAAGGTCTTGCTGTCAAGAAATTGTTTTGCTTTTTGTTGGGGTTGATGGGTTCTATTATGGTGTAATTACTATGGTTCATGTAGGGGGATATGGTACTGGTAGTTTAAGTTTGATGTGGGGGTAGCTTGTTTCAAAACTTTTGAAATTTGCTTGAATTCAATGAATATTATTGACCGATTCAGTTTCATATCTTTCTTCCTCACTTTAATTTTGTGTTGGTATTGGATTGATTGTGACTCTAATCTTGTGGAGAAATATGAAATATGATTTTTTTGAGTACTTTAATCATAACATTTTAAGATTTTGACAGTAGTGCCAGTTTGATTTACAACTCTTATTTTGCTCAATGCTATTATAATCTTGTTCTTCCTCCAGAGCACTGTCCATAACTGAATTTGTCTATGTAACTTGTGTATCTTTTAGATTTGAGTTATTGAGCACCTTAATGGACTGGACTTTATTTGTTAAATTGCATTGAATATTCTACTCTGTCACAACACCAATTTACTAGTATATTACTGGCAATAATCAAGCAGTAGTGCCTACAAATTGGCACCCATATTGATAGAGTATCACCATCCAAGACTTTTTTTGGGAATGTTAGAGCTATGTTACTTGGTCTCCAAAAAAGAAACCGCACTAGAATTGAATTCTCCAAAATGAATTACTTTTACAGAATTTGACTCTCATTTGTATTACTGAAGAGTCCAAGTAATGTAGTGCTAGAGGGTGTCAATTGATATGGTTTTATTAGTAGGGATAGTAGTAGTAATATTTGTGATACGTCAATTATTGATGAATTGTAGTTTTGGTCTTTGTAATATTTAGACAAAATTTTTTTAGCTTTAATTCAATAAAATGTTTTTGTGTCCCTTATATTTGAAATAAGTTAAAAAACATTTTGATACATTTAATATAATTTTAATTTATGACCACAAGTTTAAAAGTCTTTTTTATTTACTTAAATTTTGTGTCCAGTTAAACTAAGATATTCTTTTTTAAACGAAGGAAGTGCAACACATTGATAATTTAATAGTTAAACTCATAATTATTCATTGATTTTTGAGGATCCTATGGCTAGTAATTCTTGTGATTGCTTTTCATATTTGAAACCATTTGATTTTGAATCATCAGCACTCCACACAAATATTCCAACCAACTCTCCTTTACTTTTAAGCTTACTGCACGCTGTGAAGAATCCGTTTTCTGGAGATAATCCACCGCTCCCATCTGTGCTGAAGCTAGCCAAGATCCTTCCCCCTTCATAATTTGATCTTTGAGTAGAAAAATAGTCTATGAATTGAGACACAGTGGTTCCCTTATCATACGCGTAAAATTGAAAGTTAACATAGTCTATAAGTTGACCGTAGCTTTTCCATAGTGCCTGATAATGACTCTGAACTTCATCATCATCATATGGAGCTATGGAAGCAAATGAAATAACTCCATTGTTTTTCAGAGTTGTAATTAGCTTGCCTATGCATTCAGCAAAGGTGTTAGGGTCAGCTTGGAAATGTTCATAGTCGATATCGATTCCATCCAAATTGTATCGTTTAATGATATCTGTAAGAGAAGAAACAGCATTTGAAACCCAAGTATCAACTGAAGAAGGATTGAAATAGGCGCTGCTTCCGCCAACACTGTCCCCTCCTAAGCTCAATGCTACTTTAACATTAGAATGTTGGTTTTTAATCGCGGAAACAGCAGAAGGGGTGAGGTTATCTGTATCCCAGAAGACGTTGAATTGACCATTGGTGGGAGATGGAGAAGAAGAAGACGTTGTATAGTCAATGGCAAAGGAAAGAATGAAGTGAAATTCAACCCCAGAGCGAATAGGGACATCACTGAACTTGACATTATTGAACTCTGCTCCAATGTATTCCCTGAAAATATTGGAATTTCCAGGTGCAGCATAGATTGGTGATAGAAAAAGTAAGAATTGAAGAACAAAAAACGAAACAAAAATCTCGGAGAACTCCATGAAGTTGAGAAATGTTGTGTGTTTAAATTTGCTTTGTAATATGCAAGAAAATATGGAGTTTAAGTAAAGGTTCCTTTGATATATTTATGGATGTATGGTTAGAGTATTAGTCAAAAAAAGAAATTAAAAAGTGTTGGCTTTAGTTTAACGTTTAAGCTAGTTAGTGAATAATTATTTTTTTTAATTAGCAGAAGAGGCACGCTGAAGACGCCTGAAATTTTTGTTCTAAGCAGGGAGACTATCCACTAGATAAATTACACAGAAAAAAGTTATAACATATGATAATTTTTAAAACATTTTTCTTAATTTGTTGTTTGCATGTGTGTGGTTTTTAACCTTTTATAATGAAGTTAATTTACTGAAATTGTAAGAGGAATGATTTTAATTATGTTACAAGAGTTTGTAAGATTAATTTGGCTTTTTGTTTAGTGAAGTTAGGGTTAAATCTCAATGGGATGTGAATAGTTACTTTACTAACTTTTGAGTCGGATATATTTCACATAAAATTTTTGTCTTCTTACTTATTTTGCATTGTTAATTATGAAAATAGTAGAGTTCAACCACATAGAAGAACCAGAACCAGACCTATAAGTGAGATTAGATTAGACTGAAGTCTTGGTGAGATTTGTATCAATCATACTATGTTCCTTTCTTATTTAATATGAGTTGGACCATTCAGTCATTGATGCAAGAAAAGTAAACAAGTGAAACTGGTTTTGATATTCCTTCTCAAGCTTCCGCAGCAATATGTGACAAAATTTAGATCAATTAAGGTGAGTAGTACTGAATAGCTCTAGATTCTGAACTGTAACACCACTCGATGCTATTTGGTTAGGTTATGTAAGTCCAAAAATTCATCATATACACCCTAACAAGTGATGAGGATCAGCATAAAAGCTGTTAGACAAGGGAAACACTCTTCATGAGGGGAAAAAAAACTTCAATATAAAACTAATTCTATCATCTGAGTTTCAGAAAATGTCTAAATGAATCTGCAAGGTCCCCACCAACCCTCATCATTTAACAGCGACTGGGTTGGGTTAAAGATGAATAGGCTAATCAAACCCCACTTGCGGGTATGAATAACATAAGCTCTTGTCAATAATGATAAGTTCAACACATTTATGGTATTCTTGAGAATGTTTTCCCTCTCTACTCTTCCTTCTGCTTTGTAGGACGCCTTCCATTTCTAATACCACTTGTGCACCTTCCAATAAACTTCAAAATCTCGTCAATCAATATGACGGGTAATGCAACAGCCAATACCAACAGCCACTCGTTCAGGCTTAGTGGAACGATACCAAATATTTGAGCAAGGAAAGGCACGTAGAGGATCAAGAAGTGCAACCCAAATGAGATCGACATGGCCAAAAGAAGCCATGGGTTGACCCATGGTGGCATTGACAAGAGGCTTCCATCTTCCGAAAGGGCATTAAGGGAGTTGAACATTTCAATTGCAACCAATACAGAGAGGGAAAGGGTCATGGCTTTGACCTTGCCTTCCACAAAGTAATCGCACGGGCTATCAAAACTGATCACTTCTGATCCCGCAGTGAAAGGTGAGGCTGTGAAATTGTTCCAGGTTTTGCACTGACCCCAATTAGCAAGCTGGGAATAGGTGACAAGACTGTGGCCATCTCCACTTAAATCAATGCCAAGGAAAGAGTCGTGGGTGAACCAGATGATAAAAATTCCCACAGTTGCTACACCAACATACAACCCAATTACCTGCATCAAAAGCATTTAAAAATGATGAGCATGAGGATTTCATTCTCACAAACAGAAGTAGGAAGTGGAAAATAAAATAAATAATTAGAGTGCAAACCAGATAGCGAAATAAAATCCATGCACTGATCAATGAATCATCACTTCTCCTTGGTTGTTTCTTCATTATATCTTTGTCTGGTGGATTAAATCCCAAAGCTGTAGCAGGGGGTCCATCAGTGACCAGGTTGACCCACAGAAGCTGAACTGGAATAAGACCTTCAGGAATGCCCAGGGCAGCAGTAAGGAAAATAGAGGCGACCTCACCAATATTGGAGGAGATCATGTACCTACAGCAAGATAAATCATCAATGAATGCACTATCGGTTGTGGCATCATGCATTACACAGACTAGAGATATTAATTCAAGAAGCTCATAGAAATGATAAAAGGATTGCATCCTAACAAATCAAGAGAACTAGATACTCCTTAAATAAAAAAAAGATAGAACATGGAATCAACAGCTGCACTAGAAGAAAGTTTTCCAAAAGGGTGATATAGCCAACTTATCCAAGTCAGTTTAACTCAAGGATCTGGTCGCATGCAATTGAACAAGAAGAACTAAAGCTTAATCCAAGTTCTCCACAACCCATTCAGTAACATATTCTCCATTCTTGGAACATTTAAACTGTTTGAATGCATTTCTAGCCCAAACGATTTATAAATGTACACGTGTGAGCAAAAGCAGCAGGTGTTATCTTTCCCTGATAGATAACTCTTAGGTACTTCAAGTGTTTTTATAAAGCGATAAGGTCTGTGAGACTTGAAGCGTAAAGCAAGAAGTTCTCTGAAGTGAAGTGCACAATTTTCAAAAAATTGAAAATTACCAACATATATGAATTTAGTTATATAATAATCAAACTGCTATTAAAACACTAATCCAACATCCAATATACAATGATGATGATATTAGCCAACTCCTCAAAGTTGAGATTTAAAGATCGGACCACTTGTGTGTTTGGATCACTTTGCGGCTCATTGTTTGAAGAACACATATTTCTCTGAAGCACATGGCATCACTCATGAAGAGATAACTCCTCTTCATTGCTTCACTGCTTTTAGAGACAAAGCTATGGCATTTAATGACACTGGGCACTTCAAACCATATCACATGAAATCCAATGGATGGACATTATTAAAGAGGAAAAATCTCTATAGCTGAAAGAGGACTGTGCACAATCCTGTATAGAAATAATTCCTAGTTGGGTCATGCCAACTAACTTTCAAGAGAAGATTTATATGAAACATTAAAAAGCAAGAATTTGGCACATTTACTTGTTTGATTATATGAAACATTAAAAAGCTTTCCAATAGATATCTACACGCACTAAAGTTGGTTGAATTGATTGTGGTGGTTTGCAGAAAGCTGGAAATACCACATGTACCATCAATAGAAATATTGCCAATTGAAGGAGATGAGGGAGAAAATAAACCTGATGAAAGCCTTCATATTGTTATAAATGGACCTGCCTTCACCAACAGCAGCTACAATTGTACTAAAATTATCATCTGCCAAAACCATGTCAGATGCTTCCTTTGCCACCTGGGAGAAAAATCAACCATAAGTAACATGATATATGTACACATCTATCCACCGGATCCATTTATCCCCAAACCCATCAAAATTTCAGGAGTTGGGTATTGTAAATGACAAATCAAATTGGTACAAGAATTTGATATAATAAAAGATCCTCTATTGCAGGAAACTAAAAAAGTATCTATTAGTAAGCACATCAACTGACAGAGAAGTAACCTAAACATAAGATGTGCATATACAATTAAAAGTTAGCCTCAAACTGGGAGACACATCATCATACAATCATCCAGGACCAGAGTTCAGGTGATCGCAAAACGGTGTAGACGTAGATTGATGGGGCAGAGAGAAACTATACTTTATGCCTACCACTGTTAAATATATTATTACTGTTAGCTGTTAAATACTTCAGGAAATAGATTCTTCTAGATACATGTCTCCATTGATATGGCTCACAAATTCCAGTACTAGGATCATCATTTTTTACCTCAGTTCCAGTGATTCCCATTGCAATCCCTATATCAGCCAATTTTAGTGCAGGTGCGTCATTCACTCCATCCCCAGTCATTGCAACCACCTCACCATCATCTTTAAGCAATCTCACTATATCTTGTTTATGCCTTGGCTCAGCTCTGGAGAATAAGAGACCTCCACTTTGCCTTATATGTGCTTTGGGGTTTGCAAGCTCCATAAATTCTTTTCCAGTTAAGCTCCTCGAACTGATATCTTCATGGCTTCCAAAAACACCTATCTCACGGCAGATAGCTTCTGCTGTATTCTTGTTATCTCCTGTAATAACCATAACTCGAATGCCGGCTTCTCTGCAATCCTCAATTGCACGACGTACCTCTTTTCTAGGAGGATCCTTTGACAAGATGACAAGTATTCTTTCAATATCTTGATGCTCCCAATAGAGGAAGGTTTTAGCACAAAAAATGAAACCAACAGTTGAGAGAAAGCAAGTTAACTAACTTACCCTTATCCCAGCCAAGCCAACAAATATGAGTTTACTCTCAATGGAAGGGTAATTAGCAGGATTGAGTAAAAGCTCATGAGCTGGATGGTCTTCATCACCGTTATAGGTTGCAAATTCCTGCAAATCCTCCTTGTATGCAAAACCAAGGACACGTAATGCTTTCGAGGACATTTCATGAAGGCTTTGCAATATATGATTCCTTGAAGAATTATCCAATTCTACAACTGAACCGTCTTGCAGTTGCACATAGGAGCTTCTTTCCAACAGATTTTCAACCGCACCCTGAAAATGAAGCAACATGTGTTAGAAAATAAATCCCAAACAGAACACAAAGCAATTATCCCCAAAGAACCAATCAGGAACAAAACCACGTAGAACTAGACTATACTAACACAAACAACATGAGAAGGTAAAAAGTTGACAAGTTTTTCATCACACATAAAATTAAAGCCAAGAGCACAAGTAGAAACAGCACATATCACCCCTAATCACCACACATAAGAACCTAGCAACATTCATTCTAAATTACCTTGCAGTAATTTGAATTTACTACAATGCTGGCTCCGTGAACATCCCGAGGGAGAGCACGGCTCTAGTTTAGAGCACCTTGTTTGCTCCCTATTCTACTTATTGTCAATATCATTATTAATATATATTACTCCCTCTGTTTCAATTTGTTCGTCTTACTTTCCTTCTTAGTCTATTTAAAAAAGAATGTCTCTTGCCTTCTTAATTTAACTTTCCACCCGGCATGTTTAAGACCACAGGATTAAAGGACATTTTGGTACATTATCTTTAGTTTAATACCACAAGATTCAAAAGTCTTCTTTACTTTTTTAAGCTCGTGTCAAGTCAAAACCAGATTAACAAATTGAAACAAAGGAAGTATTGTCTTGTTCTTCAATTGTATTACTATTGTTGTTTCTTTTACTTGGGTTATCTTTATTATTTTGTTGAAAGTACTATTCTTTTCTACGGTATTCTCACTATAGCTTTTACTTTTGTTTTGTCAAACTTGTTTTTGAAAAAGCTTTTTTGAGCCGGGAGTCTATTGGAAACAACATATCACCTCGCATAAGGTAGGGGTAAGGTCTTTGTACGCCCCCCCACCCTCCCCCAAGACCCCATTGTTGTTGGTGTTGCCGATGGCTCCATGAACAGCTATATAGCTGCATCGGATCCATCACTGAGCATATGAAGATCCAATACTCCAAGACATGTCAAACCAAGATTAGCAACTTTTGATAACTATGAACCTTGATCAAGATGACACTAACCACAGGGAAATTATGATGTTGCCATAAGAATCATCTAAAGTGAAAACCACACAGATTCAAAGTAGCAATTCCATCCATTTGCAAGGTAAAAGTCAATTCTAACACTGGAAAGAAAAAGTCAAAAGGGAACACAGAATATGCAAAATGCACAAAATATAAATTGCAACAACAGAAGAAACCATATCAGAATTTGCATAGAACAAAAAGTATACATGTTTATCGATGCATTGAGCTTCAAAAGCGTCAAGTACAATTAAACGGTATAGGAAACCCGATACAATTAGAAAATCCAAGGAAATAAAGAGCACACCTTCACAAGTAACGACTTTCTTCCAGAGGTGGAAGATGTAATGACACCCATGGATTTCCTATCACGATCAAATTCAAGAGTACCAATACGCTTTTCAATCTTGTTCCATGTGTAAGAGCAACCTACATTCAGCTAATTGAAGTTAGGCCATGTTGCAGTGTAAATGACGACCCATTATGTACATAACAACAATAATAGAACAGGAACCCCAACTTACGGAGGCCATCTTTGTCACTTGAAGAGGATATGGAGCTGACGCCATCAGGAAGTCCCATTTTCTCAACCAGAACCTTAAATCACATCAAGAAACTCTAAATAAGTCACCAATAAGCTTTAAGAAAGAGAGAGAAAAAAGTTTTTGAAGCATATAACTATATAAAGCAATGTAGATCATGGATAATTTACTTAATTCATTCTTATGTTTGTCGGGAAGGGAAGAGATGGGGGTGGGGGGGTGCAACAGAAATTAAGTAGAGATAGATATTAACAATGTCGAGGTCAAAAATCTGATGTTCAGTAAATGACATTGATAAATCACGAATCCACATTTCTAGACAATGATAAATGACCATATCTATCTAATAAATAAAGGTTAGAGTAACTGAATACTAGTCTAGCATAATACACTCACATACTGGATAGAGAGCACAAATACTAATCTGGTAAGAGAAAGAGAAGCAATCCAATTCAAATATAAATAGGTACCTTTAGTGCCGCTTCAGTGGGCAGTCCGCTGGCAACATAGTGCTGACCAGATTTTTCAACTCCAGAATCATTGCAGATAGCAGCAATTTTCGCTATCATTTCTAGATTAGAGTCCATACGACCCATTGGCCAATTTTGTATCTTTCCGTCAAAGGGATCATATGAGGTTCCTTCAACATTGAATGATCGCACTGTGTTAGCCTTGGCACCCATAGCAACAAGCTTGGACACAGCCATCTGATTAGTAGTCAATGTTCCTGTTTTGTCTGAGCAAATAACCGTTGTACAACCAAGAGTTTCTACACTAGGCAATTTTCGAACAAGTGCATTCTTAGCAGCCATCTTCCGTGTGCCAAGTGCCAAACAAGTTGTAATAACTGCTGGCAGACCTTCTGGAATGGCAGCAACTGCCAATGCCACTGCAATTTCAAAATAATAAGTGCACTTCTCAAATGAAAACTTGAAATTCCTGGGCCACCCATCAACAAACTCCCAAGTGAGGAAATATTTCACGTTGATCAGCCAAACTAAAGCGCAGATGATACCAATTATGGCAGTCAAAGCTTCTCCAAACTCATTTAGCTTTTTCTTCAACGGGGTATCTTCCTCTTCTTGTGCTGCTTCGTGAATCTGCGAGTGCACCTTCCCTATCTCGGTATCCATCCCTATTTGAGTTACCAAACAAATACAATTTCCATTCACCACAGTCGTTCCAGCAAATACAATACATTTCTTCCCTTGGATATCAACATCCTCCGCTACAGCTTTAGTGGTCTTACTAACTGCCTCACTCTCGCCAGTCAGTGATCCCTGTTCAAGCCGGAGAGTCGAACTGATCAAACTCAAAACCCTCATATCAGCTGGTACTTTATCTCCAACTTTCAACTCAACAATATCCCCAGGTACAAGCTCTTTAGCAGGCAAACTAGAAATTCTTTTACCGTCACGTATAACACATGCAGTCTCTGACTGAATTTCCTTCAATGCCTCCAAAGCCTTTTCGGCATTACTCTCTTGCCAAACACCAACTGCAGCATTGACAATTAAGATCAAGAAAATCACTAAAGGCTCCACGAAAGCCGTGATCTCCTTCTCACCGCCTTCCTCTCCATCTAACCAAGCCAAAACAAACGAAATCACCGCAGCACCAAGCAAAATCCTAACTAACGTATCATTAAACTGATCTAAAATCAACCTCAATATCGACTGCCCTTCATGCTTCTCCAATTCATTAAAACCATAGATCTGCCTCCTTGTAACAACCTCATCCTCAGACAATCCATAATCTCTTTTCACCTCAAACTTCTCCTCACACTCCTTCACATCTTTCGACCACGCCGGAAACACCTCCTTGTCCGACACACTCTTACCTCCTAAACTCTCCCCTTTACCATAATTTTCACCTCCTTTTCCCATTTATAACCTCCGGAATCAACAAAATCTAATAAAAAACCCAGTCAAAATCCCCTAATATGATAAAACTCTCCTGAAATTCAATCAAAATCGAAAATCAGAAACAAAATCTCCTAATCAAATGAATTTCACCATTTCAAAGCTCAAAATATATCAAAAAACTAAGATCTACAACAATCGGAACTCTTACAGAACCTTCTAGATTTAGAAAATGCAAATACATACAAATACATAATAAAAATAGATGATTAAGAAAGCAGATTTTACCAAAAAAGTGGAGATTCGTTCGTCGTTGTTGGAGAAGAAGAAAACGAGAGAACGCGAGAGTTCTTCGTCTGCAGCGGAACTTTGGATAGTTATTGTGCGTCTCTCCCTCTCTCGGGAAACTGTTAGAGTGAGAGAATCGAAAAATAAAGAGATCTCTGCCTCTTTACTTTATACTATAAGCAATAGCAGAAATTAATTATAAAGTAAATAAATAGAACAATAATAATAATCGGAAGAAGGTGAAAAAACGGAGAGGCTTATAGATCGGGCTTCTGCGTACTTTCTTACTTTTAATGGACTCTCTATTATTCTATTCTTATTTCAACCTTTTTATTTCTTCTGCTTTTTGCTTTTTCCGGGATAAATGGTCTAGAAAGCTCCATGGTTTAGTAAATTGACTGTTTTACCCTTTTTGATAAGTAATTATTTAAAGCAAAAATAATTCTGAAATAACGTTGAAGAATATATTTTGACAAGTAGAGTGATCCTCAAGAATTATTGTAACAACATAGCTAATATATTTTCACAAGTGGAGTCTGAGAAAGGCGAGGCGTACATTGATCTTATCTCTAGGCTCTATCCTTGTAATTGTTAAATAAAGTTGTAGAAAGATTCACGACTCAAAAAATTATTTTGAAGTAAATGCAAGAACAAGGAACTATGATAAAAAGAAAAATAGATATTGAAAATAACCAAAATAAAAAAAATAACAATAATAAGAAAATTGAAGTATAAGATAACGTTAGCATACTAGTAATAGCATGATAGAGAAACATATTGAATATTGAAGCTTCAAATTAAATTCACACAACTTATTTGTTCTTATAATTTTAATAGCATTTAATATTGAGACTTGTACGACTTTATAATTCAATAATATTGCCTTTTGAAAATTCTCTTCCAATAAAAAAGGGAAATGATTAATCCATCATTTTTTAAGAAAATAGCCGAATTTTCAACTACATATTTATACTACACGGAGGTTCTATTACACTCCTGAACTACTTTAAAGTAAAATAAATAACACCCTAAGTGCTGAGTTGACATAGAATAGAGAGTGCATTTCACTCTCTCAAAGAGAGTGAGAAGCAATAAACAGGTAAAAACTTTATTATATTTATGTTATAATTAAATAATTTGTATATTTTTTATTTTTTCTATTTATTTATTTCTTAAAAATAAAATGGTCTACCCTTTAATGGAGGTAATTACTTTTTCTCATCCACTTCCATGGTGAAGAAGAAACAACAATCATAACACTTTCATCTCCGATGGACTGATGGTGCTGACGACGGCGACGGAATAATCGACAAAGAAGAGGAGCCAAAGAACTAAGAAAGATGAATTTTCCGGCAACTTTTTAATTTCTTCTTTCTTCCAATTTTCTTCATAGTTTACCTCACTTTTAATCTTTTTCATATATACAGATCAATCTTTCGAGTTGCCCAAAACCAAACATTAGATCTATAATTTTATTTACACACAATTTATAATCAGAGAAATAAATAAAACAAATTCAATTCTTTGTTCATCTTCGGTAGAAATGTTGATTTTTTTTCTTCAACCCGTTTAATCAATTTGTATTTTCAACAATATCCATTAATGATTTTTGTTCAGATTTATCATTAGAAAAAGATTCTTGATAATATTTTTCAAAAATCTTACCTTTTTGCATTTTTAGCTATCACTAGAAGAAGCTTCAATATTGTTTTAATGGTGAAAAAACAATGGAGAGTAATAATAAGAAGAAAAATGAGAAAGAAAGTAAATAAAAATAAATTTAAATAGAAAATACACCTCTTAAATATGGGTTGGTGCGTGTGTTTCACTTCACATAATGAATCTGGGTATAACATTTTAGGGTGAAATTAATTCCATTTTGAAATAGTCCAAGAGGGTAATAGGAACCCGTGAAGTATAGGTGTGTAGTTGGAAACCTGGTAATAGATTAAGAGAGCATTTGACTATTTTCTCAGTGTACAAGGGTTATTTTTGTCATTTAAAGTCATTTGGTAGGCGGGGGATTATCTTTATTAACCCATAAATGCTTCGACCCGTTACGGAATCGTATTAGAGGAGAAGTGGGTTTGCCATCATAAGGTCGACCAATAAGAATTCGCCACGTAATAAGCGGTTGGAAATCTCCTGATGTTTACGGCTTCTAAAATGACGTGTCAAGCTCTTAGTGGATGCGCATATCTGGATGGGATTCGTGGTAGGGCAGTGGATCAACTACTCCATGTTTAAGTTAATCCTTTTTAAAATTAATCTTAATTAATCATATTTAATGAAAAGAGAAATTTCTTGGTGCTTACCTTGTGCTAAAGAAAAGGGTTTAGAATAATACAAAGAGTACTGGGGATGCCTAGGGATACAGCATATTCCCTTCTTTGTATACTTTTACTAGTTGTATTTTATAATATTAATAGTTTTTATTGCATTTTGAATCTATGGTAGGTCTCCTTTGTTTTTGGAAGTTTATATATGTTTATTCATTAATAATTAAAATGGGGTGAAATAAAATTTACCTCTAGATTCATAAGAATGATCAAGTTGGTTGAGTAAGTGATTTATTAAATAGGGAATTTCAGGTTCAAAACTCTACATGTTTTCTTGATCGAGCTCACTACGTAAAACTTACCTACTATGATTTGCATGTTAGCCCATATGTTTGGGCTGCTTTGTTATTAGGCCCATATGTTTAGGCCATTCTCTTAGTTAGATTTTTCTATATAATCTCCTACTTCCTTTGTATTTAGATAAGCCTTCAGATTATAATGAAACTCTATTCTCTTGTTCTCAAAAGCATCTTCTATTCATAACATGGTATCAGTCAGAAATTATATGTCTCACGGCATGTCATTTTTTTGGAACATATTCCTTTCTATTCGGTTCCAGCAAAATCCCATGATGTAATGAAATCAGATCTTCGGCATATTGATCCCTTTGGCGTTGACATGGAGGTTCCAGTTCCAGATTCATCCATGCCACCTGATAGTGCTTCAGATCCGTCTGTACCTGAGTCTGCTCCTTTGATTGTTGAGACTGGAGACCCACCACCTCTGAGGAGGTCTACTCGTCCCTCTAAGTCCACCAAACTACCTGATTTCGCTTACTCTGCATACTCAGACTCATTTGCTACCTTTATTGCAAACATACATCATTTGTCTGAGCCTGAGTCGTATCGAGAGGCTGTGACTGATCCTCTTTGGCAGAATGCTATGGCTGAGGAACTTGCTGCTCTTTATCAGACACATACATGGGATTTGGTTACCCTACCACCAGGTAAACATACGATTGGCTGTCGATGGGTGTATAAGATAAAAACAAAGTCTGATGGGTCTGTTGAGCGATACAAGGCCAGACTTGTGGCAAAAGGGTACTCACAAAAATATGGTATGGACTATGAGGAGACTTTTGCCCCGGTGGCAAAGATGACGACTGTTCGCACTATTATTGCTATTGCATCCGTTCGACAGTGGAAGATATTTCAAATGGATGTAAAGAATGCATTTTTGAATGGTGATCTCCATGATGAAGTTTATATGACTCCTCCCCCAGGTATTGACCACCAGCCGGGTGAAGTTTGTCGGCTTCGAAAAGCTTTATATGGTCTCAAGCAAGCCCCTCGTGCTTGGTTTGAGAAATTCTCCACTGTGATTACTTCTCTTGGATTTGTCCCGAGTAATCATGATTCGGCATTGTTTGTTAGATGTACGAGTGCAGGGAGAATTCTTTTGTCCTTATATGTAGATGATATGGTTATTACTGGTGATGATCATGGTGGTATTGAGTCATTGAAGCGTGATTTGGCTCATCGGTTTGCTATGAAGGACTTGGGCTTGCTACGTTATTTTTTGGGTATTGAGGTGGCTCAGTCAAAGAAAGGGTATCTTCTTTCTCAGACTAAATATATATCTGACTTGTTCAAACGAGCGCGTCTTTCTGATAACAGGACTGTAGATACTCCCCTTGAAACCAATGCACGGTACTCTCCTAGTGATGGTGTTCCATTATCAGATCCGAGTCTTTATCGGACGGTTGTAGGTAGTTTGGTTTATCTTACCGTTACTCGCCCGGATATAGCTCATGCAGTTCATGTTGTAAGCCAGTTTGTTACTGCTCCTACTTCTGTTCACTGGGGAGCTGTACTTCGTATTCTGAGATATCTTCGTGGCACTCAGTTTCAGAACCTCTTGTTTTCCTCGACGTCATCTCTCGAGTTGCGAGCCTATAGTGATGCTGATTGGGATGGCGATCGCAATGATCGTAAATCCACCACTGGTTTTTGTGTGTTTCTTGGAGACTCTTTAATCTCATGGAAGAGCAAGAAACAGGATGTTGTCTCTAGATCTTCCACGGAGGCTGAGTATCGTGCTATGGCTGTGACTACATGTGAGATTGTTTGGTTACGTTGGCTTCTTGCAGATATGGGGGTTCACATTTCTATGCCTACTCCCTTGCATTGTGATAACAAAAGTGCAGTACAAATTGCAAAGAATTCTGTTTTCCATGAGCGGACGAAGCACATTGAAATTGATTGTCACTTCACCCGTCATCATTTACAGCTCGGGACCATATCGCTTCCTTTTGTTCCATCATCCTTACAGATTGCTGATCTCTTTACGAAGGCACAGTCGGCGTCTCGGTTTCGTTTTTTGTGTGACAAACTCTCAATGCTCATTGCTATTGCATTGTGAGTTTGAGGGAGGATGTTAGCCCATATGTTTGGGCTGCTTTGTTATTAGGCCCATATGTTTAGGTCATTCTCTTAGTTAGGTTTTTCTATATAATCTCCTACTTCCTTTGTATTTAGATAAGCCTTCAGATTATAATGAAACTCTATTCTCTTGTTCTCAAAAGCATCTTCTATTCATAACATTGCAGGCTATTACATTGAACCGAGTTTTACCTTGTATGCACCGAAGAATGACATATGTGCATTCCCTTATCAATAATGCTTTTTTTTGTTACTGTTAAAACATTTAAATTTTCGGATAAAAGTAATTATATGGTATACTAAATTGTTACCAAAGGTTGGGGTGAGGGTGGGGGTGGGGGGTCAGGTTCAAAATATTTCTGTCGAGCTCATTGCATGAAACATACCTAATGCTATTTATTTATCTTGTGTTATGAGCAATTACATTGAAACGAGTTGTACCTTGTATGCACCCGAAAAATGATGTTGTGGATTCCTTTATCAATAATATTTTTTTTACTGTTAGGTCATTTAAGTTTTGAATAAAGTAATTATATTGTATACTAAATTATTACTAATTGGGGATTTCAAATTTGAAATCCTACGTATCTTTTCGGTTATGTTCGTCATAGGAAACTTACTTAATATGATTTATCTATTTTGTATAATTTGTATACTATTATATTAAAATAAAATTTACCTTATATACATTCGAAGAATAACAACTATGGATCCCTTATCAACCATAATCCTTTTTCACGGTTAGATCATTTAAATTTTGAATAAGAGTAATTATATGGTATACTAAAGTGTTGCTAGTAATTTGTTGGACGCGAACTAATTACACCAATCTATGCCTCTATGGTTAAGGTTATCTATCAATATATATAGTCAATAGTCATACAATACCGGATTAATGCAATTAAATATACTGTTGACTTTTGAATAACAAAAATAGCGTCAAAATATTGACAATATAAGTACTACTCTTTATGTTTCAATTCAAGTGGCATCGTTTGAATTTTGAGAGCCGTCTTCTTTTACTATAACTTCTCATATATTGTTTAAATATTTTGAATTATTAGTAGTTATTATAGCTTATAATACCCCTTTTTTATAGTTTATAAATATATAAATTTTACTTTAAAAAATTTGAAGATTTTATGTTCAAATTCATGATAAAAAAAATAATTCGATTCTCGAAATTTGAATAAAGTCACATAAATTAGGATGATAGGAGTAATAAATATTCAGTACACTTCAATTTATATGGCGATATTTAACTTAACGTGAGTTTAAAAAGGAAAAAATAAAATAAAATTTGTGTTTTATAATAAATCATAGATTATTGTGTGGTTAAAAATTATCTTCTAAAGGTTAAAATGAAAAATTTAATGTTAAATTAATTAAAAATAAAAAGTATGATATTTTTTAAAGCAGACTAAAAGAAAACTACAATGAAATATAACGATAGACTAGAGATATGGAGACAAACCTTAGAGTCTAAATGATTCAAGTTGAGCAGGACTAAGGCAAAGTACTTTGAGTGCAAGTTCAGTGTTGTAACTAATGAGATGGATGCGCAAGTGAGGATTGATAAGCAAGTCATCTCCAAGAGAGGTAGTTTCAAGTATCTAGGATAATCGGATTATCCAAGGTAATGAGAAGATTGACGATGATGTTACATATCATATTGGAGAGGGATGGATAAACTGAAGGCTTACTTTTAGTGTCTTGTGTGATAAGAATGTGTCACCGAGACTTTAAAGGTAAGTTTATATATAAAGAGGTTATTAGACTAGTTGTGTTGTATGAGGAGCAATGTCGGCAGGTCAAGAAATCGCATGCCCAGAAGATGAAAGTAACGAAAATAAAGATGTTGAGATGGATGCGTGGATATACTAACTGAAATGTAAAACAAAGATATTCAGGACAAAATAGGACCAATCTTCGTGGTGAACAGATGCAAGAGACATGGGTAAGATGATTGTATATAAAGAGGAGATGCACATGCATATGCTCCAATGAGAAGGTATGAGAGATTGGGAATGGTCATGTGGATGTTTAAGAGAAATAGAGGTAATTCAAAAAAATATTGAGAAGAGGTTATTAGATAAGGCTTGACATGCTATCTTATTCTTCCATTAGAGTGAAAGACTAGTAGTTAGTATGTATTCTCTAATTCCTCCTATTAGTAGTATTATTAGTACTCTTATGCTACCTTATTCTTTATTGATCTTATCTTTATTGTTTTACCTAGTTTTTGTCGTGCTTCGTTATCGTATTGTTTGTTGTTATTGTTATTTTTTCCCATTATTTTACATATGGTTTCTTCATTATTGCACTTCATTTTCTTACTATTTTGGATACACAATTACTTGAGCTGAGAATCTATCAGAAATAGATTCTCGATTTTCACAAGTTAGGAGTAATACATATCAACTTTCTCAAATCCTACTGAGATTTAATTGATTATGTTATTATTGAAATAAGAATAGGACATAAATTAAACAGGGAGAAATATTCATTAGGAAATAAAGTTATGTAAAATTACGTTAGATTAATCCACATGGTCTTTTAAATAATTTTTTCTATTACATTAGGAATTCAAGAAAAGAGATTAAAATAATTGAAAGTACATCTACATTAGAAAATTTCAACTATACTATTAGTATATTGTAAGTTGGTAAAATCTGAATAATTGAGCTACTCAATTATTATATCAACTAGGGAAAACATATTAGGGGTCCATTTTACATCTAGATCGTACAGATACTGAAACAAGCACAAGACAAATAAATAATTTATTGAAGTTCAAAATCCATATTGTCATATACGAAAAATTATAAAAGAGAGGGTATTTTTGGTATAATAGTATAAACAAAGAAGTATCCATGGAGTACAGCTCATAAGATCATTGCTTCATGCTGTATAAATTACATTTAATTGCCCCGTGAATTAATTAATCTAATTACGTTGTAAAATAATTATTAATAGCTAAACAGATGAAGAATAATTAGTCGTAATAGGAAATTAGAGTTTTGAAATACTATTTTGAGTTAAATCTACTTTCTTTTGAAAAAATTTAAATTTTATATCATAACAATAACATATCCAATATAATTTCACAAGTGAATCTAAAAAGGTAAAGTATACAAAAAATTTATCTCTACCTCATAAAAATACAAAAAATTACTTCCGATAAATCCTCGACCTAAGCTAACACTTTTGTAAAGTATGAGAGCATATAATTAGTGGGTCATTTTGGAATAAGATTGTCAAAAAGTGTAAATTAATCCTACTAATAAGTTGACATTGACAATAATGTGTGGCAAATAAAATCAAGAGAAGAATCTCTTAACTCTAACATATTATTGTGTTTTACTTGTTTTAAATATGATGGGGATGTGATGGTGATTTGCTATATATATATATATATGTCTATTCTATACTTTCTTCTTCCATTTTAAAGTATTCCAATTTACAATCAAATTTATCGAATATTTTTCTCCCTTGAATTCTGTTTATTAGTTTTGTTTTATCTGACAGCTTATATGCATTCATTTTTGTGTTATCATTAAGTCTTGTATAGTTAATTATCATTCTCGCTTTTCTTCTTACTATTTCATTATGGTTTCTTACCATAAAGACTGCTGATCTATGTATCCAACTTTATAACTTAATAGTTATCCTTTTTGGTATTATTCTACATCTTCTACCTAAGGTAGAAGACGTAGTAGGATTAATGGGGAATAAATGTATAAAAGTAATGAAACCATTAAAGATAGACTCAGAAGAATACGTGGGATTAGAATAAAACTTAGAAAATCTTAATAGAAGAAACACACTTAGACCAAACAACCACTTGATGTACACAAATTGTAAAGGACAAACTTCTATTAGATTTACTGATTATGAGTACATAGATCAAAAAGAAATTGACGAAGAAATCGAAGAAAGTGACAATACTAAACACATGAATATAGAAATGATACCTGAAGATGAATTCATGGTATATATATATATATATATGAAATACAATCTACAAGTGGTGGAGTATATATTTGTGTACTTGTTATAAAGTCTGATGAAAGATGGTGTAAGTAAATTCCTGGAAAATTAAAAGTAGTTGATTATTCAAATGATCGTTTACTAATGATAAGTTATATAATAAATGTTTTCTCTTTATTTTCTCGTAGAAAAAGTCTTTTTTTTTATAGATTTAATTTCTTACCAAAATTTCTGGTCATTTAAGGGGGAAAATATTTCCTCTAAAAAAAAGGAGTATTCTGAATATATATCAGGTTGTATCAACGAATGCAATTGCATCAAGTGTATTTGTTCCTCGTGTATTCACTCCATATCAATGTATTTGCAATTAGTTATAGATACGTATCAATGTATTCAATTGTATTTTGTCCTTGTTATACTTTTGTATCATGTGTTGCATACTCTTTTAAAATACGATTAATACAATATCATATCTCTCCTTCTTTCAGGCATATCGAGAGTTTGACTATGAAATCAAAGAGGAGAAGTGGAAGAAGAGATTAAGGTCTCCACCATCTCTCATCCGAAACAAATCTCTGAAATTAAATTTGGATAGAATTTAATTTATTTTTAGTGTTGAAAATAATTAGACTAATATAAATATCAAATCATGAATTGTTCGATCTTAAATTGGCCTCCAATTTTATAAGTCAAACCAAATTTATATATATATGAACCAAGAAAAAAGTGTCATTTGATAATTGTGACTTTTTATCGTATGCATTTTGGCCCATTACACTTTTCAAAATTTCTTATCTTACTCGAAAATGACTGAACCATGAGTCCCAAAAGGCTTATTTCATATTTGGTTGTTCTTCACCGGTGAATAATCAATTAGCTTTTATTTTTTATGTTGCTTTTTTATTTCTAATACTAATAGTTTTCGAAGCTTGGTAATTTTAGAGGAGAATCTTTTGTGCTGCAGTTTTTATTAGTTTAATAATCATTCTATATTCACAATTCATTAATTCGACTAATTTAAGTTCATGTCAGAAATCCACTTATCGAATTAAAATTCTCCTTACCAAAGAGTTCTTTATTTTCACGAGTTGAATTTGAAAAGTTTAATTAAAATTATAAAGGAAATTCAATCATTCCACTAAATCCCTATCTAGATAATGTACTTCTCTCTTTGTTTCAAAATAAATAGTGTTTTAAAATTTTAAGTGTATAGGAATTAATTTTATTCTTCTAAGATTATCATCGAAATTGATCTTAATTTTTCAAAATTACCTCTATTTTAATACATGCAGTTTTACATCATTAAAAGATCACTCCTTTGTTTTTCTTCAATATTTAATAAGAGATAACAATTTAATAAAAACAATGCTTATTTTAAATGTGATTTCTTTTTGTTCCAAATCATGTGAACTTATGACTTTTTATGGAAGGAAGGAACTTGAGGTATGCTTGTCATTTACAAAAAGGAGTACAATAATATAACATATATTCAGTACAATATCACAAGAGAAATTTGAAAAAGATAAAATATATCTAAATTTTATTTCTATTTTCGTGGGATCAGATCAATAAATAGAATCAAAGGAAGATAATATATATATATATTCCTAATGTTATGGAATCAAAATATCGTTTTCGATAAACCATTTATTCAATGGACCAAGAAGGAATAAGTCTTAAATAAGAATCAATGCGTTGAGTACTAAATTTACTAGCTTTCTAATAATTCATTATTGTATTTGCTTAGCTATATGAACACTTCCTGCTAAGAAAATTCCGTTAAACTGTACGCGAATTATTTTACTCAATATTTTTATGGCCTATATAATTAATTAATTTCCCAATGTATGTCAACTATCATAAGAAGTGCTTGGCAACATATATGCTGAAATAGGCAAGTTGAAAATTTCTTCTACGATGAAATGACTTGTTAAAATAACAGTGTCATGACAATTTTGATGTGGACATCTAACCAAAATACGTGACACTATGAGCAATTTTGACATGAAGGAAAAAAATATTTTTTTAAAAAATAAGTGAGTTTTTTTAAAAAGTTTGATAAGTAATTAAATAATAAAAAATATTCTCTCTCTATATTGGAGGTATTTGATTATGAAATAATTTCACTTTTTTTCTAGAGTTGAATTTCAAAAAATATGTTTGATCATAATATTTTCAAGGTACGTATTTTTAATTTTTTTTCACTCAAATTACTTACAGTTTTTTTCTAAAAAAACTCCAATTTGTATTCATGGAGTTTTTAAAAAGAGATTTATTGTTGTGCAATATATCTAAAAGTAGTAAAATCAAATACGAAAATCTTGTTATTTCTTGCCTTTAATTAATTTTAATAGAAAAATGTTCAAAAGTGCATGCCTATGTAGTTTGCGAAATTAATTACTTTTTCTCTCCATTTAAAATTAATTTAAAATATGCTTTCGCTGTCATAAAAATGGATACCCATTTGTGTTTAAAGTGCATAGAAAAACATATATGTATAAAGTTTAGAGAATTAATCTAAAGAGGTACTTATTGCATTTTTTCATAAATGTGTGTTAATTTTGTAACAGCAAAAGCATGATTGACCTAACTTTAAACCATTGGCAAAATGGATCATTTCAAAAATCCCATTGACCTTTTCCTATTTTTTAATATGTAAGTTTATATCAGTCAAGACATCTAATTTGAATAATAGTTTCTTATAAGAAAAAAAAATCAGAGTTAAAAACTATAAAAGCATCTTGTAGAGAGCATATACAATTCCCTTCTACTATAATCTATTCTGAATTATTAAATAATAAAAAGGATGTAAATACAATCGTTAAATAGTGAAAATTATTGCTAAGTAATGATATCTTGGACTGTGAAAAGCAAAATCACTAGTTGATGCTTGCTTATCTTGAAATTATTTTAATGATAGTGATGAGTGATTAGGTCACTATCTTAATTACTACGCTCCTTGTAATTATATTGAGATCTTAGTAGTTATAGCTTGATTATTATCGAAATTGCAGCTAAGCAATTAATTATGAAATCCCTCTAATAAGGTTTGGTTATGGATTAATTTGTTTGGATATGTTGGATTTTTGGTTTTGACTTTTGAACCTTTAAGGCATGCAATAACAATGAAAAACATCAATTCACGTAATAGTTTGCTCTTTAGAATGTATAACTTTCGGTTGTTAACCAAGATTGAATCTTGAGGTCACCTTACTGCTCATGTCATGCAATTGCACATATGATATGAATAGGGCTGAATAAGATATATGAAGATTGGATTTTTGAATACTAAATGTGATATACTATATATATATCTTTTTGTTGAGAAGTTCAAAAGACCAAATGATCTACTATTTTGTCTTTCAATCAAGGGCTAAACTTGGCAGACTTGCTTGTCCTTGAGAAGACAAGTTAAAGATGCTTTAAGAATCTCTTTCTCACCTTCTCTTTAAATTAGTATAAGGTATTCAATGACTTTCCTCATCTCACTCCACTTTAGTCATGTTTGAAGTTTCAGTAAAATAATTCTGGTAATAAAAAAGTACAATTCATAGTAATAGTTCAAAATATCATATATGATCTAGTATGCACTCGTTCCACATGGGCCACATCGCACTAGGTATTTGAAAGCTAAATAATGCAAGTTCCAAATATTGACATTGAAAGCATTCAGGAAGTTAAAGTCTCGCTTGCCTTATAATTAATAAGAAAAAACCTTATGAAATATTGAAATCCCTCCAAACGACCTCCAATAGCCTTAATATATTTTAAAAAAAAATGTATTTTCATGACTTCCGCCGTGAATGTCTTAAGTTCTACTTGAAATGGATAAAGTTGCAATTTTTTCCCCTAAACTATCGAGCACAAATTAAATGACAATTCTAAAAATAAATATTCACGCACTTCACGCGGGACAAAAGGTGGCATTACACTAGTACATTTGATATGGGCTTTGGCATTAAGTGGGCTACAATAGACTCTAAGATTCAAAGCGAATTTTTGGGGACCATTCACGTCCTTTCCTTTGTGGTCAAAAGGCACACTCTAAAAAGGGCAAAACAACAACAAGAAGAAGAAAAAAGAAAGGTAGAAAAAGTGGTTCAAGTTGGGGCATTTCCTAGATGGTTGAAATTTTAAAGATTTGGGATTGGTGTCCTTTGTTCTTTGCTTTGCAGCCGTTCAAATAGATTGTTATGAAAAAGCAAGTATATAAGTGATATCCGATTAGAATATTCACAATTGGATGGTCACGTAAAATTAAAAGACATAGATTTGTGAAGAATAGCGTAAATTTGCTTAATTACGAAGTGTAGTAAATTTTGATTTCCTTTTTTTCTCATTTTGTTTTGAAGCACGCCATATAGAAAATGAATAAATAGGAGAAGAAATTAAAGTCACAAATTCAAAACGTAACGGAATGATGTATATAGTATTTCTACATAACTAAAATCGTGTGGATACAAAATCAACTTCCATAAACTTTAAATACATACAATTATATGCTTTATATGATAAAAAATGTGCCCGGTCCATACTTGTAGCATGGAACAATTGTCGTTCCGTCGACTTATCTCGATATTCTTAATGTCTTTTTTTGGTTTTCAACTTTCTTTGTCGTTCCGTAGTTTATAATGGTGGTAGAAGCATTGGATATAGACGTAAAGTGAGATAGTAGCTTTGAAGTATTTATTTATTGAAGTAGAAAGACCAAATATTCTGGTACAGACAGTTAAACAGTGGCCAAAATTTAACACATTTGACATGCCAACTTATATTAAATAAAAGAGCTCTTTGTGGAGGGCCATGCCATGCAACTTTCTCTAACTTCTCCAACTTCCATCAACATGAATGATCTAGCTCAAAACCACTTATTATTTTTTATTATTATTAATAGTGTGAATTCGAATTAATAGAACGAGTTTTATATTTCCAATATATACTCACTTCTTCTCTACGTTATTTGTTTGTGTTTGACTTGATATGTCTCTAGAGAAACAATAAATAAAATGATCATAATTTATATATTATAACACCCTTAATTATTACTGTTTAGATTTTGTGGTCCAAAACTAAAGATATGTAGGAGGTATATCAAAATGTCATTTAATCTTGTGGTCTTAAACATGTCATGTGAAAAGTTAGAACTAAAGAGTTGTCAAAAAAAAAAGAAGAAGAAAAGAGACATTATATTTTAAACGGACTAAAAACGAAAGTAAGACAAGTGAATAAATGAATTGAAACAGAGGGATTATAAGTCATTTCACTTGTTGAGAAATGAATGACAAATAATTCGTGCTTAATATATACTAATAAGGGTAAAATAGATACAAAGTGATAACCACCCCAACCTTCAAATCATCCTATCTAGGGTTATGGATCCTTGGTATGTTGTAGATGTGCTATGTACTGTCTAATCACCTCTCTCCGATACTTCTTTAATTTACCTCTACTTTTGCTCGGTGCTCAGACGACCTACCATAACCAACCTCTCATAACCCTTCACTGAGGCATCTATACATATTGTCTTTACATGTCCAAACCATCTCAATCTTACTTTCCTCATTTTGTCCATAATAAAGGCCACTCCTATCTACCTTATTCCGAATATCTTCGTTCTTATGGTTATCTCTCTTTGTATGTATACACACCCATTCCAACATAGTTGTCCCACCAAAATATTTAGCTAATAAAATAAAATAAAAGGTGACGTGTAGGTTAAGATATGAAATTTTATTTTTATTTTTGAAAAAAATCATCTGGTACGATATATCATTTATATTGTTTGAAATGTATTACTTGGCCTTTCACAGCCTTGGCAGTTGACAGTATGTATCATGTCATTACTAATTACATTTTTCGTGCACGTTTAACCAAAGACAAAAATATAGCATGCCTTATAACTTTCCTTTTTTATTTTTTAAAGAATTGTTGGTATGTGAGATTTATTATCTCGATTAATTTAAATTTACATCATTTAAATACCATAAAGGATAAGTGTTTAATAATTTTTATATTTTTACGACTCGACCAACCCCTTTGATTAATAGTGAGAATATCTTAATCATTCTACTATATTCATTGATGATAATATACTTTATGTTAAATAACTTATAAGTTTGAAAACGAGCTTAGAGGCGCAAAGGATTTATCCTAAGTTCCTAACCATGTTTGTAAAAAAATTACATATGCTCATGCAAAATTAACTTATTTTTATATGTATACATACAGTAATTACCGATTACTCTTAATTTCTCTATGCATTTATTTCTTTACATTTTAAATTTCCCTGGTGAATTATAGAAATGGCAACTCTACAAACTCTACTAATTATATATTAAGTTTCTTGAGTCCCTTTCGATGATCGAAAAGGGTATTTTACTTTAATAAATGAACATTAATGTTATATTTGACTTTTAAGACATACTTTCTTTGTTCTTTTTTAGTTGTCATGTAATGTTTTCGAAAGTCAATTTGACTAATTTTTAAAGTTAAATTAGATCACATTAGTTCGATATTTTAAACTAAAAATTTAGATATTAAAAAACTATATGAAAAGTACTATAAATTGTAAAAAAAATTTGCATATTAATAATTAATATGATGAAAAAATACACTACAAAATGTCAGTTAAAATTCTTATAGTGTAACTCTAAAAAGGAAATTGTGACAACTAAAAAGAAACAGAGAAAGTATGTGTTAATATTGCAGGAAAAGTAGGGATGAGTGAGTAATTTCCCGCTTAGAGATCACATGGTCATTAGTCATTAGTCATTACTATTATAATTGTATATTCTGATTATCATTTATATATTTCAAAGAAAGAGAAGGATAAAAAATGACAAAATATGGATAAGTTGTCTCAAGAATATAATGCCATGAAATATTTATCATATCAATTTTAGAGACAAAATAACTATTTATATATTTTAGAAAATATCAGTACAATATAAAAACATGATAACATAAAGTATAAATATCATTACACTAATAATAAAACATAATTTATTACAAAATTTTTTAAAACAATAAAAAATTAATTCAATCTCGAAATATACACCTTATAAGCCTACGCCTTTCATTTACACTTCAAAATATTTTTAATACACCCTATCTCGAAACACGACCCGAAAAACGTCTTTAAAACATTTTTCCAGAATCATTCGGAATTTGTTGCTTTGAAATTCTTGCCCAAATTCTAGATGACATTTGACATTAAATTTTATCCACTCATTAATAAAGCTTTAGAAAAATTGGCAATATACCACTTAAACATTTGACTTTTTTATCAACTAAAACATTTGACTATATAAAAGGCACATAATACGACAACTTTTGGATGTTTAAATAAATAAAAATAGCTATAAATTGATTTATAAAAACAACAGTACAATAAATTCAGTTCTTATTTTGTTTGAGATTTGATACATTTGCAACAATAAATTAAAGAGTCGGAAAAGCAATGGAAAAAATAGTCATTAATCATGATAAATTACATCATATATTTATAACTTAATTATGATAAGATGAATATAATATTCTTTTTTTATACAAGCATCACCAAATACACATATAATATAAATATATTTCCTTAAATTATTCCATCTTTTCTTTAAGTAAAGAATTATTTGGACAAATCTCTTCCACACACACATTTAACTCAAATGATGCCAAATTATTGCACACCTCAACCCCTCCCCCCCACCCCTCACTACACCATTTTTCTTACACTCCAAAATGCATAAAATGTACCATATATAACTCAACCCCCTCCTTCTCCATGCCTCTAAAAAAAACCCATGACTTTAAACTAACTTCTCTTCAAAAAAAAGCTTTCTTTTCCACCCCTATATATATATATATATATATATAAACAAAACTCTTAATAAAATTCCAAACGTCGATAGGAAAATCAAGAAAATGGCCTCCACATGCATATCGAATTGCGTCAACGACGCTCGTGTTCCGGTCCGAGCCACTTACGTAAACTTGTACAAGTGGCCCGAATCGGATGCTGAATTTATAAGATCAGTAAGCTCAAAAAATAACGGTCATGGTCATAGTCGTGGTCGTGGTCGTGATTCTGGCCCGAAAGTGGTGGATAGTATTTCGTGTAGGCAATTATATTTGAGGAGCTATACTTTTTCAAGGGAAGATCAAGTGAATTTGAGTGATGAGAAGAAATCTCATGTGAAATGTTATGGTAAAAGAAAGAGGAAATTACCTCGTCCGAATAACGGCGGCGATGGTGGTGGTGGTGGTCGTGGGGGCCGGGCGCGGAGTACGAGAAGGAAGTGTAAAGGTTTTAGAAAGGCTAAGGAGTTATCTTGCGCGGCTTTGGCTTCGATTTTTCGGAGGTTACTATCTTGTACTACTAAGGTCGATGTGGTTGGTTAATTGACAGGTTAATTTCTCGTATTATCGTTCAACTAATAATAATTATCTCGGAAAAATGATTTTATGAGATAATGGCTATTAATTGTGTGAACTTATGAGAAATCAACTTGTCAATTGGTTCTAAATTATATTTACTTTAAAGATCACATAAAATTTTAATTTCCTTTCTATTTTCATCTTCTTTTTGTATACTTTGTCTTGAGTTTTGTTTACACATGATCTTGTTCGAATATTTGAAATTAATGTATGCATTGAAACTTTACAAGAATAACATTTTTCGGATTATATGGTTCATTGATCATGAAGGAGGGTATATTTGCTAAAGTATCATTGAATTTATGACATTCTATAGGTTTATTTATATATAAATCTAACCATAGAATAAGGATTTACTTACTTAAATACAATGATGATAGAATATGTATAAAAGGTTTTGACACTAGTTATATTAAGCTTGTTATAGCAGTTAGTTCGTCTTTCGATGCTACATCCTTTTCCATAGAAATTAATGAAATATGTCCTTTTCTTGTCAAAATTAGAGTGACACCTATCTCTATAAAATAGTTTCCTTAAATGCAAAATATTCAATGTTTTAACGTAAAATCTGATTTTATCTTACCAGAAGGCCACAACAATCAAATTAATGAAGTGTTTCTCAAGGTTTAAATCTTCTCTATCTACAAACTATTATATTAGAGCGGAATTTATCGAACACATGTCCAAAGATTAGTGGTTGCGATTCCTTGTTACCAAAAAAAAGAACCAAAGAAAAGGTCAATGATGCAAAATATAGCACAATTGTATACACCTTTTCTCAACATAAGTGGCCCATATATGGACATAATTGGAAAAACCAACCACTTCTAATTAAATAATCCACACTTTTAATACAAAAAAATTCTTGTTTTACCTCTTTAAATTTTTAAGGATTTATTTTATATAAATTGATAGTTTAAACTTTTTAATATTATCAATATATTTTAACCAGTTATATATAATGGACCATTTAACTTGCTGTAATTTTTAAGTTGCCAAAAAACTATACACTGTAATAATGCAAAGAAGGTCAACTTTCTGATTTGCTATTTGGACAATAATCTACATTTGTTTCGATAAAACACCATTAACATTCATTTAGTCAAATGACAATTGTGTTCACCTATACCACCATTTTTTTTTGTTTCCTACCGAAGGTTCAGTATTTGTATTGGGGTGCAACTAAATTCAAAAATAAAAAATAAAAATATTTTCTAATAAAAACGAACTAAAGTTTTCTGATTAAGAATAAAAGTGTACGTATCACTCCGACCATCATAACCCTAGTTGATTACCACTAGTATATATAATGACACTCAATATGTATCACTATCTATATACCCCATGCTTAACCAAGGGGGTGGGTGTGGGGGCTAAGTGGAGAATATGATTAAAAGAAGAAGTGTGCCAAAAGATAAGGATGCAGAAAGGAAATGGACCGACCAAGAAACAAAAAAATAATATAAAGTTTTGATTATGAAATAGAAAATTATTGGAGCTTACAATGTAAGTATTGTTGTATTATGTCTACTCTATTCATTTTCTTTTCCCTTTTCCCATCCTACCTTTTTTCAGCTCAAGAAACTAACATTAAAAATATTTTTAACATAATGTGACGATATTATTCATTTTAGATTAAATCAATATCAATATCATATGTTTCAATTAGTTAAAGATTTAATGTGCTCAATCGGATAATATAAGAACCAAAACTGAAATAACGCAATAAACACAAAAACTAAAATCATTGTTTAATCTTTTTTTAAAAGTAAGAATGTGTCTTTTTTAATCATAATATGTGTCAATGAAGTATGAGATGATATAATTATCACATAGTGCACACTTGGACCCATTTTACGAATCTTAATCGTCATTTTTATTATATTTACTATAGTTGGTAGCTTTTTTTTAATAATTTCTTTGTTCTATATATTATAAAGGCTATTATTGTATTGTATATTTTAATGTAGTCGGTTATTGTTATTATGTTCGTACTACGTATACTGCTTGCTCCTTTGACTTTTAAACCTCTTTTTTCAGTTTGAAGTATAAAATAAAATTGTGTTAAATAAATTATGCAACATTTTTTTTACATAATTTCTACTGAAATTTTAGCTCCGTTACATTTATTTAGACTAGTTTGATATTTTGGCTGGATATTGCGAAAAATTTACCATGTCTATTTTTAACAGTTAACTTAGAAAAATGGAATAATTTTACGACCTAACGTAAAATTAAACTATATATATATAATTAAGGAAGTAGATTGAGATCCTCTTGAACTTGACATTTTTTATTCAGTACACATACCTTAGGCGCCTAATCCGAAGGCCTATAACTTTTGTGAAACTTCAGAGTAATTTGGCATATAAATTAAACTTGATTAAAATAAAATTTATCTCAATGGTATATATATGATTGATGTTTGGAGTAATTATAATTATTGTAAAATATTGTCATAATGAGGACTCAAATTTCCTTGTTGAATGCATTTGATCTGAATAGATCAGTGACGTTAGTGCTAAACCAACTCAATGAAGTATATACCAATTTTTTAAATTTATAGATGGAAAAAGGAAAGAAAAAAAGGAGGAGGACTAAGGCATAAGAGTCTTTTGAATTATGGTGAAATTGTCTTAAATTATGTGAAGGAAGCGAGATTGAAATAGTTTGGGCATATGAAGAGGAGGTAGGCCGTGCGTAATTGCACTAGTGAAGAGGTGCGAGAGGTTGATTATAGAGGGTACGTGAAGGGGTAGATGTAGGCTGAAAAAAGAATTGGGGAGAGATGATTAAACAAGACATGACACAACTTTCATAATACTGATGACATGATTCTAGATAAGAAAGAGTGGAGGTCGCGTATTAGAATAGAAGGTTAGCCGGGGTAGAATGTTGTCTTGCCTTGCTTTTGTTATCTATCGTCATATGTTGTGTATTGGGTTTCGATTATCCCGTTGTTTTACTGGTAGTATATTGTTTCTTTCTTGTAGGCTCTACAGTACATTTCTTATTAACTGGTATTCATTCTTCATTATTTTCTTCTTCTTTTACTTGAGTTTGATATACTTGAGCAAAACGTCTTCTGGAAACAGTCTCTCTACCTCCACGAGATAGTAATAAAATCTACATATACTTTACCCTCCCCAGATTCCACTAATTAGTGGGATATCACTAGGTATATATATTGTTGTTGTTATTGTTGTGTTTTTTCGTTGTTGATGTTGTCTAAGTATAGTTTTGTACTTGGTGCTATATTTTCTGCAATTTTAGTCCAATTTTGATCCAATAACATGAGTAAAGAACAAGAAGTTGCAAATTTATATATACACCAAATAAATGAAGAAAATATGCGCAAAATACCAACTTTAAGTATGTCAACTTCATAAATGAAGAAAATCAAATCAGTGCAAAAATGCATTTAACTGTGCAATAACTTTATCTTAATATACACAACAGGTTAAACACAAAAATTCGTGCAATCTTCACAATTAAGTTTAGGATAGTAATAGGACTCTCACATAGTTTAGAATACGAAAAAATTAAGTTGAGAAAAATAATAAAACCCTTACATAATTTAAATGTGTAACCGACAATTTCAACCATAGTTCAAAAGAGCTTTATCGCAAAAAAGAAAGTAAATAAGATTATTAATGGTGCATTCTATCATCTTAAGTTATGATGAGTTTCATTATATCTTTATATATTCCATCATACACTTGAAATTTCCAGTGTGTTGCCACAAGTATTAAAGTATTATCATACATGTTTATAGCAATAATTCATTCACAAGGGCCTATTCTCAGATGTGGGCTGAGAACACAATCATGTATACGTAATTGATAGCATTAAAATTTTGAAAATAGAGAATTTTACATCTATATGTTTTTATGACTGTGGTGTCTATACCTCCTAAGTATCGGATAACTCTATCTATCAAGACTTAGATAGATGGAAAGAAACTATCTAGTAATTTTTTTGCTTCCGCTGAAAATTGAACCTATGACCTAATGGTTCTCAATCACTTTATTTTGATCGCTACGTATAAGTTATGAGGAAAACTATGTATTATTTTATGCAGGATAGAAGATGAAATAACTAATACATGATTGAATCTTCTCTAGTCTTGTACGACCACAAAACCATCTTAACATCCTGTATTTCCGTAACATTCATCTTGTGGATATACTGAACTAGCTGAAATAAAAGAATTAGACTCGACTAAGATCTCGGATTTACTAAAATGTTAAGGGAGCTCAAAGAAACAACAGTTGATATTGCAGCAGAAGGATATAGATAAGGTGGGCAACTAAAAGTAATGAATCTGATTAAAGCTAGTCTAGCACTTACATTTTTGTACCTATGAGGGCTTAATTGCTGACTTTTTGCCATTTCCACAGTAAATCAGGAAGATTTATCCCTGAATAACTAGGTCCTAGGTTACGTTAAGTTACAGACTATCGATCCATCATGGCACTGCCTTATAGGATCATTGCCAGTCAACTCAAACAGAGGTGATCAATTTGTCAAAATCTGGTAAAGCATGCTAAGTAGATGATAACATATATCTTGCATTATATAGTTCTTGATCTACTCGTTTTATGTAGACAATTTAACCACATTTCAAGAACCTAGTATTCCTACTCTATCACTGACACACATTCAAACAAGAGAATCTAGATTCTGAAAAATGGTGAGTAGGATGGCCTGAGGAAAGGATTCATAACATATCAAGGGAAGTTTCAAGTAAGACTAGTCAGGATGTATTACAGAAATCTTAGCAATGACAAAAATCAAATTCTGATAGTATTTGACATGAAATTAAACTTAGTTACCTGTTCTAACAAAACAATTTGAAAAAGGAGATGAGCATATAGGTAGAGTCTAAATAATAATGATGATAAAAGATTCTATAAAGAAAAAATCACATTTATGCAAGACCAAACACGTACCTCATAAAACATCGTAAGGTGTTCAACAGGGAGCCACAGAAACTCCGTCGCAGAAAAGCTGACTATTTCCTTTAATAACCGAGAAATCCTCAAGGGCCTAGTGGCACGGTCCAAAACTCATGGATAATGATCCCGCCCTTCTCCACTTAAATACCAGGCTTTTGTGCCTAAGCCACACATCACACATTGCGTTCTTACCGCTAGATCAATGCCCCGGGCCTCATAGTGCATAAGTTCAATTTAGCCAATGAATTGACATATCTCCCTACCTTCATCTTCAAAGAAGGTTTAAACATGTAGGACAACAATGAGCAAACAAATTTGAATCTTCTAAAGAAACTTGACCAAACAGGAAACAACTTTACTGTTCTAAATCTATCACTTGCTAATAGAAACTTCTAAGGAAAATGGGAAATCGTATATACATCATTACTATTGCGTAATTGAAAGAGAAGTATTAAAATAACTCAGCCGCATTATCAAACCTAACCCTGGCACTCCTTTTTCCAGTAAACAAAAAACAGAGAAAATAACAAGCTTTAACTTTTGACTTTATTCCGCAGCCACTGATTCTGCAGTTTCATCAAGTATCTCAAACACATCAAACATTCAGAGGAATCTGTGTGTGTGTATGTGTGTTGGGGGTTCAGAACAACCTCCTGTGTGTTGCTCCATGTTTACAAAAGTCTTCTCACTGTCATGACATGAATGGGCATGCCCAAGAAAATGAAAAGAAGATCCACAGGTAGAACAATGCATATTTTCAAAGTTAACTTTTTCTATTTAAAACTCGAGAATTCATAAAATAAACTCTTACAAAAGAAAGAAAAGATCAATCTTTATATGATACACAAACAAAAGTGGAATTAACAAACACCTAAACACTCTATGTACCTTTTTACTTAATTATCTACCATCAGAATTGAGCAATTGCGAGAAAACCTTACTCATGGAAACACCAGAGAGATCATCCAAATTTGGTGTTCCGATATGAGCAGCAGAAGCACCGGGATCAACTTGACTGAAATCATTGACTTGCGGAGAGAGCTCGCCAATAAGGATGGTGCTGTTTTCTTCAGGATCATCTTGAATGACAGCCTCTTGAAGTTGAAGTGCATACTCCAGATTCCACAGCACATCGCCCATTGATGGCCTGTCTACACCAAAATCAGCTAAGCATTTCTCTGCTGTTTCTCCAAACTTCCTGAGGGAATCTGGTCTTATTTTGCCCCGAAGATTGGAATCTATTATTTGCTCCAGTTGTCCCATCTTCTGCCGCTTCATTGCCAATTCAGCTAAGTTGACCTTCTCTCTCGGAAGAGATGGATCTATGACAGGCCTAGCACAAAGAACTTCGAATAAAACAACACCGAAAGAATAAACATCAGATTTTTCTGTCAGCTGTTGCCTTCTAAAATATTCAGGATCTAGGTAGCCAAAACTTCCTTTCACGGCTGTGCTAACATGAGTTTGATCAAGCTCAGGCCCTGTCTTGGATAGTCCAAAATCAGCAACTTTTGCCATAAAACTCTCATCAAGCAGTATGTTTGCGGACTTGACATCACGATGTATAACTGCTTTAGCATAGCTAGTATGAAGGTAGTGCAGACCTCTGGCCGACCCGATGCATATCTCCAGCCTCTGCTTCCAGCTCATACTGGGTAGATCTGACCCATACAGATGGCTCTTGAGGGTCCCATTCTCCATGTACTCATAAACTAGAATCATTTCATTTTTTTCATCGCAGTATCCCATCAATGAAACCAGATGCCGATGGCGGAACTGAGAAAGCATCTCAATTTCCGTTCGGAACTCTGCAAGACCTTGTTGGGACTTGGGATTACCCCTTTTCACAGCCACCTTTGTTCCATCATACAAAACACCCTTGTATACCTTCCCAAAGCCACCTATTCCAATGACCAAACTCTCATCGAAGTTGCTCGTTGCTTCCAGCAAAGCTGCAAAAGGAACGCGATAACTCATGTTTGAAGCAGCACTTATGGTTGTTCCGTTGGAATACTTGCTTCCCATGGTGTGTGAAGTGCCACCATTCATAGATAAAGGAATCCATACTTTTGAGTGGGCAAGCTTTTCTTGTTTTCTTCTTCTATGCATGCAAAATAAGATGCCAACCATCACCAAAACAACTGGGACGCCTATACACAGGCCCACGATGACTCCGACGTTTTTCTTTGCCTTTGAACTCGGGTTAGTAGGAACAAAACCTACCTGACTAAGGCTTCCCTGAGAATTATTCAACTTCAGAAGTTCTAGTCCATTTAGGAAGGCATCAGGATAAGCACTCCTTGGAGATGGGCCCACACTAACGTTAAGCCTATTACTTTTAGCGGTTGGAGTAACATAATCATTGTAATAAGCTGTGGCCAAAATTCCCCGAGCTTTCTGACCAGGATCAAAATCAGGAGCCACGTTCCAGGAGTTCACATAAATGTTAAACAGCAGCTGATTGGCAGCTGTACTCACTATGTCACAGAAGTGTAAGCGAATGAAATATTGGAACCCAGGATCCACATTAAACATCCAGGTCACGTTAAAATTGGCATTAGGATCATCACCAGTACCAGCCACGTTCATCTTACTACAAGTACCATAAACTGACGGTGGTGCAAAATCTTGTGTTGCTCCATCTGCTGGATATTTTACGGATCCAATCTTACTAACCGACTTAGCTGAACTCGGCTGCACCAAGAAACTTTGATCAGTAACCCAAGTTCTCCAAAGTGTATCATTATCAAACGACACCAACGATCCACCCATGTTTACCCTAGCAACTGTTTCGAGAGCCTGTGCATACATACCACTGAATGTCCCAGCTGGACTAATGGTGGAGGCATCATCAGTTATAAGGATATCAGGTACAGAGACAATTTCCATAGCATTTATATAAGCAAATGAATTGCTCGAAGGAGAGAACGTTATTACAAGGTCATTCGAGCTAACATTTACTGAAAATTCCTTGACAGAAGCATTTTTTGGAGAGAAATTGCCAAGAAGAACATTCTTCTGAGTGGAAACAGAGAACATTGCTGTACTCATATCATAATCTTGGTAAACAAACGGGTAAAAATAAAGGCGAATCCAATGCCTCCCCGTCAGGTTAATTGGGAATTTATATTTGGATTGTTGAGTAAAAATTCTAGCAGTTTGATACAGGGGTGAATCATTAGCTTTAGTGAATGAATTTGAAGGGGTATCAGCTAATATATCTTTTGAAGTTGACAAAAACTTTGAAGCTGATTTATCAGCCATAAAAACCCTATTACCAACATTAGTATCTTTAGATGATCCACAATCTACTAAGAAATTATCAGCAGGATCAAAACCAGAAACACACAAAACTCCCAACACCAATATAAGCAAACTCTTCACTAACAATCCAAAACCCCAGGATTCCATCATCATTCAAATCTCAAAAGAACACAAAATTAGGCCTTAAAAGGCGAAAACCAGCAGTTCTTGAAAAGGAACAGTAACACTAAGAACAACTATTTCATCACCACAGAAGCACAATATATGAAATACCCATCAAAAGAAACATCAGCAGAAGGGTAAAGATGTCACCTTTTTCAATCAAAAGAGCTCCAAGACTGAGAAAAAAGAGAAACCCAAATCAGTAATGAACAAACAGAACATAAATCAGAAGAAAAATTCTTGAGGGGTACCAGAATATATTTGTTTTTTTTTTTTGGTTTTTCAGGTAGAAAAGAAGAGAAAGAGAATGGTATCTTGGATTTTGGAACATTAACAGGCAGGTATCAGCTTTAACTGAAAACCCCACCTCAGATACAAACAAATTAATAGAATTTTAAATTCAAAGAAAACAAAAACATCATTTGCTAGAATGTGAACTAGCAATTCATGGAGTCAAAAGGGACCATTTTGTATAAATATTTGTGCTAAAAATACAATTTTTTTGAGGGTTTTGATGGTGTTGACTCTTTCTGAGTATGGGGGAGTGGAGTTATGTTGTTCAGCTCATTCATGGAGGGTAAAGAGGAGAGAGAAAAGATGGTGGCATAAGGATGTAACAGTAACATACAATATTTATTTGAGCAGAGTAAAGAGTTATGGGCTATAAGAAAAAGGAGAAGAAAGCTAAATTAATGGAGCAATTAATTGAAAGATACTCTTTATCTCTTATCTGATTTTAACTTGATGCGTAATTTATAAAAGAAATTAAAAAATAAAATTATATATTTTTAAATTGATGATATGTTAAATATATCAAAATGTCTTTTAATTTTATAATTTTTAAATATGTCAGACATAAATAAGAAATAAATAATTGTCAAGATAAGAAAAAGACGTTATCTTTTAAGTTAACTTTAAAAAAAAATGAAAGACAATTAAATTGAAATAGATAGGATATGGGAAATAAAAATTAAAACAAAATTATTTATTGAAAACATAATAAAATGATCTCTAATGTTTAAAATTCCATTCAAAATTACTTAAATTCATCATATAAAATGTCAATTTCAACCTAAATTTAGAGTATAAGGTAAAGGTAAAAATAATTACTATTTGTTTGTTTTAAATTTCTAAAGCGATAACTATTTTGATTGTTTTCTTTTTGATCTTTTAAGTAACAATTGTTTTGAGACGAGGAAAGTAGCAAGTTGACCTAAATCTTTTCATTTTTCAAATCTTATCTTGTAAATTTTTTTTTTATTGATTAATATAAATAACAAGTCACTATAAGAGAGCAATTTGGCAACAAATTAAACTTGGACCAACCACTTTACTTAATAGCATAACTATGACAGAGTCATTCTTTAATTTAATTTAATTAGTTACAAATTGACAATAAGATGGATATTTGGTGGCTGTTTACATCAAATTTGACATTCTCCACCCATAATTGATTGCTTAATTAATGTAATTACCCAACAAAGGAAGCTGAGTTCAAGGCTACTTACTTTAGATTTAATTTCACTTTCACGTGTACTTTATGATTTTTTTCGACGCGGGATAGTAACAGTAAAATGTCTTTAAGTGATCTAGTTTACAAATAATCAATAAATAGTTTTATATATTTAAATATAAATATACAAATAATAAACATACTTAATACATAAATGTTGTATATTTCAGATCTTTTTCCTTTATTATCAAATCTTGTTACGTTCTCCTCTAATATTATAAGATATCTTAGATACATGTTTATATTAACTATGATTGATTTATAACAGTTAATAGACTGAAGTCTAAAGACACTATTTTTAGATAGAAAGACATAAAAGCATAAGATTATAGTAGAAGGGTAGTAGGTAATTAAATATTGTCATATTTTTAGTAGTATGATTTAGGTATCACTTAGTTTCTTTTTCTCCAATATATATTAATATTTGTTGAATTGTTGTTATACTTGTTTTGTACGTTATCTCTTTTTCTTTCTTACTTTCTCGTCTTTTTAGTTGAGGATCTATTGAAAATAGTTTTTGTACGCCACACTGATAGAAATGAGATTGATGTGCATTTTACTTTCGGATATCTCACTTATAAAATTACACTGAATATGTCATAAAAAACTAATACTTGTTCACATAAAAATCTACTTATGAAAATTGTAATTGAATTAATTTAAGTTTGTAATTTGGTAGCTTGGGATCGACAGTGTCATAGCGTCTTGGAATTTTATTTTATGTAATTATTTCATACTCTCAATGCAATTTCTTAATTATTTTTTTTTAAAAAAAATTATATCACTTACTTTTTAAACTTTGTCTAATAGGTAATATTTCCCTAAATCACCATTATCTTAGATATGTATCAAGGAGGGTCCATCAAAAATAAGATGTTACGTTGTTTGTACCACTATTCTTTTCACGGAATGACACAATAATCTTGATATAAAATATATCTATGTGTATATATAAAAGAAAAGATTAGCATCTAATAAAGATTGTGTATGTCATGGTAGCCACTTACAAGAAAAATAGTGGTAGGTGAAATGGACCATCAATCTTTTTCTCATACGCACGTATGTTATCAACAAACATATATTGGTCTTTCAATCAAATCTATTATAGTTCTACGCATATTAATCATTTCTGTTGTTTTTACATGAATTTCAACATTCTTATATGTACAGGGCACCTTATTTTTATTTTTTTATCAATTATATCACGCCACATTAGGACAACTGGAGAGATATCTCCAGCTGGAAAAAAATAATTAATTTATAAAATTTGTTGCATTCCATTTCCCATGTAAAAGGCCAAGCCCCTTGTAGTTTAATTAAATTCAGCATAATTTCATTAATATTATTAAAACATATAATAAGATGGAAGATTTGATTTTGTAGTCCTTTGTAAATTTGTTTTCAATTTTATGTCTTTTTGATAAAAGTTTTTTATTTTTACATCTAAAAGATCGAAAATGTTATTTTTTTCTGTTCAATTTGTAAGTGGTCATAAAAGATCATTTCCTCTAATGAACACTCACATGTGTATGTATAAAGGATTTAAGTTGTGTTTTAAGGGGTCATTTGGTTTCAAGGAGAGTTATTTTAGGATTAATAATCTTAAGGAGTATAATTTAGGATTTGCACATTTATATTGTAAATAGAGATGTTGCTGGTTATTTTTCATAGAGTGAAAAGTAATAGAAAATTTATAAATTTATGAATAAAATATTTTTCATTAGATTTGAAAACTCATTTTTCATATTCGAAATTCAAAACTCAATTCTTTAAACTTGCAATAATGGTGATTTTAATGCTAAAAGGTAATTGTGCAAATGGCCTGCCTGTGCAAAATTTGTGGTGGCCTCATTGTTAATCTGCAGGGTTACACTTCTGGGCGATAATTAGTCTCAATTGGCCAAATAAAACATAAAAAGGGAAACTTACGTAAATGTTCCCTTCGGCCATCTAGTTTATTTACCAATATGGCTGAAGTATATACAACACATATACATTTCGGTTGATATATTGTGTATAGGTATGTATATACTCTATATACACTTCGGTTGATATGCTATGTTGTGTATAGGTATATATACTATATAAAATATACTACATATACATTACCTATACAACGATTGATATGTTGTGTATATGTATGTATACATATATATATATATATAAAGCATATACTATCTATATACGGTGTTCATATTTTGTATTTTCATAAATTAAATGGCCCAAAGACAATTGACCTGCAAAAAATGATGATTCAATTATGATAATATTTGGAGGTTCCAATCATCAGAAATTCAGGCAATTGTGGTGTCTTCTTCTTGTTGTATTTTCTTCTTTAAATGTTGGTTGTGTTTTTCCTACTATTACATTTATACTCGTTCAAAATAGAAAAGATAATCATCTGTAAAGTAGGAAGGGGGAAATAAATTCAACAATCAACAAAATGTTCTCCTACTTCTCTCATTATTATTATTATGATCTATGTTGATGATATTATTGTTACAGGCTCTAACAATTATTAAGTTATTGGGTGATAGACTTTCGATTAAGGGCCTTGGTCCTTTACATTTTTTTTCAAGACGTTGAAATTATACAACATACTCATGTATCAATAATAGTAAAGCTTTTCATAATCATATTCAACTCTTGTCATACACAAATCAAAATTTGAACATATTTGTTTATCTCCCTCTTAAGGTGAAAAACAAAGACAATTACCAATATTCTACTAATTAATTAACAACACTTGATTTAAGCAAAAAACAATTCTTTAAATCATCAAAACTTTTTTGCTTCAATTCACTCTTTTACAATCTGAGTGAATCTCCCCGTTTGTGCCCGTTAACGGACTAATATTTCCCATATTAATCATAGACTGAACAAAACTCTGAAAGAATGTACTTTGGTTGCTACTAAATGTGTTGACAATTGAGACAGTTGCTCCAGTTGATGAAAATAACTCTTGATCTGATTGCAAAAGCCCTTGATTGTTCTGCAAATTCGCAAAGTAATTATTATCAAAACTATCAGACGTCGTTGGATCAAGATTAGCCAAGGCTGTTGCACTTCCATTTTGAGGACATATTTGCCTCAGATTAGCTAAGTAAGTTGTATTCAAACTCGGATCTGGATTTCCTGTGCCATTGAAATTGTAAAGCCGGGCACTGAATACACGACATTGGGCACGTCCAAATGTGTGTGCACCTAATAACAAAGATTTGATATCGAAATTAATTAATAAATTGTTCGACTTACCAAATGGATATGCAGTCAAAACAGAACAAATTTATTAATTACCAGATAAGGCAACTAGATCAGTAACATTAAGGCCAACAGCAGTAAACTTTGCTGTAATGTTGGTTAACCCTTCTGTAGGAGAAGGAATTGATGTATTAGCTCCTGCCTGGTTTGCTGTTCTACTGTCTCTTCGCCCTAATAAAACATTCCATGAAGGACCACCTGCCTGCACGGTTAAGAAAGAAAGTAAGACTTTTGAAACGTCTGGTCTGAAACACTCATTGACCATTTGTGTGTCTGTAAATCATTTCATTAAGAGTGAAAGGGGAATTTTAAAGTTGAATTGTTTCTAATTATAGAAATGTTTCGTACCAGAGAGACAGAGGATTCTGCAGCAAGAGCAAGAATATCGGCACAAGAGACAACACCGGGGCAAGAACTTTCAACAGCAGTTTTAATGTTGTCAACAACATCGAAACCTCTAGTTGAATTTGTATTCGGAGCTGCATCTTTCTCACTTACTATATTATTTGTCGCGTTGTTATCCAACAAAAGTGAAGCATCACATCCCTGAGAAATAACAAGTAGAATTATGTCACTTAAGATGAGCTAACAAGTATAAATTATGTGTAAAAACGTAATAAGAAAGAGTGAATTTACATTGACAAAGCAATCGTGGAAATGAAGACGAATGAGGCTAGCTCCAATGCGGGCATCAGACTGTAAAGCTTGTTGAATTACATTTTGTACAATACTTGAAACATTTGGACATGTACTTGAGTAAAAGTTAGCACTCAATTGGGCATTTGTTTCATAGAAACTACAAGTTGATAGCAAAATGCATATAACTGCTAAAATATAAGGAGACATTTTTTTTCTTGGTATTTGTTTTTATTATATTAGGTAGAAAAGAAGTGAATTTAGCTAGCTAGACAATTTTTTTAACACTTGTGTCTCATGAATTAGCTATGGATCTAGGCAATATATAAAGAAGAAAAAAGTGTCTAGCCTTCCTGTTTTATTCTTGACAATTTCCAACATCATAGTCAAACAAAATAATATACTTTATTACTAAGTGTGTCTGGTGAAATTAGCAAGATGGGATACTTAAAAACATTTCTAAACTTGACTCGGATTATTATTTCCCTCTTGAAACTATGCTTGGTCTTAATTATTCTTAAATTTGGCTATTTAAAAACTTTTATCTCTGAACGTTGACAGTGGCAAATTCAAGATTTTCATCCTTTATCCCTTGAACGTTGCCCGTTGGTGTGACAAAGGGCGTGACTATTAGAAAAATAAAAAGTGATCTTCGAAATGAGTATTTGTCTACTATTACTTACCATATAATCGTATACAATTATATATTTATTTCAATTATGTATTTCTCTTGCTATATAATATATAATGCATATTTTTATCCCAACTTTGTATTTATTATTAAAATTTTATCCATCGATAATTCGATATACTGACTATTTGTTCTAACGGTGTATTTTTTTAATGACAAATTTAGGGGTGTAGATATATTCCACTCCACCTATTAGGAAACTTCTGTTACTAGTCTATTACAGCAAACTTTTGTGGAAAATGGTCTAAGGAATCATAGGGGAAACAAATAGTCATATGAGACTTCTTCAATAATTGAGTAAATTATTAAAATTCCGGTGATTTATTATTTAATTAAAATCTTATGTAACAAGTGGTCGATAATTTTTATATATCTCTTAGTCTCAATCTATCTGAAATCGTTAGAATTTCGAGAGCTCTTAGTCTCAATCTATCTGAAATCGTTAGAATTTCGAGAGTCAAACGATTTCATTTTTATCGTGAATATGGACATGAGATCTTTAAATTTTTTAAAATAAAATTTAAATATTTAAAATCTACATAAAAAGTAATATATATCGCAATAATTGATGATTCAAAATATATTTTAAAAATTCGAAAAAAACTTGTACCATCTTGAAATTCAAAGACACTTTTCTCATTAGAGAACCTTCTGCAATAATGGAGGCAATTTGTGACTGATTAATAAAAATCATTAAAGTTGATTTAACATTTTCGATAGTAAATTTTCAAAGATTCTCCATAATTTAAGGAAAAATTAGAATGTGGGCAGTGGGCAATATGTTGCTGTATTCAATTTTAGTAATCATAAATTCCCTTTTCTAATTTCAGTAAATAAATTTTCAAATAAAGATTAAGGTATTTTATTTGGAAATTGTTATGTAACTCGTATTCAAAATTTTAAAACTTTTGCACATCTATTTGCTTCAAAAAAAAAAGGCAGACATATGATGTCTCTTTTCATACAAGTTTTAATAATATAAAGGACATACTCCCTCAGGTCCATTATTATTATTATTATTATAAATAATTGATCTAAAATATTTATTAATTTAGAAAATTAAGATAGAATTAACAAAAGAATTCACCTATGGTGAACGAAGGAGGATTATTAGATTGAGATCAAACAAAAAAATTTATAAAAAATATTTTTTAAATAAAAGCCTCATAATTGATTTTGACATAATTTTGATCTATATCTTTCTTTTACAAAAAATGACAATAGAAGATATACGTGTAATCTCTCAATAAGCCAATATGTTTGCAAATAAGTATTGTTTGATAAAATGACAAATTAATAATCTGTCTTTTAAACAAATTGCTTTGATTAGTAATTATTAGGGTTATCAATAGTCAAAGAAAACAGTTTTACTCCAACTACTTTCACCAAATCCTTATAATATCCAGAGGAGTTGCTGCCTAATTACTTGTACAATTCGAATTTCGAGAGTCAAATAATTTAATTTTAATCATAAATTCAGATGTGAAATCTTTAAGTTTTTTGAAATAAAATTTTACATATTTGAAACTACGTAAAAAGTATTATAAGTCATAATAATTAATAATTCAAAATATTTTAAAAAAATTACTATTAAAGAATTTTTTATATCTTTTTAATTCCTCTAGATATAAAATTTAATTTTGTACTCTTCCATTTGATTGGAATGTTTTTGTATTGAACTGATTATCCAAGTCAACTAAGCAAATATAAGCCTAAAGATTCACTCGTTATACAATATACTATATTTATTGAATATATATAATTATATAGTACTTGAAGAAAGATTCATGTCGAGGAAAAAGTTATGGACTTTTTCATTTGGGGAGGGGGGGGGGGGGGGGGGGGGGGAATTGAGATTTAATATATAATTTTCAATCTATGTATTTCATATGCTTTTCTATATATATAGTATAATTTTTCAACGAGTGATATTTTAGTACATGTGACTATGCCATTGTTTCTCATTTTTTCGTTTCTATTTCCTTATTTTCCTCATTACGATCCTTTTCATTTTTTTTTTCACTTTCTTTCACTTTCCCTTTGATTCCTTCTTAATCATGGACCTCTTTTTTCTGTTTTTAGAAACTGTGCATTATATTAGTTTACGTTTGAATATGAGATATGAAGTTATGATTTCAAATTAATATTTGAATATGCAATTTGGGATCATATTAAAATTAAATTCTCCAAAAAGCATGATTGAGATTCCAAATCATGATTTCTATTTTTTTAAATATAAAACTTGACTCGTAAGTTTATATTTTATATGTAAAAAAAGATTCATGCTGTCTAGGCGTGAAAAGATTGTTCGTACCATGTGAAATGATTATATTAAAGGATACTATTGTTGACTAGTAGATCTTTATAAAGTTATGTGTTTTTGAAAGTTTGTAATCAAAAACATTTATTTATAAAATGAACATGGGACATGTGATGTGATCATCAATGTGGCGCCTGAGAACATTCTAATATCTGATATCTGATATCTGATTTATGAATTATAATTTGTTCATTTGGTAAGATTGGGTAAGAATTGGAGAAATTTTGATAGTTTTCACAACTTATAGAATTTTAATATTTTTGAAAATAATACAATTTAAGAAATCCAAAATACAAGTCCAAACAAAACTTTAATTCTTTTTTTTTGGGAAAAGGGCCTGATATACCCCTCAACTTTGTCATTTAGAGCTGATATACCACTTGTTATGAAAGTGGCTCATATATACCCCTATTGTTATACAAATTGCTCACATATACCCTTTTCCTCTAACGGAAGTTAAAAAATTAATTTTGATTTAATTTCTTAAGTACTTTTTTTAAAAAAAAAATATAATCCATATGGGTATATTTGATCCTCCTCACATGTATTTTTTTTTTGACTTTTTTGTTTCAACAACTAATTTAAATTTATTATTTTGATGGTCAAATTTATTTATGGTTCACTAATTTTCTTGTAAAATCTATTATAGATGCCCCAAAATTTTGTTTTACAAATACAAAAACGAAATTACAATATAGGCAAAAAAATAATTTTAAATTATAATATAGCCACAAAAAAATTAGTTTTAAATTTTTTTCTTTACACTAAAGAATGAAAGAAAAAATAAAATAAGAATAAGAAACTCAAATAATGATAATCAAAGAAAGTAAAAAAATAATTTATGTATGAAAAAGATTAAAATATACCTTGAACTTTGCTAGAAGGATCATATATACGCCTAAATGATTTTAAAAAAAATTAAAAGTAAAAAATATAAATTTAAAACTAATTTTTTCGCTTCTATTAGATGAAGGGTATATGTAAGCTCTTTTTGTAACGGTAGGTGTATATGTGAGCCATTTGTATAACGGTAAGGGTGTATATGAGCCACTTTCATAACGAGGATATATCAGCTCTAAATGACAAAGTTGAAGGGTATATCAGGCCCTTTTCCCTTCTTTTTTTTTAGACAAACAAAGCTTTAACTTCACGTCAGTTCAATTTCATATGGTATATCCAAACAATCCCTTATGATCGTGTGTTGGGCCACTATATCTTGGGCCCTAATAGAAGTGTTTGTTGCGAGCTTGGAAAATTGGGCATGCTCAATGTTGGTAATAATAGTATAAGTATCAAAGAATGATTCTGAGAAAGGAAAAAATTGTATATAGCCATAAAATAAGTTTATAAAAAATTGTCATAACTCATAAATAATGTGGCCATATCATATTTATGTTTATGACTTATATATATTATTATAGATAAATATGTTTGATTCGTGAATATATTTATTCACACGCATAAATTTCAAGTGATGGAGGTGTGTGTATGCTGAATAATAGATGTCTAAACAAATCATGTATGTATGATATATATGCAAGAAAAGGCTCAAATGTGTCCAACAATGGTGTTAGATGCAAATGGTGAAGAAGATAGCTTTATAAAACCCTAATGTGACTGTTAGGCCCTTTTTACAAGGTTTCTCGCTTCTAATATATGTGTATTACACGCTCCTTGATTCTTTATGCCACATAGGATGTCAAGTCAATAATAGTGTTCCGATGGATTGAGGAGTTCAACTTACAAAGAATTAAATAAGAAAGTGTAGAATACAAACTCATACAAGTATATACATTCACTGGACCATTTCGTTTTGTAAACCTCAATACTCTTATACACTTAAAATAATCGACGATGAGACATTCTATATACCTAATACCTTCTTATATGTATATTTTGGTTTAAAAAATAACCTCTACAATAAAAACCAGGTTCAAGGATAAAACATTTAAAGTATTTACTTAATACTGATCTTCTAATATGATCATGTAAAGATATTTTAAATATATAGTCCAAACCTCAATAATTGTAGTGGGTAAACTTATTTAAAAATTTTAGCAAATCAACTGAATATTATTATACTAATATACACTTGTTGTAAGATATTGTATATTTCTAACAAGTTACAAGTTGTGGCATAGCTATGAAGATGAAGTGTCAAGCAATTTTATCCCCAATATCTTTCGCACGTTGTCGGCAACATCCCAATAATATAATTATAGAGATGACTTACAGTCCAATTGGAGAGACAAATCGTAGAGACGCGATTCAAGATTTGAAAATTATGAATTTCTTTAACGATTTACATGTTCACTGTATCAAAAATAGATGTCTACTATGGAAAAAAGAAGAAGAAGAGATAATTTATTATTTAGTTCCTAGTTTACCCTTATTATTAATTATAGTCTTTTCCTAATGAATTTATTTTATTCAAAAGGTCATATAATAAAATTATCGTTCTATTTGTTATTCCTTACCAAGTGTGTCAAGCAGTCAAGTTAATACTGAACAAGTAAAAATTGAGTTCACGTGAACTTGTACGTTACTTAGGCTGTAAATTGGATGAACAGATCATCGATACATTCACTTATTGGTATGTAAAATAAAATAATAGTCCATATAATAGAATGATTCTGCATGCAGCTTAGTTTGACGAGTTCAAACACTTCAAGTCTTGTATATTATCTGGCATAACAGTTGACTTCCCTAGTTTGACGCGCATTATTTATTCAAGTCAATGCAGTAAAATAAAGTCAATGCTATGAAGTTTATCGTTGACTTACCTAGTGTTTTTAGTTTTTCACTCCGTGTTTGATGTCTTCGATTAAATTTGAATCGCGCACGATAAGGTCCATTTGAAAGTAACGCTCCCAACATGATTTTCTCCATACTTTGAGTTCGAACCTAAAACCATTAATTAAGGGTGGTGATAACTCATTTCGGTGACTTACCTAGTTTCATAGTGCTTCTCATGATTTATCATTAATTTTTAGATGTAATTAAATATTTATAATCAAAGAAAAAGTGATCATTTAGCTACCACAAGCGTAATTCTTAATGAGTTAATTATTCAGTTAAATCAGCACATGCATGTGTAAGTATGAATTTTTAAATTTAAGTTAAATATTTGTGTTTTAAACTAAACCTAAACAAGATTAAGTAAACATTTAGACATAAAAAATTGTGATATTTAAAATAGAAGAAAAGGAGTATTAATTTAGAGTTAATTTGAGAAGAATATTTGAAATTGAATATGTAAAAAAAAATGTGGATTAATTAATAATATATATGATTCTCAATCATCAAGCTCATCAAAATATAATATATGGAAAAGGGTCAAAATACTCTTAAACTATATGAAAAATATCCTTCATTTTTAGTTTGGTCTCAAAATGTCTTTGCCATTATAATTTTAGTCGCATTTTTGACCATTTTCCGTATAATATAGGCCCTATATCCTATGCCTCAATTAGATCAGACGCGGAGGAAAAGTATTAATTAGTTATGAATTGGGAAAAGGGTTCGAAATATATCCGAACTTTGACCGAAATTGCTGTAACAATTCCAAACTTTGGGCAGAACCTATTACCCTCCTGCACTATTTAATAGTGTATTTTAAAGATATATAGGTGTTCACGTCGACATCATAAATATTGCATCATTATAAATAGTAACTTGTCCAGCTAGGCACTTATATACCTTTAAAATACACTATTAAATAGTACATGGGGTAATAGGTCCTGCCCAAAGTTTAAGATTGTTACAGCAATTTCGGTCAAGGTTCGGATATATTTCAGACCTTTTTCCCTTATGAATTTGAACGGAACTCAGTAATTATTATTTAGATTTTATATTTGTATTAAAAAATTCATTACATATGTATAAAGATTTAAATATGTATCCAATAATGTAACTATGAGAATTATGCGTTTACTGACGAATTCAGAATCCATGAACTTTAAATGCTAGCTCTGATTCACGGCTACCTTAGCTTGACTTTCCACGATACACATTGTCTATCGTGTGAATAATTAAAAAGACAATACAACCCAAAAATACAGGGTCAACTTTTGCCACTTGATAGTCATTAAGCTGCTGGTGTAGAATAATCCAGTTCCTACCTAATAATTACTCCATCTAATAACACAATATTTCCCATATAAAGTATACCTTAAGCTTCATTGTCTTTCAATTTTATTCTTGAGCTCATTATTCTCTAGCTCAGCAGCATGGCTAGTAGCCATTTTCTTCTACTTCTTTTAGTTCTTTGTGTTTTCTCTGTTTCTGCTGATGGTAAGCTTACATCTTATTATTATAGTACCTTTGATGTCTTCATTTTCTATATTTAATCATTTGGTGTTGAAACCTTTTTATCTCGATTAATTTGAATTCATGTCAGATGCGGCGGAGTATCCAAATTTGTGCTTTATCATATATAGGTCCACTACTAGAAACAAAGGTTCTTTTCACCGTAAATCAGTGGGAAATTTGTGTTATACAACATGATTTTTTCACTTATTTGTCACTGAACCAACTAATTAGGAAAATACATGATCGGAAACAGATTCTCACTTAAATAGTGGGAAATTACTTCCTGATTTTTCTGTATGGAAACATTACTACTCCATTATTTTTTAATTTTCTCATTAATTCAATCAAAATATCTGTGAGAACAATCACTCAATATTTTTTTCAATAGGAAATTTCAGGTGGAAATTTTTTTAATAGTGGGGATAAAGCTACGTACTTAACAAAAGGTTTTGAACACCCGTAATTCAAACTCAAAACCTCTGATTAACGGTGGTATTGAAAACCTACTGGCCTAACTAATCCAGATTCATACTAGCTAGCTAGGTCTACTAATGGGGTAAATGTACCTAATGAAACTGAAAGGTTATCAATTCTCGTAATTCAAACTTGAGATCTCTGGTTAACGATGGAGGAATCTCAACCATTCCACCAGATCCCTATGTGAAACTCTTGTTCCTATATTATCTTTGCTTATTTGATCTTTTTTTTTTTCTTCCTTTCTATTTGCAGTGTTTGTAAGCCTAGATTGTGGATCATCAGAAGCATACACTGATCATGAAACTTCAATAGATTGGTTAGGAGATGCTGACTACGTAGCCAATGGAGAATCTCATGTTGTACAATCCAACAACTCAATATCACACGTAATGGACACTCTAAGAGTGTTCACTAGCAGGACCAAGAACTGTTTCCTAATCGATGAAATCGAAAAGGGTGGAAAAGTTTTAATTCGAGCTAGTTTTTACTATGGAAATTATGATGGAAAATCGAATCCACCATCATTTGCACTTCAATTTGATGGAAATCATTGGGCTAGTGTGACAACTATGAGTGATCAACTTGTATATTATGAGACAATTTATGTCGTTAAAGGCGATTACCTTACAGTGTGTCTTGCTCAGACAGAGGAAAATCAATTTCCTTTTATCTCAGCACTTGAAGTTCGTGGCTTGGATTCTACTATGTATAGTCATGTTGATGATAATCATGCTTTGTTCTTGAGAAGAAGAGTTGCTTTTGGTTCCAACAAAACTATAAGGTAAATATTCTAGCTAGCTATACCTCAATATTATCTTGTTGCTTCTCTTTGCTCTTTGTGTTAGAGTACTTCTATTTAGAAGTTAGTCAGTGGTGAAGTCAGAAATTTCGACTTATTTAATTTGTCTAACTCAAGGAGGGAGGATTGTCCAAGTACATATAAGAAAGTCCCCCTTCCATCACTGATGTGGGATTGTATTCATTAGGGTGTGGGCAATCTATCTTGGGGCTCAAATCGGGGTCCTGACTTTGATACCATGTTAAATAGATCTTGGACCTAACTCAACCCAAATGAGCATTGGGTCTTTAACTCAATCCCAAAAGCTAGCTGAAGGGGAAGACGATGTGAGATTCTTTTCATTCATCAGTCGGACTCCCTTCTGATCATGTAAATCCACACCGGGTGCTAATAGAGACGAAATATATCTTTTTTTGGTTCTCTGTTTTATGATCATATAATCATTCTGTTTTTCGGATTACATACAATGACTCGATATATTTTGAATTTCTAGTACTGAAAATGTTCTCTTTTTTTAAAGAAATGTAAAATATTGGATTAAAACAGACATAAATAAAGGGGCTTGAATAGTGAAGATTAATATATTCGATATATAATGAACTTAGTTGCTACATAATTTTCGAAGCTATACAACATTGTTTATGTTGTTTTTACTTCATTAAACAAATTTCTATTAAGACCCCATAATGGAAAAGTCTGCCTACATTCTATCCTCTCCAGACGTTACTTGTGGATTACACTGAATATGTCGTTGTTGTCGTAACAGGAACACAGATGATCCCTATGACAGAATATGGGCTCCTGGGATTTCTGGAAATTCAATAGAAACACTCACTAGTGATGCCACAACTATTGACACTAGTCATGGAGATCAACCCCCACAACAAGTGTTACAAAATGCAATTTCCACAAACAATTCATTAAATATCATATCATGGAACATGAATTTTCTTCCTATTGATAATGTTATCTACATGAACATGTACTTCTCTGAAGTAACTCAACTTGATGTCAACCAAACAAGATCATTTAGGATTTTTCAAGACACTGAGTCTATCTCAGACCCAATTTTGCCACCTTATGAGGATTTTATTCAAATATATGTTAGCAATCTCACTGTTTCACCAGCCACTACTTTTTCTGTTGTGAGAACCACAAATTCAACACTTCCCCCTCTTATCAATGCCTTGGAAATATTCACTATTGGTAATGCATTGACTGATGGAACAAACAGCCAAGATGGTATGTACACCCTCTTATACTCCTATTTATTCACTCTGTTTTTAATCTGTTGTAGCAGATAACTTATTCAGGTTACTGTAGTTATTTGATTGTGTAAATTCTTTAACACGCTTTCAATGTATAGAAATTAATCTCGATTTATGAGTTTGACTTCTATACATTTGATAGTATAAAATAATGTATACACTATTATGTCACTTAAAAGATTAGCATAGATAATTATCCATAATAACTATTGATAACTTGAAAACAATAACACATGAATTAGTATTGTTGATATTTATAATAGTATTATTTATATTATCAGTATATATAAGTTAAATACTTTATTTATTGATATTTCTAATATTGTTGAATTATATATGGGATATTATACTCAACTTAAGTACTATGTTTTTTATTTATAGTGGAGACCTTATTATCATTGCAAAAGGAATTTGAAGTATTACAAGGCTGGATTGGTGATCCTTGTCTTCCATCACCTTTTACATATGATTGGATCAATTGTAGCAGCAGTGATCCACCTCGCATTACAGCACTGTAAGTAAAATTAATTCATTTTCATATGTGTTTTTAAGGACAGTCTGATACACAAAACATTTTGCGTAAGGTCTGGAAAAAGACCGCACCCATAGGGATGTAATGCAAACAGTCTATCCTAATGCAAGTATTAGTGATTGTTTTTATGGTCCGAACACATGACCTATAAGTCATAGAAAGATAACTTTATTGTTGTTGAAATAAAATTAATTTACAGGTACTTGAGTAAATTCAATCTATCAGGATCACTTCCAGATTTTAGTTCCATGGATGCTCTTGAGACAATGTAACATTTCTTTTCTTTTTTTTTTTTCAAATTTGATTTAAATATGTATATTCCTAAATAGGGATATTTTAACTTTAATTAATTTTTTACTAATTTTTTTTGTTGTTGCTCTTCTTGGATTGCAGTGATTTGAGTGACAACGATTTGGATGGACCAATTCCTGATTTTTTTGGCACATTACCGAATCTTAAAGAACTGTTAGTATAAAAACATTATATTCTGATCGATTTAATTAGCTTGTTTGGTCAATCTTCTCGGAAGCTAAAAGTATTGTGAAGAAAAAATCGGTTTATTTTAGAGAATTAAGGTGTTTGGTAAAAAAAATATATTTTCGAATAGTAGTAAAGGTTGTTTTTCATAAATAGAAAAAAAAACAATTCTTTTTGAAAAAAAAAAAGCTTTCCTACCAAAACACTTTTGAAATTTTAGCCAAGCAAAAAATTGTTTCTCTATAATATTGGAATTTTTTTTTCGAATTGACTAGATAAACAAAAAAACTACTCTCCAAAAATACTTTTTGTTTTAAAAAAATACAATAATACATTTTTCAAAATAAAGAGGTTTTAAAAAAATAACCAAACAAGCTATAACTTATATACAGATATTATAATTACTTTATAGATAACTTAGTAATTGTCTAAATATATGTTAAAGTCATTATGCTTTTGTTTGAATAGACTTGTGACTTTTGACTTTAGGAATCACTTATAATAAAATCATTTTTTATTTCATCTAAATATAATAGAAATATTTTTAAATTATTTTAACTTAAAAACACTTAAAATAAGCTAATCTAAACACACCCTTATAAAAAATATATGCTAAAGCTTTAATTTATGTCTTGTTATGATGAATGATTTTGGTTTAATTTCTTTTCAGGAATTTAGCAAATAACAAGTTCAGTGGACCAGTCCCTGCTTCATTGTCAAACAAAAAAGGCTTAACCATAGAGTAAGAAAAAGCAACACTAAACATATCTTCTGTTATATTTATTAGACTGTTTGGCTATTGAAAAGTTAAAAATTATATTAAATCTTTATTATTTTCATATATAACATATCCAATTAAAAAAAATACCATTTTTGAATTTACTTTTGACAAAAATTTTCACATGTCAATTTACACGTTATGTCAACTCAAATTTAAATAAACAAATTAATTGGATTGAAATAGACTGAATTAATAAATAAACAGATTAAGTAGGTCGTATTTTTATGAGCTAATTTTGTTTTTTAATATTTCAGTACTTCAGGCAATTCAGGTTTGTGCAGTGCATCTGATGAGTCTTGCCAAAATAATGATTCATCATCACCAGGAAATGATCAGCCAGCAACTGGATCTACCAAGAATAATAATAAGAATAAGAAGAAGAAGAAAAATAATCTGCCAGTAATATTGGGCACTACAATTCCAGCCTTCTTGCTTGTGTGGGCTATTGTGGGTATTTTTGCTATTTTACACTACAAAAACAAAAGGGCTACTACATCTCTTGTCAATCCAGGTGAGGTTAACTGCGAAAAACTGTTTGGATATAGAATTGTTATAATATTTTGGAATTCAAAAAACTCTAAAAAGCTATTAATTAATCACCTTGTAAAATGGTAACTAACCCACTATCATTACTAGTCATTTTTTTTTTAACATTGTTTAAATCCAATTAAATATGCACTAATAAAGTTGCAATTTTCAGGGCAAATTAGTGGAGGCACCACTCCTTTTGTAGATAGAGTCCAAATGTCTGAAAAAATTGACAAGGATCCAGATGTTGCTGCCCATGATCATGAGAACTCAACAAATGTCTAGCTTAGCATGTTTCTTAATTTCAAAAGGAAAAATAATGCAAGGTTAATTAGAAGTATCAAATTTATTATTGAGTTGGCTAAGCAAGAAAATAATGCAATGTTTAAGATTGTAATTTGTTGTAATTAAGGTTCTTCCTGTTTTTGGGATCATAGTGACTTTGTTTACCATACCATTCATCAAGATTCTTCCAACATCAATTTGTCGAGCATCCTGTTGATGATTAACAATTGTATGTGCATTGATCATTAGCCACACGATAATTCTAGATAGGAAAGTCGATCCTGGTTCGACATCTAACCTGAAATTTAATATTTAACCCCAATCCGAGACTCTAAGACTGATCTAGGACCTGAGACCAACCCAATCATAACTCAAGATCCGGCCCAACCCGAGATTTTACCTTGAGCCAACAATCGATACCCTACCATGACTTTGGACTTGAGCCCCGGTCCTAATTTGGGATTTGACCTGCGATTTGAGATCTAACCTGATTTGAACCTGAGATCAGATATTTGCTTCCGATCCGAAATTCAAGATCCAACTTTTATTAGGGACTTGAGTCTAAATCCATAGAAACAATTAAAATAATTAAAACTCAAATATTAAACTCAAATTAAAGCAATTTTAAAAAATAAGATTACAATTGAGCTAAACTAAAGATCACTTTAAAAATGAGTTATATTAAATTGAGCTAAAATCAATCTAATATAAAATTATCTTATACCCCATTCATAAGATTTTAGGAGGGTTAGAGGGCATCACTTTTTGAGTCATATTTGATATCTTTATTTTTAGATATGCTTGCCTGATTATACTTCTATTAGGTCGAAAGCTAGATTGCATGATCGGCTCATATATTCCTTGACAATATAGTAAAATAATTTTTTCTGATATAACATTTATATAATTTATTATATGTTGAATAAATTCTTCTTTTTTATTTGAATGAATTCAAGAACTTGCTCGATCATCACTGCATTTAATATGATGGCTTCTCTCTTATGTATTATTAGCTCTAGGTTCACTTAATATTACTCCATCTACATTGATTAAGGTAGTTGGGGCTAAGTGCTAACAATTAAAATTATATCTTCTTATTTGAATTGGTCAATTTGAATTTTTCACTTAAGGGGATAACTATTCCCACCTCACTTTGAATTTTATATTATTTTCTCTTCTTTTTTTTTTATCATTTCATTTTTAATTATTTTTAAAAAATTACGTGTATTTTATAAAAATAATAATAATAATAATAATAATTTTAAAAAGTGTCCTTTAATTTTAACGTTTATTTTTTATGTGTTTCATTTGATTTTCTTCACTTATTTTGATATATGTCCAAAATTAAATTATTTTAAACACAAGACATTCGAAATTAAATTCGAAATCAAATCAAAAGGAAAGACAAAGAAAATAAAAATAATAAAGAAAATATAAAAAAGAGAGAGAAAAAAAAATAATGAATGAAGTTAAAAAAATGTTTAAATACAAGGGTCAATTTTTTTTTTTTAAATTACGATTATTAACTTAGTTTAAATACAAGATAAAGAAAATAAGAAGATTTTTTAAAAAAATATAAAAATATCTTTTTTTAAAAAAGTTAAAAGAATTTTTAAAAAAAATACACACATGGTAGAGCGTGTTATGCATGCAACCAACTTTACGTGATTGAAAGTGCCACGTCAGCACAAAATGTGCACAAAAAATACAGAAAAATTGAGTTCGAGAGGAGAATAGGACCTGAATCAAGTTAAGGAGTGTCGCTGAAATTATATCCCAAAATATTTTTAAAAACTATAGTAAATACTAAATCGAAATAATTTCACTCTCCTTATAATAGTAATATAATATAATAAAACTTTATATAAAATAGCACGGAATAAATATTTTTAAGATGGTATTGCTATTGTTGGGCTTTTGGGTTTCGAAAATCTTTATATATTTGGCCCTTTTCTTTTCCATTTCCCCCTTTTCTCTCTCTTTCATCAAAATCACCTGACGAAGATCAGTAGCTCGAACCTCTTCTTCTCCGGTAATCTCTTCTTCTTCTCTCTCCATTTATTTCTCTCTCTATCTGTGTATCGATCTATACGTACATATCTATTCCTATATGTAATTGCAGATTTTGTACATCCAGCAAAAACGTTAGGGTTCGTACTTACTGTTACTCATCATCTAGGGCTTTTCGCCTTTGTCGTAGTTTTCTTGCTGTATTTTCTTTTCAATTTACCTATCGAATTGTTAGTTTTTGTTTTAGCGCTATGCGGCAGCAAGTGTAGATTAGTTAGTCTTTGAAGGATGGATATTTGATTTTTGGTCGATTGAAGTATGTTATGTGAATAAGTATTACTTTTAGATGTTTGTTTGAATTTAGAATTGTGATATTTTGTATTTTGTTTAGCTGGATTTTTTTGGATATATTTACATTGTGTTTATTCCATTGGAAATTTTGGAATACTCTCATCCAAATTCGTGTAGCGGATGATAATTAATATTAGAAGTCGGTTATGAAAAGAAATAAAAGGAAAAAAAATTAAAGTTACTTATTGGAAGCTGTGAATTTCATGTTAAGTAAAAAGGATTTTAGTTGTCGTTATTATATTTCCTGGAACAATCTGGAAGTAATTTGGCGGGAGTGCATGTTTTTCATATTTTAGTTCTTATGATGTGCTTGTGTAAGTTGTTAATTTTGCGTATGGAGTGACCAGTTGCATGCCGGGAAATTTTGAAATACCTTATTGTCATTTAATTGTTGCTTACTATTTCGGTGACTACGCCATTTTGTGCACTTTTCCATTATTTCACTGAGTAGCTTGCTGTCCTACTCACACAATTTTAGAGTAAACCTGTTGACTGAGGTGGGAGCGCACGTTCTTACATTTAGTGTTTTAAATATAATTTGAAATTGGGATCTACAAGTTGTATGGTAGTAACATTAGCCTGAAACTTTTAATGGTTATTTACGTATTTACCTTTTCGAAATTTAGCTGGTGTTTTGAAGTTGTGAACTCGATTATGAAAACTGGCTTTCACTGCGTCATATGCTATGCATGTTCAGTACTTTGTGTTTTTATGCTTTATGGCTCTCTCTCGGCATATGTCAAGGCTTAAGTTTTCCTTTGATTACTTTCTGATGCTTTCGTCTTTCTTTTTTCACTCAATTCGATTCTAGAGATAAATAATACTTTTTTGATTGGCTGTTCCAATCACATTCCTTTTCAGATAATAGGTATTTACTCATTGGAAAGGCTTCCAATAAATTCTCCCATAACCTTTCTGAAGAAAAGGATAAGGGAAGCTGCTGTACAACCAGGAAAAATTTCTGCATGACATCTTGACATTTCTGCAATGTCAGGATTACCCAATGTATTTATCTTTCTTGATAAAATCTATTTGTTTACTGATATTTCCGTTCTTCCCTTGACCACACTTTGTGGGACTACACTGGGTATGTTATTGTTGTGCATTTTAGTTCTGTTCTTGTATTTAGTTGGCCCCTTTTCTGTTCACTTTCCTATTCTTGGAAGAAGGACTAGGTGCTGATATTGTACAAGAAGTTGGTCAATGCTGGTAGAATCTAATTTCCACCTCTCCTGGATTTAACAATTACTCTTGTATTCATGGCTGTTACTTTGACTGATCTTCCATATTATGTAGTTTAAGGAAGTATTTAAGTAATGGTTGAAAAAGTTAATTTTAATACAGAAAAATCAGCCAAGTTTTAAATTTTCAATAGTTAAATTTAATTTTTTAAGTTTGTGGAAGTTACATAAAATTTGTTGTTAGTAGAATAGTGTCAAACAATTGGGAGCACCCCCAAAATGAAAGGGTGTCATATGAATTTGGCACAAAAGGAATATCTTTTGTGTTTCTGTAAAGGCTATTATCCTTTTTTTCTTCTTCTGGAAATATTTGATTTTAGTTATTTTGTTATAGTAGTTGGATAAACTTTCACTCAATAGTTATGGAAAGACTAATTCCTAGATCAGGCTGATGCATTCGGAAAATGAATGGAGTTCCTAAATTGGGTGTTCTCTTAAAGGCTTTGTACCGTTGGAGATAACGGAAATTTGGTGCATCTTTTGGCATCTCAGTACTACGTATCTCAGTTATGGACTTCCTATTGTGACTCTGGTGAATGTATATTCTTAGCCATTTGTAGATGGGTGGCCTTTTCATCGCATGCCATGCATCTATCACTCCACAGAAACCAGCTCCTTTTGCTGGATGAGCAATTTAAAAATCCAATGTCACGATTGCTTGATTATGCTGAAGGACAGTTGAAGGTTGAATATTTGAGTCTATGGTTGAATAAGGGAAGTTGAGCAGCTTTATGAACCACTTATGCTATTATTTGATTGATTACCTTTCTCTCTGGTGTATTAGATTTCTTGGATGACATAGCTTTTAGATGATTTCTTCATGCATGAAAAAGGGCTATTCTAAACTGAATAACTTTTTAGCAGTCCACTCATAACGTATTTCCTATTTGGTTGTAGTCTTCTCTAAACGGATCAGCTTCAAATCCTTCTGACAACACCGGTCGCTCATTTCCTTCAAATTTCCCTCCTCAATCTGGTGCAGCTTCCCCTCTTTATCATCACTCTGGTGAGTTATTTGCTGGATTCTCATTACTTTCTGATATTTATGCCGATCTATCAATAAACTTCTTCCTCCCAGGAAGTATTCAGGGGCTGCATAACATTCATGGGAGTTTCAACATTCCTAACATGCACGGGACACTTAGTTCAAGAAACACAGCAATAAATAACGTCCCTTCCAGTGGTGTCCAGCAATCTGGAAATAACCTTTCTGGTGGTCGTTTTTCATCAAATAATCTTCCGGCTGCCCTTTCTCAGGTTTGTGTAATGTTTCTCTTATCATTATTCCATCTTTTTGTATTTGATATTACCTAAGTGGGAAAGGAAAGGAGGGAAAATAATTTAAAATCATTGTCATATTTTCTTCTAGGCTCTCTCCTGTACTTGGTGAAGTATGTTTTGAGATGGGAAACCTTGATGGGATAACTTTTAGAGGGGTGGCGTGGGATTTTGATTCTGGAAATAATTTAATTTGCTCTTTGAAAATGGAGATGAAAAGAGCGCTTAGAGATACTGCTAATTATATTGTAAATCATGTCAAGGATTTATTAAATTTTATTCTGGAAATGTTCTTTGTTTTCTTCTCTTTTATATGCCTAGGTGATATTTCCTTGTATTGCATATCTTATGTGTCCATTAGTATTTGTGTTGCAGATATCTCAAGGCAATTCTCACGTTCATTCTGGAATGACAAGTAGAGGTGGTATGAGTGTTGTTGGTAATGCGGGATATAGCAATAATGCTAGTGGTGTAGGAGGTTCTATTCCTGGGCTTCTCCCAACTTCTGCAGGAATTGGTAATCGAAGTTCTGTGCCAGGTCTTGGGGTATCCCAAATTTTGGGAAATGCAGGCCCAAGGATGACCAACTCTGTGGGAAATATTGTTGGTGGGGGCAACATTGGCAGAAGCATTAGCTCTGGTGCAGCATTGTCTGTGAGTGGTCTTGCTTCACGGTTAAATATGAACGCCAGTGCCGGTTCTGGAAATTTAAATGTTCAAGGACCTAATAGGATAATGAGTGGTGTTCTTCAGCAAGGTAAATTAGCTTTGAGTAGATAATGATTCTCCTCTTCTAGTTTGTTAGCTCCCTTGTTTTCTCTGTTGTTCAACTAGTAATTTTTACTTATTAATTTTTTTTTTAGCTTGAATTACTGACGGTTTCCCTCTGGCCTCATTTAGTTTGTTAACTCCTTTTGCTTCTTGCTGGTTGTTCTCTTTATTACCGTCCAGAATTATTGAAGAGATTTTCGTTACATTTGGCAGAGCCTCAGCTAGTTTCATTCTATTGTTTTTTTCAGCTGCACTAATTCATGCTTTGGAGGTTATGATTAATTTCCAATGTACTAAAAATGAAAGTGATATGTGCTAATTTTGCTAACTGCAAACCTTGGTGGATGAAGTTACTGGAATTATGGATTTTCGCAGTTTACCTTATCATTCATTTTCAGACATTTTTCCCCACATTATATCAGGTTTTCTTTACTGGAAGGAAAATGGAGATGTTATGAGATTTTCAAAAATTTGTTCAAGTTTTCTGAGCTATTTCGGTTTTACTAATGTATTTTCTTTGACCAAACTCTACAAGGTGTTCTTTTGTTAACTTCGGCCTATATTTTCTTGAGAATTTTTCCACATGACAAGTCTTTTGATTTATGAAGCCTCATTGACATTTGAAAATATGTAATAATCTCCTCAAGATTGTAAACTAGAAGTGATATATATATATATATATATATATATTAAGAGGGGTGGGGTGGGTTTGTAATTGACTACCTAGTCTCACACACATGAGTTGAGTGTGGGACTGGTGCTTAGCTTATATTCTGTCCAAAAACATAACATATTGGATCAAAACTAAACTTCTACATCAATTAAGGAATTATGCCAGTTAAAAAAAGAAGTAAAAGTAAGGAAAAGCTGCAATACAAATAATATGGCCTTCTATTTGAAACTTCTGAATTATGGCTTGAAAGAAGAATAAAATAGTAGGGGTGGTGCTACAGAAAGAGGTGGAAAAAAGGTTGACAGTTTTGTTGTTTGTCAATAAGTTCGTTTGGATTGAAAAACTATGTTTTGGTTTTTGTTCAACTTGAGTACCTAAATAGACCGATTAGAAATTCTTGCAGCTTTTGTCATTGCATTCACATAGGGATGTCATTTGCAGCCTTCGTCATTGATTTCACATAGAGATGTCATATTTAGATTGGTAGGTTAATTAGGTATATGCAACACCAACTATTTGTAGGTTGGTGAATCCTCTTGTGCTAATGGTAGTATCTGGAATCAGCCTCTCCGCAGGTACTTTCTATGTTTGGAAATTCCTATTCTGTTGGTGGTCCACTATCTCAAAACCACATCCAAGCAATGGGAAGCCTTAATTCTATGGGATTGTTGAATGATGTAAATTCAAATGATGGAGCTCCTTTTGATATCAATGATTTCCCTCAGTTAAGCAGTCGACCTAGTTCGGCTGGAGGACCTCAAGGACAATTGGGTATTTAAAGTTCTTTTTCTTCTAAACACTCTTTGCTAGTGCTTTTATCATACCCTTACGAAAGAATACTGATAATACAAGATTCTCAGGTTCTTTGCGGAAACAAGGGCTCAGTCCTATTGTTCAGCAAAACCAGGAATTCAGCATTCAAAATGAAGATTTTCCTGCTTTACCAGGATTTAAAGGTGCTTTTCTCAATGCACAAAGCTCTTACAATTTGTCTTGAGTGGGATGATCAAGTGGTAATATGCTACACATGTTTGTTGTTGCATTTTTTAGCTGGGATCCCAAAAGTAAGGTCAGGAGTAGGGAGTATAAAGAGGACACTATTGGGACCTTGTTCCTTCCATAATTGAGGAGGTGACGTGAAATCGGTGATTCTTGTAACCTTCCATGTCAGACTTTTCATTTTTTTAATAGGATGGAATGGAGAAGGGAGTCTTTTTTTCTTCCCTTTGGCTGTACCAAAAAACATGAAATCGATACTTCTCCTTGGCAAGGATATTATCAATCAGCCTCTCCAACTCATCTTTTTCTTTATTTGAATTTTGGTCGATTGCTAGTTCACAAATTCTGATGATAGTAGATGCTGTCAACTAACAAGCTCAAATTTCCTCTCTATTATGAGTATCCTGGCTTTGCCATATAGATCTTTTTTCCCTTGAGAGGGAAAGGCAAGGGACAGGGGTTTTCTGCATTAATGGACGTGTTATTAGTTATTTCTGCCTGAATTTTGTGAAATATGTACTTGTGAGGAAAAATAATTTGTAAATGTCTTCTTTGCTTTATGGTATGAGCGAGTTTTTTTTTTGGGGTGGGTGGGAGAACCATGGAAAGACAAGGGGGTAGTGGAGAATGGCTGGGTGTGGAGGGGAGAGGGGGGTTTGCTGGTTGCTCTTCCATGCTAGGAGTCTAATAATACTATTGCTCTCATGTTTGCTAAGGTGGGAATGCTGATTATGCTATGGATCCTCTCCAGAAAGAGCAGCTTCATGATAATGGTCTTCCTATGATGCAACAGCAACACTTCTCAGTAAGCATAAATTTCTGAAACTTCACTGGCTATTTTATAGAACCCTAAACTTATAGTAAGTGCGTCAGCCTGCTGATTCTTCTCTCGATCTAATGGTGCAGATGGGAAGATCCACAGGTTTTAATTTGGGTGGAACATATTCATCGCATCGTCCGCAGCAGCAGCTGCAACTTGCTCCATCTGTTAGTAGTAGTGGCGTCTCCTTTTCAAATATAAACAACCAGGATCTGCTGAATTTACATGGTCCAGATGTCTTCCAATCATCACACTCCAGTTATCATCAACAGGTGCATTACTCTAAAATTTTTTTTTCTTTTCAATGATCTGTTATTGTGTCTTGTTCCAATCCTTGTTTTGGGGTGAGGGGACGGTGGGGAGAACTACTTATCTTGTCTGCTCCAAGTAAAAGATTATGTAGTCCCAACTTGTTGATGCTTCTTCCTTATCAGTCTTTTATGCCACATCGCGTATAACGGGAAATGAACTCTCTCTCTTGCTGAATAACATACTAAAATGTGTTACTTCGAAGTTCGATGCAACAATTTGTAAGGAGTATGTTTTAGCTTCTCCTGTAAGTTTGTTAGGAGTACGTTCAGTTGTTTCTTTATTCTCCATCAAGTCTGTAGAGTTCAGTCCCGGTAGAAGTGATCCTATTGTGTTTGGAATTGCCCGAGATAATCCCCTTCTTTTTTACGCTGGATCTTTTCCGCCTTATCAACCCTATCGGATTGGAAGCATTTACTTTGTTCGAAGTAAGGTCAAACCCGTAAATTCTGTGCAACATAGTTTCCAACAAAAGATTTTGTTATAAAGAAGATATTTGTAACACATTTTCCGTCTTCCATCAATCTTTCTTTTTGTGTGCGTGGTTGGTCCATTTTTAAATCTTCTTCTTCCTAAGTGCTAGCCCACTTGAGTTGGCTGTTTTGATAGTCGGAAGTTTGATTTATGTACTTAATTTTCTAATCAGCAGTTCTTCAAAAAATGATTCTTCTTCAAAACAGTTGCTGTGTATCAGCAATAAAGCAGAATTTATCCTCTTGACTACCAGGGTAAAGAAAGAAAAGAACTACATTTGAAACTGGAGTTTTGGTTTGGTCAAAAGCTAGAACAAGTCTAGATTCCTTGTGTGTGTTAAGAGGTGCATTCATTCAGGTTTGAAGGAGCTAACTTTCTTTTAATCTTTCTTTGGGTTCAGAGTGGTGGACCTCCCGGTATTGGATTACGGCCTCTTAATTCATCAAGTAATGTTTCTGGTATTGGATCATATGATCAGCTCATTCAGGCTCAGCAGTACCAACAGCATCAGGGTCCATCCCAATCCCAATCCAGGTTGCAGCAAATGTCCTCTTTAGGTTACAGGGATCAGAGCTTAAAGTCCATGCAATCCCAAGTTGCTCCTGACCCGTTTGGTATTCTTGGTTTGCTAAGTGTAATACAGATGAACGATCCAGATTTGACTTCTCTTGCACTTGGAATGGATCTAACAACTCTTGGTTTGAATTTGAACTCTGCTGAAAATTTGTACAAGACTTTTGGTTCCCCATGGTCCGATGAGCCTGCCAAAGGGGATCCAGAATTTACTGCACCCCAATGTTATTATGCGAAGCAACCCCCACCTTTAAATGTGAGCTGCCTTTGCATTTTTGTTTATTGGGATCTGACTTTTTTATCTATTGAAATATTCTTTAATTCTGGATGCAGCAAGCATACTTCTCAAAGTTTCAGCTAGATACTTTGTTTTACATATTTTACAGGCAAGTCTTTTGGTAAACTTGTGATGTTCCTTGATTGTGAAATTTCAATAATGCAATAATAACAGGATCCATTGTGTTTTACAGCATGCCTAAAGATGAAGCACAACTGTATGCTGCAAATGAACTGTATGTTTTCTGTTTCTTAACATCATTGGTTGCTCTTAGGTGCATATTTTCTTCTACTGTATTCCTGAGAGCTAATTTGTCCGCTATGGCATGATAGGATACTCCCCTTACTTCATAGTTGACCTTCTGGATTTGCAATGTGTTAAGCGCTTAGCTGAAGTCTAGTTAATAGCAGTCTACATTTTCTGTGTGCAGGTATAACCGCGGCTGGTTTTATCACAGAGAACATCGGTTGTGGTTTATGAGGGTTGCCAACATGGAGCCTCTTGTCAAGACAAGTGTATATGAGAGAGGGTCTTACATTTGTTTTGATCCAAACACATGGGAGACAATCCGTAAGGTATGGATATCATAGTACAGTTTTGAATTCGTGTATTAGTTGTGTTTCAAATCTGCCACATTAGTTTTTATGAAGTTTCCGGTGTTTTAACTCGTCTGCAACTTCAATGCAGGATAATTTTGTCGTCTACTACGAAATGTTGGAAAAAAGACCTGTTTTACCTCAACACTAATATCGAGCGCCAGTTCATAAGTGTACATTTTCAATATATTCCTTAATCTAGGAGCCAGGTAGATCACCTGTAGTTTCTGCTCAATTGGGCTGTTGGCAGCAATTGTTAAAATTAGAGTTGTCTTAGTCATTTAGTTCCTTGTATCTTTTAGACATCGCAAGTCGGAAAGAAATGTTTTTCTCAGAATTTCATTGGTGGAAATGCCGTCTTTAAGGCACTGTTGATTGAATAGTAGTTGCAGAAAAAAGACATTGTGGAAGCTGGCTTGTTCTTCAACCACTAACATTGTGGTACAAAGAGAAAAAGAAAACTAGAAGCACAATCAAAATAAAAAAGAAAATTTGATGTGAGTGCATTATCGTTGTTCTAACTAGTCTCTGATGGTCTACTTTTTTTGGCTTCTTCAAGAAAAAAATTATGGAGTATAAGCATCCAAGAAAAAAATTTGTGATGCTAACGAACTTGTAAATTTGTTAAGCTTTGGTTATTAGTTAAGCCATGAACAGCGATGGTTAAAAGTACTTCTCAGTGACTTTCCCTATGATAGTAGGGAAAATATATTTCTCAAGTAATATTTAACTCCCCACCTCCTGACTCACCCACTGCCCCCACACCAACATCCTCTATGGCTCACTTCATTCCTCGTATTGTTTGTCTAGATTATATAACGATGGTTCAAGCATTGAATATTGAAAGCTGGAAATAAATGAAGAAAAAGCTAGAAGGTCTTTTACATAAGTCTATTTTTTTTTTATATTTTTAAAAAAAACTTGTAAAAATCGTGGTAACCATTGACTTATTTTTCAGCGATCATATATGAACGAATGACAATATTGCATATAAAATGGGTTTATCTCAATTTAATGCTCCGTGAACGTGCACAAATGTGGTTGTTCATGCACGACATCATACCGATATAACACCACAAGTGGAGTCTGTATACCTTTACCCCTACATTATAGACTAAATAGATTATTTTTTCTTCGATAGATAAAAATAAAAGAATACTATTGGTAAAAATCTATGTAAACTGATTGAGCAAACTTTATATAAAACAGATACATACAACATCTAAAAGTCTTTGAGAAAATCACTTGCTAGCTGTATGATTTTTGGCCACTCTTCTAAACTCTGGTTAGCTAAGAAATGCGAATGTTTCATCCATCTTCATATGTTGTAATTATTCTCTGAAGTTGAATCTATGCTTGTGGCTGTGAGGTACCTAGCACTAATCCCTTCAATGCAGGCATCAATTCCTCTAACACTTCCCTTTTGCTCAAAATCCTGTCAGATGTACAATCTTCGTCCTATAGACAACGCAAAATGAAACAAATGAGGAACTTTAATGGACTTGTATAGGGGAACTAACATTCTTCAGCTTTCTTTTGTTTATTTATACAACAAACAAAAGATCATATCTAAAGGACGGAATAACTCACGTCCCCGGTTGCAGCAGCCATTAGAGACAAGACGCTCACGGTTCCACTCTGGTAATCAACCAAAGTCTTGAATGCCGAGTCATCCAATTTATCCTGAAAAGTAGTCGTGATGCTAACATTAGTTTTTACTAATGCAGGCTAAATTCATTAGAGCAATAAATCTCAGTAATACCAAGCTCCTTTTTAAGTTAGTTTTGAGCCGAGGTTCTATTGAAAACAACCTCTCCACCTCCCAAGGTAGGGGTAAGGTCTGTGACTCTGCGTACACTCTACCCTCCCAAGAACCCAGTTGTGGGTCCTTTTTTAAGTTGGCGATAATGAGTGCCATATGGGACATCGTTTTGTTAGAGGAACATCCAAATTACTTATTCATCATAACATTGCTGGATGGTTACCACAAGCAAATACACATAATTTGCAATTAGAGTATACTACTGTCACCTTTCCATAATCCACCATGTCTTCATTAATGAAGACAAAATTTATGTAGTGTAAAAAGATTAAGGATTGTACCTTTAACCGAGAGACAGCAGCTGAAATGGCCCTACCAGGAGCCTGAAGAGCTTTTCCATGAACCTATGTATCATAAGGAGTAAAGATCAAAAGAGTGATAAGGATAATCTATAAGGACGATATGCTACAGAGAGAGAGAGAAGTGGATGGGAGAAGGAGGGGGTTAGGGCAGACCTGTACATAAAGGAGAGATATAACTTGCGGTAAGAGGGAAACTGGATCCGTTTCAGCAGAAACTTGAGAAGTCAAATCCTGTAACCAAAAATAAAATAATATTCTATATGATCAACCAATTATTTAAAGCATAACTAAAGAGTCCTCTAGCAGTAAAGAAAAAGACGAGACTCCAGCCTTATGCAAAATTGTTTTCAAGTGAAAAATCTTATTCACAACCATATTCAGTGGGAAACTCATCAACACTCAAGGTTCACATCATGTAAAACTTATTGGTACCTTGCGATATGAATGCAAAAGGGTTCTTTCCAATTTCTTGTCAAGCTTCTTCAAAGCTAATCCACTGCAAATATTCCAGACTAAATATCATTCTTTTTGTTCAATATAGGGGCAAACTAAGTGGATTGTGGGAGGTGGAAGAATACACAATACCTTTCCTCGGCAACTTCTCTCAGTGCTGACATAAATGATTCCACCCGCTGCCAATTGAAAGATCTTAAAGTTACTAAAGACTCGGCAATGTAAGAAAATGCAACACAGATAATGAGAATTCCTAGCAAATGAGAGCATCATTGTAGTATAAAGCGAAAGTAGTGTGATTTTGAGACAAGCAAACATTTGTAAGAAACAGAAGCAAGCACAACATTGACTTCAGAAGTAAAAGTAACAAGTCCCATGAATTGTAATATTATTTCCTTCCTTCGCAGAAAAACTTGGAATATCCATGCTGCAGTAAGAGTAAACGTTTTCGCATTGATGCTTTAAATGGAAATGTGGTTTGGAAGAAAGGTACAAGCATAGAAATTCTGGTTGGGGACTTTCACAGGATTGGCAGCTGTTACATTGACACCAGAGAGAAAATAGTAACTGACCTTCCCTTCTAAAGCTTCAATTGTTGCAATGGCCTTGGCTGACATACTACCTGGCAGATTCTTAGCCTAGATAACATAAAATCATAAACATCAATATTAACAGTAGAAATTATTCAAAGTGCGTTGATGTATTTATAACAGAAGAACAAGTGAAATATTATTTACCAGAGCGCTTCTATCTCCAGGGCTAAGTAAAATGGATTCGGGAGTTTGAGGCTCAGCCGGAACTCCATTTTTCAGTTTATTGAGCATATCCTGAGTGAACAATAAAAGGAGAAGGGGGTAGGAAGGGGCTTTTGAATTCGCAAAGACCAATACTAGAAAATCAATAAAAGAAGTAGTTCGCATGTTTTACCAGGTTAAGCAACAATGCATCAACAATTGAGGTTCCTGTAGTTCGCAATAGATGCTTGTGTAGAAGAACCTATGTGTCAAAGAGAAACTACAATAAAATTCTGTACTTATGTACTACCGGAGAAACTACTAAGTAATGGAGCTGAAAAACTTACCGAAGTTGATGGGTCATCTTCAAACAAATCGAGGGCTTTTTCATAAAGCTGCATGTTTAAAAATGACTGCAACAGAAAACCAGGAATCAAATCACAAATTAAAATAGACCACATGACTGCTCCTAAATAAAAGGAAAGAAATATTTTATGTATGTATGTATAAACCAACAAAGAAAACAGAAGCACATGTATGGAGGGCGTCATTGGCAGAATGAACAATGGAAAATGCAGGATTTTAGGTAAGCACTGTTGGCTAGCTTGTAAGTGGGTTGGGCTCTAGGGCTATATTGGTGGTAAGGCTTTACTTTCTCTCTCAAATTGACATTTATTTTGTATTATTTTAAGCAGTGTCGGCCTATTGTATATATAATTTTTGACTTTTAGAAAAATGAATCCACAGTGAGAGAACCTATTTTGCACAGAATCACAGGACACCTGGGGTTTGGAGAGTTTAACAGAAGGAATCAAAGCAGACGGGCTATGTATCCAATGTCCATTATAGTGGGAGTAGACATATTTATCCATAACTTACCTCATCAAGTTTCTTTTGCAAATTATCAAGTAGTTTTTTTATTTTTTGGGTATTTTCAGTGAAAGCAGCCTTTTTTCGTTCCTTCCATGAATTGACGAGCAAAGGTTTCAGATGTCTTGCTAAAGGCAAAAGAATCATCTCTGGGTCATCCAGACCTGAGGTGGAACAAATGAAAAATAGAGAGTGAGGGCAGTTAGGAATAGACCGCTAGACAGCTACAATACTCTGAGAAAAGAGTAATCACAATGTACCTTGTTCTTCAAAGTCAGGATTAAGAGATGTGATCTTCTGAATTACCCATTCTTCGGAAATAGCGCCAATGCTGTCGTCATCCTTTCTAGCACCTGACTTTGATTCTGACGTTTGTGAGCTAGATGACACCTTACCTTTCCTCTGACTTTTCTTAGATTTACTAGGGGCAGATTCCTGGTTATCTGTTCCTGTTTCAGCTTGCGCCATCTTAGTATTCCCACCTGGTTTTCCTTTTTTCTTCTTAGATCCTTTCTCTGAGGCCTGCTTGCTGATACCGGCATCACTGCTCGTTTCATTTACTTCAATGGTGCTATTATCATATCCAACTTTAGCATCTTTAGCAACACGAAACTCATCTACAGGCCCAGAACCGACAAGCCCTGGAATGCTTAATGTTTCCATCTCTTTTTCCATCCGATCAAACAGATCCTATTAAGAAATTTTATACCCAAAAAAAGAGACAAGATTAAGGTATCAGAACTTCCACTGAAGCTTAGCTATATGACGTTTGAATTGAAATTAGACTTTTAAATAATAAAAAAATCAATAGTGCAAATTATTACAATACCTTGACAAACCCATTGCTAAAAATATATGTATCTCCCAAAATAAGTGCTCTATTTGACTGAAAAAGAAAAACCAAGATTGTGAGATCACGTCAGAAATAATTCTCTCTATAAATTGTCAGTGCACAATTCTCATGCACTACATATTTGGAATGGTGCTGCTTCATGGCAGAATCCAAATGCTACAAAGGTTTGCATTATCCGAAAAAGAGGTTGCAAAAAATAAGTACACCTACGTGAGAATCACTTGCACACGAATACAAAGGATAAAACCTAAGATACGTGTACAAGAGGAACAAGGAAGCATCACCTTTTGTGCTGCTTGAACTGATGGACATAGTGACAGAATCTTAAATGCATCTTGGCTACCAAAGGAAGCGGGTAAAACTGAAAGCGAATCAATCCTGCAACAATTTAAGATCCCCAAGAGGTCAAATTATGCATTATCCTACAATGCAGGGATTATAGTGAAGTTTTACGTGGTCAAGCCGCCAAGACCATTTTTTGAGTTAAGTTGAAAGGAGCAAAGTAAATCTCTAATGCAGGTCATTATATACGAAATCTAGGATTCTTGTAAGTGCACAAACTCATTCAAATAGATCATAATAAGAAACCATAGATGAAGTGCAACCTACTATAATGTGTTGTACAAACAGGCTGTGCATCTCTATGCTTTCATATTTGGGAAAATATTGTTTGTAAAAGTGTCAACAGATGTCATCTTTCTACTCCGTACACAACTCCCAATGCAATGACAGTATTTGTGTTCAATGAACAGATGAAAACATGAGAAGGGCATGAAACAGTACCACTTGTTCCTTTCCAAGTTCCAATTTAGATGTCGAATGGTTCATTGTTCTAAGGTGTAAGAGGAAATTTTATGGTTTTTAACATAAGAACATTCAAAAGTGTAAATCCAACTTATATGTTCAGATGAATTAGAACTGCACAAATAACAGACACAACTTTTACAGATTAAGTTCATCGCGCATTTCTAAATGAAGTAAGTCAAAGTAACTCCTTCCACTTAGGGACCCTTACCAGCTATTACGTTCTATGGCATCCTCAACAGCAGCATCCAGCATCTCAATTAAAGAAGGGTGAGCAAATGTTGAGTCCAGAGATATACCATCTGGATATCTGGACTAAAGTGGCATTCATGACCAGAATTTAATTAGAAAAAAATCCAAGGAACATATGCAACTAGGCAAAGACAAAGCAAAATACCTGCAGGAATTGAGAAGGTTGCGGAATCCCAAGTTTTTGCAGAGCTTGATAAGTAACAAAAGAATTCTGCATTACCAAAAACAAAGTGATATATACAACCCCTTAAGAAGATCAACAAAAAATATCTAGAAAGACTTGAGTTTATTAAGTAAAACAGTCATTTGCATTCCTTCAGAGTTAAGGACCAATATCTGGACCTCCGCCTTTCACTTCTCTATCCTAATAGGCCATCATAAGTAATACATGGAACTTTTCTTGCAAGATTTTCTGGGTGTTATTTTGTGAAACTCTATTAAAGTTTGTATTAAGAAGAAACATCTTATATTGTCTAGAAGAAAGCATTAAGAAGTCCGGGAAGGAAATAGAGAAAATATTTTCTTTGGAGATTAAATAATTTCTTCTATTTGGGAACGATTTGGTCTACGAAAGCTTTATCAGGTTATATACAATATCAAATTTGCTTTCTATGAGGGACACAACTTTTGTTCTAATCACTTGGCATCAAATGCTCACTTCTTCTCAAGATAATGTTTCTAATGAAATGTATATGCCTCTCAAGACTAACTACATAGAGTCTCAGTAAAGGTAAGAGTATCTAGGTGATTTTTTTTTCTTTTCGTAAAGCCATAGAAACACTCAGGTGTTTGAACTTGTCCAGGAAATTCCATCTAACTACAAAAACCAATGAATACAGCCGGAAGTAGCCACTAAAAGTAACTTCCGTTAAGAAATTGATATAGGAATTAATTTAAATGCTTCAAAGAAACAAGGTGCAGCGACAAGTACTACTGGACCACATCCGGAAAAAAAATTCACGTCGAAGCAAGGAACTAGAACTTTAGATCCAACATTAGTAGCAGGGCAGTACAGATACCCACCTGCGAAAAGAAGGAATCCACACAGTCCTTTTGAGCTATGGCAAAGACCTGAAGAAATGGAGCAAAGGTAGAATAGCAAAAGAAAGTTATTGTGCGCAAAAGAAGAGAGCAAAGACTAGAATTGAGATTCAACACATAATAAATTAGGTCACATACGGAAGGTGTCCAATGAACTCCTGCACGAAGAGAGCCGAGAATCTCCCCTTCCTTTACCAAACCATTAAACAAAGACTGGAAAAATGAAGTGTCAACAGCAACACCAACAGCTCTGTCCATCTCTTGCAGTAAACTCAGCAAGGAGTTCCATAACACTGATGTGTTCATTGGAACAAAAATACCCCTAGCTGCACCACGGACCATTGCACTTACACGAGCAATATAGGCGGGTGTATACAACTGCCCACCTTCAAGCCTACCTTTTATCTAAACATTCCATACAAACATATCAAAACTCCGATCACATAACGTCAACCCTAAATTCCTACACTGAAAAGACAGATATTTACCAAAGTCCCAAGACGAGGTTCAAGAATGGAGACTACTAGCTCTGATCCAACTTGTAGTTGTCCTGCTATTTCAGCAATGGCAATTTGGCTACACTCTTGAAGCCTTTCATTGATCTCTTCAGCTGCTGTATCCCAATAAGTATTCGAGATAATTTCCCCATTAATTAACATGAGGGATGAGTCATTGGATACTACATACTGAGCTTGTTTCTCAACATGGTACAAGTCTACCCCCGTAGAATCAGCTAAATCAATCAACGAAACACGTCCTAGTCTGTTGATCTCTGCCACAATTTCATTCCTCAATTGCTCCTAAAATACACCCATATAAAACTACAATTAAACGATACCCAATGAAGAAAAATCACAAGACACACATATATAAGCAGAATTAAACATCAGCACCCTAAAAATCAAATCTTCTTTTTTCACAAACTTAGATACAAATAACCCCTCTATGCCACCACTTCAATTCTCAACTGCTACCAAGTCCTATAACACACCCACAAAACTACAGTTAAACAACACCAATAAACAAAATTCAAAATACCCATCTACAAACATAACAAAATATCACCACCCTTATAAAAATCTTGAATGATTTTTAACTTACAACTATAAAAATCCAATCTTTTTTACAAAAAAATCAAAAGAATTGATTAAAAAAGTTCAGATAGATCAAATGGTACCGGAGTGATGTATTCTTTGCCGGAGATAGTATGGAGAAGATCAAAGTCAATGATTTGGAGCTGATGAAGTTTCTGGACCAATTCGACAACATTTCGGTCTGATAATCGAACAGTAGATTTAACTTGTTGTGCAAATTCAAATTGTCTCTGCAATTCTAGCAATTCTTCATCCATTTTGCTTCAATTTTTAGTACAAAACCAACACAAACAATCAGAATAAGATTTATTTTTATAAGAAAAGTTTCGGTTATTAACCTAAATCCCTTCCCATTTTATTTTTATTTTATCCTTTATATATAAGGAAAAAAAAGGATTAAATTTACCTTTTTGTATAACAAAAATACCTATGATGTACTAAGTTATTAAGACCATGAAAGTTGTTTAATTTTTTTTATATTAGAAAATCAAGATTTGATTATGAAAATTCTAAATTGTATTTAGAATTTAAAAATATATCCAGAACCTTGTTTTCACTTTTTTTTTTAACTTTCACTATATTGTTCTTGTTTAATTTTTATCCTAAATTTTTTATTTTTACAAAAAATAACTCTATTTAAATTATATTTCATGTTTAAATTATATTTTTATTTAGAAAAAGCACATTTAACCAATCAAATACTATTTGTAAAAATTATAACTAAAAAGTAATGTAATTACAACTATTCCCTATACAAGTTCTTAGCTATTGACTGAGGTAACACTAGCAATTTAAAGAAAACAAAATCTCATTTGGATTGAACATTCTTAGTAAATTGGAGGTTGGAGCCATATAAAAGTGTTAAGATAGTACTACTCTCAAAAATTTCCAGCAAAAACAAAGTTGAATTGTGAAATTGAAGAAGAAACAAAAAAGTTGCAACATTTTATAAGGCATATATTTTGAATTCATTGTTGTCATCAGAGAGGGCTGAATCAGAGTATTCCATAGACTTGCTAGCCATAGAGTTCTTTCTCATGCTCCTCTTGTTCGATGACTCGATCCGATGCTTAATGACCCAATATAACATTACTCCGATTGTTGAAGCCATTATTGCTGCTCCGAGAACTGTTACAATAACTGCCATCACCCAATAACGCCTGCCAACGATTACAAAAGATAGAGCCAAGTACGCAACTGATACAAACACACATGCTATCCACATTAGCTTGTTTATGATTGACATCAACTTCTTCTTTGCTTTGCTCTCTATAACCACCACGGTTGTCTGGACTACCACAACTGCTAGTGAAATGAATAACGCGATTGAGTCAAACACAAAGAACACCAGGAATCCAGGGTGGTTTGATATGTGTGCTTCTCCGATTATATGGCCTTCTGGGAGGTTGTCTGGATCCATATAGAATTGCCCTGGCACTTGAAATATTCCTGCAAAGGCAACTGTGGCAATGAGTACAGCTACAACTGTGGTTGAGTTGATCGCGTTGTTAAGGCCTTCCCGGTGCATCTTGTGCAGCCGCTTGGCTATGCCTTGTATGCGTCTTCTAGTCTGTTTTGTGTGTTTTAACTGATCGTGAACCTCGTGCTTAATGTCACTAACAGTTTGCTTCAACTCTCTAGCTGGATTCGTTGCCTGTGGCTTTAGGACTCGGGCACTCTGAACCCCATATTCCTGCAGGATGGCTACAGTGTCAGCCTGTGACAGTTTCTCAGCAGTGTCGAGAGCTGTCTCGTGTGACCTATTGATAACATTCGCATCTGTTTCGTTCTGTGAGAGCAGCAATTTAACAACCTGCATAAGCTCAAAACAAGTCAGTTCTCCTCTGTGATCACAATTCCTCTTAATTTGTACTATCAACAATTTGGATCATATATGAAGTAAGTTATTCAAATGCAAGGAATACATCTATGACATGCTAATGACAGATGTAGACACGAAAAGAGTGTAAATTTTCGTATCTAAGTGAGAGTTGCGAAAAGAACAGCAACATTGTACAGCTTCCAGGTAAAAATTGTACCACTTGAGGCTGGAAATATTGTACAGCTTTCGTTTTCTGTCCTGGGCACAGAGAGCAAATCTAGGATTCAGTGTCTCATATTTACATGTGTGATAAATGACATTTCCACAAACTTCGCGCAGACGTTTCTATTTCTTTTACATTTTATTTCTGTAAGTACTGTTTTCCCATCTAACATCAGCTACAGAAAGAAGTTTTAGATGAAATATACCTCAGCCCTGCCTTTACGAGATGCTATATGCAAAGGTGTGTTGCCCTTATTGTCGACCATGTTAACTAATGAAGGATCAGCATTAGTGAGCTCCTCTACAACCTCGAGATTTTGTCCTTTGACAGCCATGTGAAGTGCAGTCTGTCCCTTATTATCCATCCGCGTTGCGATCCCTGGCTCCTTACTCAAAAGAGCCTTCAAAACCTGCAAATGTCCATTTCTTGCAGAAGAATGTAATGCTGTTTTCCCATTGCTTTTAGCTATAGTGGCCAAACTGCTTTGTTTCTCCAAGAGATAATTCACCATCTCTATGTGTCCTTGGTTTGCTGCAGTATGCAGAGCTGTCGTATTTACTACATCAACAGTCATCGTGAGCTCAGGATGTGCTTCCATCAATACCTTCACCACATCTGCAACATTAACAAAAATGAACAAGCTAGTTCATCAAAAAATTCATAAACTAGACATCAGAACTGGTAAAGTTGCCTCCAAGTGACCAGAATGTCACGGGTTCGAGTTGTGGAAACAACCTTTTGCAGAAATGCGGGTTAAGGCTGCATACAATAGACCATCATAGTCCGGCCCTTCCATAAACCCCGCACATAGCTGAAGCTTAGTGCACCAGATTACCCTTTTTAGACATCAGAAAAATGGAATAGGCTAAAATGATGCTAGCTAGCTTAGTTCAACTAAACTCAGTATTTTCGACATGGAACAGAAAACCACTAAAATTTCAATTTTTGAACCCATAACTTCAAAAGTACAATGAATTTAGTGCTAAGAACATTAAAGATCTAACGCGTCAAGTTTAAATCCTAGATACGCCTCTGATGGAACATCGACAACTTACCTAAATCTCCTTGTTTGGCAGCAATATGCAGTGCATCAAACCCGTTCCTCGCTTTGATTCCAGCTGCAACGAGATCATAATACATGATCATTTCCCTAACCACCTCATAGTAACCATATTCAGCTGCAACATACAAAGGTGTCTCTCCAGCTGAATTTTGCTTAATCAATAACTCTGCCAATTCTTCCTCATCCGTGTCCTCGATAGTATTTTTAATTGCAACAAGATTTCCAGCTCTAGCTGCCGAATGCAAGGCACTATCATCGCGTTTCCCTGTTAATTGTTTCGTCATCTTTTTCCGGGGTGTAGTTGGCTGAGCTGCTGGTGCCTCCATCTTATTAAAAGTGTCCAAAAATCCCAATCTGCTATTCTTGAAACCAAAAACCTCTTTTTTTCCTTCCCTCAAAACACTCAAATCAACAAATCATATTTTTCAACTCTAGTAAACTTTCAAGAAACAAACTTTATTGTATAATCACAAATTCCTGGATTCATCAAAAGCCAAAATCTTGAATTTCACTCACATTATCAATAGCCTGGCAACAACAACAGCAACAACAAAAATTTTAATTTTTTTTTTTCACATGAAGAAAAGGCTTTCATTTTCATTCTTTAATTCATGAATTCCAATACACTAGCTAGCCAGCAATAAACAAAAAATTGATTATTTTATTTTACAATGGTGTCAGAATCAGCTTTCGCGCACCTCAACTAATTCCACAGGATACATGCCACCTCCCACCAGCAACAGGTACAAGGTATCTTATGTCTATTGGCTTATTTGTCTTATTTTCATTCCTTAAGTGCATTAGACCATCAAAGATTAAAAATTAAGACAAAGAAAAAAAGGGATCTTTTTACCTGGGCATGAAGAAACTTCTGAAACTCCCACCTTTTTTGCAATTTTCTTGATAAAATTTCAAGAACCCCACCAAAAGAATGCTTTTTTATGATGAAAATTAAACAAACTTTGTATTTTGGTTTTGAGAAATGGAAGAAAAGCTTCTAAAAAGGGACATGCATTCAACAACAAAGAACTAGAACCACCACCCTGAGTTCTTGAACAAAAAGAGAGAAAAAAAATAACCAAAAGAATGGAACTTTTTTTTTTTGAAGTTGGTGGTAATGATTTGAATATTGAGAATCACATTAAGAATATTAATGGTTTGTTTTTATTATAATTATTATTTGTTTTTTAATAATTTGAGATGAAACTGAAGAAAAAATTGCTTCCTATGGTTGGTGAATATTTTCACTAACCATATTACCAGAAGATCTGGAAACCACACACATATATCTGTGCAGTAATTTTTTAGTCAGATCACTCCAAATATAGAAAGACATACATCATGAAATATTTGAAAAAGGGCATGAATTTTTCAGTTTTTTCAAAAATAAAAAATTATCTGAATGTTGTTTGGTTAGAAAGATTTTATATTTTTTTCATTTTTTTCACCCCTTTTTTCCCCTTGGTGAATCAACCCACAACCTTAGGATGGTGACTCGACGTCTCGATCTTAGGATTGGAGGTGAGGGTGTTTACCGTTCGAGCAACTCTCTCTTGTCCCATTTTTTCACCCTTTCAGAAATCATTGCCACCAAGTTTTCTAACAACAAAAATAACATACCCAATGTATCCTACAAGTGAGGTGTGGAGAGGGTAGAATGCATGCCCTTGTGGTAATACATATTGGATTTGGTCATCTCAACATGTCAAATAGATAAAACTATGATATTTTTTTTCCCACATTATTTTTAAAAGTTCATATAGAAACTTGTAGCTCGGTGATGTGATGCATTAGGCATGCCAAGGAAACCAGATATTGATTATGAAATTTGGATATAATTGACGTAATTTCCTTAGTGACAACTTGACTCTACTGCTTTAACGATATTGATTTATTTTGGAATAAGCCGTTTAGGCTAGTACTTAAATTGACACAAGACTGAAGAATTGAAACTTAATTTTGACAATTCTTTAATTCTAACATAGCACAACATGTTTAAGAAGATTAAATTAAAAGACATTTGGATACATTATATATATCTTTAATTTAAAACTATTTGGAGAAAGACGGTGCTCGACAACTCTTTGTCTTAGTTTTCAGTACATCCTTCTCATGATCAACTTTAATAAACTTTTGAGTTGAGAGAGAGTGTTCATCTCTTTGGTGCTCAGGAAAAAGTAAATCCAAATTTAGAGATTAATACAATTTGTGAAAACTAGAAATATCTGAAGTAAGTTTGTTTAATTTCTTCTTTTTTTGAGAAAAAGATGATGAAAATGTGTGCAAGAACGTGTACTAAAAATGTCCTTAGTGCATTAGCCAGCTTAACAGTTCTTGGTCCAGACGTTGGATATCAGTACATAAGCCTTGAGAACAAGCAAGAGACATGCAGCTAATATTCGAATAAACCTAGTGATAAAATAAAACTGATATAGCTCAATACATAGCAAAGAAGCAAAGACAAAATGTGTTTACTTGTCTTCAATATGACTAAATTGCATAATCTGTGCATGTTAGCTCATTTAGATTTACATGGGAAACTTTTCTTTTGATCAATGAAATATAGCATAGCATGAGATTGCACATCAAGGACTTCGAGACAAACGTGTATAAATCAGGCATACAAGAGATTAAGAGGCTACAAATTCCTCATTCCAAATGATGTGATTAGCTATCACTCATGCCTTGTACCATTAATTTGTAGAGTGCATAGCCTCCCCTGTGGCAGCCAGGCATTTTAGAAGCCATGTTCTCCAAATCACTCTGACAAAAAGAAACAGTAGGAAATTAAGTCATGGATAAAAAGTGAGGGCTCGGACAAAACAGAAGGAAATGTTTAAAGCAATATGAACTTTTCTTTTTATATGTAAACGAAGCAAAACTCTCTTATACTATTTTTAGCAACAAGTCTGTCAACAAAGGATCATTGCCAAAAAAAAAAAATGCACCCACCATCAGCAGTCTTGAGATGGTGATGTCCGTAATGCCAACAGATTATGGAGTAAGAATGCAAGAAAGAACAGAACTCAAAAAATAAAACAGAAGTAGTAAAGTAGTCCATCACCTGAACAAAAGTGTTAAAATGTTTAAACTGAATCTTCGCATGACAAATACAATGCTAGCTTAGCTGCTAAATGGTCCCAGATAGAACAGAAAGGGCATTCCTCTTAAGGTTCATTTTATGCAATTTCATGCACAAAAGGGTAGAGGATTATTTGGATAGAAGGATCTCATCCACTTTAAGGTTTTCAGTGATGCTTAGAATAAGAAGACGCCAGAATCAAGCATCACTGATGTGAAGCTGTAAGGCAGAACCAAAGGATAGATTTGCAATTATCACTTTCTATTATTCTTACAGCAGCTAGTGTTATATAGTTATATCCTGTAACTCATAATAACCAAAAGTTTCTGTGAAAAGTTAAGACAGACTCTAATTAATTAGAAATAAGCATAATATAATTTTTTAGACTCTATGACTTTTTCCTGATTTCAAACGTTCACAACACTAACTCAGAAATAAACTCCATGTTACAAATAATGTATTTCTGTTCTAAAGAAACTAAAAATAGCAAATGCCAACAAAATTGGGATAAATCAGACATTTTGAGAATATCCTATGAACTGCAGGAGTTCTGTATGACTGCAAAGATGACACTAATGCTACAAGTTTCCAGAAGGAATCTGAAAGATAACGGATATTCCACAATTAAGTAATAAATGTAGACTCTGAATTTAACCGACAACCTTAAATTGGCTCCAACTTCAACTAAATAGTTCCTGCCTTTCGGGGACACTCACATGCCTTGTTTTAACAATGTGAATTACATTACGTTGTAAGCATTGTGTGTTAGACCTCAACCTCATGCTAGATGCTCTTTCCACTCCGCATGAGATTCCCGCTAGGCTAAGCTCCACGGAGCTCAGCAAAAGTGGTTCCATACAGCAGTTAAGCAAAAATTAAGAGATAAGACTAGTTACTAGAACTATTTTAAAAATTTGTAAAACTAACCATTGCAACAGCATAAAGCTGAGTTGACTCAAAGCCATCCTGTGCACTAGAATACAGTTGTTGAATTTCATCTGACCGAAGATTGCATTTGAGGAAGAAAAAAGCAGTTGGTCTAACATTCAATACTCTTCGGGATATACCAATAAAGATGGGGCTGGACTGAGCATAACATCAAAGATAAAGAATAAAGAACAAGAGTTAGATGGCTTCTACAAAATATGAATCCTAATATGATGTAATCTTATCTGAAAAGGAACGACAATTTGAGTGCACGTAAAAACAGCCCCCTCACGAGTTGCAGAGGGACATATTAATAAATAGTTCACCACTCTACAACTGATGATATTATGAATGTAACTTTATTTTGCAGCCGACAATCAATGTGTCTTACACATTATGTTATACTACATTTGTCAAAGATAACCTTCAGATAGCATATTAATTGTAAAAAAAAAACAATACGTGTTGTAATGCTCAAATGATTTCCTCTCTTACTAATTAGTAAGTTTGTCAAATATCAAAGTTCCCTAAATAATTTCCACATGGATGAAAAGACCATATTTATAATGACGGTAAATTATTTGATTACAGTTTTGAGGTAGATCTTACTGACAAATAAAGTGATAAATAAGAGCTGTGTTACTCGAAATACATGATCATAGTTGTACCACAAAACTATACGTTACTCAAATACACGATCATATAAAGATTTGTATATGACAATTGACAACACAACAGACATGATAATTCTCAAGATTCGTCCTGATTGTGCTATTTTGGTATAATGACTCAGAATGATAAACAAACTGAGGCCTGATATAAGGCTGATTAGACATTATATTTATCCAGTATGTGCTATCACTTATCAAGGTCCATATCTTATCTTCTAGATTACAAACTTGACCCATTTCACTACTCTGCTACCGAAAATGTGGAAAGTATAAAAAAGAGTTGATAATGAATTCAATCATCATCCTCACAAATTGCAGACCCAGGAAAAAACACATACCAACCCCCTCTCCAACCCCAACCCCAAACAATATAAAGGAAGCAAAGAAATAATAGAGAAAAGAGAAAATTAGAGTAAAGTCAAAAAAAGGAAGCACTATGCTTTCTCCCAATTTAGTGTTTTTACTTCCGATAACAAATTGGAAAGGTTATTCATGAAAGAAAGAAAGATGGCGATTAAGAGTAACAAAAATCACCCACTTACAAGGGAATCTGCAGGAGCTCCAATTTCTTCAACAACTTCACGGACAATGCTGTCAAACATTTCCTGAGAAACTTTGCTGTTAATCATGTGATGATTCAGCTCTTGGAAGCCTTCATGGGAGATTATTCCGACTTCTTGGGGCTGTTAAAAGCATAAAATACAATCATGCCATGCATTGCTTAGTACCTGGACATATTTGAGCAGTGAGGTAAACAATGGGTGGAAAACGAAAGGCGTTTTCTGGTCCCCCCCTGACACTAACACTCGGCTAAGTCTTGAACCTTCGCTTTCTCAGTAGCATAAATCTTGGCATAAAACAAGGGTTACGGATCCCCTCCAGTTAAATTAGCTCCAGTATTGTCCGGGACTAGCTTTAGATGATGCCTCATAGACAATGAAATCTAAAGGCTGGAAATCATTGCTTTTAAAATTAAAACTCACACCGTTAATTTTCTCTTCTCCACTGTTTGCTAGAACTAAAATTACAGAAGTTAAGTAAGTAGTTTTGCTCAATCACTAAAAATTGTAGGATAGCTCCAAATTATTTTATTCTTCCACATAATCAGTGGTAAAGCCAGAAATTTCATTAAAGGTGTCCAAGATTTAATATATATGTATGAAAAATAATTTGACCTATATACTTCATACAATTTTTAATATATATAGTATGATTTTTCGACAAAGGGAGTCCGACTGGCCACCCTGCGCATAATATTGTATTTCCAAAACGTCAAAGGACCCATGTCCCAATAGAGGAATTAAGAATAAAAGACAGATACGCCAGATATATTCGTACGAGATCCTTTCATTTACAATAGAATAATAGTTGACACCAGTAATGGTATTTCCAGCTGGAGTATTTCTACTAGACAATACTTCAGAATTCGAGTGTAACCATAAGTTTTAAATGAAAGGATCTCATACGAATATATCTGACGTATCTGTTTTTTATTCCTTTATCGGAACATGGGTCCTTTGACATTTTGGAAATACATTCTTACGTGGAAGAATAAAATAATTTGGAGCTATCCTATAATTTTAGTGATTGAGCAAAACTACTTACTTAATTTCTGTATTTTTAGTTGTAGCAAACAGTGGAGAAGAGAAAATTAACGGTGTGAATTTTAATTTTAGAAGCAATGATTTCCAGCATTCAGATTTCATTTTGTCTATGTGGCATCATCTAAAGCTAGTACCGGATAATACTGGAGCTAATTTAACTGGAGGAGATCTGTTCCCCAAAACAAGAGTGATTTGCATGAAAGCAGTCACACATTCAAAATCCCTTAGGTGATCTACTAATTAAATAACCCTATAACACACAAGTTTGGTGGTTTTCTTAAAAGCATGTGAAGTTAAAGAAATACAGATGACAAGTTACCCAACTTAAAATCATTTTTTAGTTAAAAGGTCTAAATGGTGAAACACATACCGTTTCCAAACAGAAATATGGCAATTGTTTTTTGCTGCCATAGCCCAGATGTTATTTTCAAAATGAAAGTGTTAAGAGTAACTTGTTGGGTTAAAACTATTTTTGCCTCTCCCATTTTGAGTTGCAATAGCTTATATTTATCAGAAATTCGTTACCAATCAAAGATGTTCTTACAACATGAGGTGAGATACCTCTGGATGACCTCCAGGAAAAACAAAATATCCCGGGAATTCTCCAACTTTATTACTTCTCTGAAGCACAAGTATTCTTCTGTCTGAAGTCTCCACAATTGCACCATTACCCAGAGGACTTGATGTGTGCTGACACTGTATACAATCATCTGCAGAAAACCAATTAAATCTCTTACTACAAATGAAAAATAGGCTTGCGACCTGGAATATAATTCAGAATCATATTCATCCCTTTTCAAATACTCGAAGTACCTGTTCTCATGTTATATGTCGTTTTGCATCACATGAGTTTGCATCTTTTTTCGAATTCTTAAGGCATCAAATTAGCAGCAGATCATATATTGGAATGTTTAAAAGAGAAAAGAAACAGAAACCAAAAGAAATAAGAAAAGGTTGTGGTTATATTGCAGTTCATATATGATGCACGCACGCCAAGCCGAGCTAAGGGATTCAAGAGCTTTGCATCAAGTCACTACTTCGGAGACTTGGTGCCGAGGGAGCTTGGAATGGAGGCCTGAAGCTCAAAAACCTCCTAAAATGGAAGTACAAGATTCCACTTGGAAGAATACTTGGAGCAGGGAGTAGGGCTCACTTGCGATGTGAGATGCTAAGCTTGATGCGACCGCAAGTCAGAGATTGCAACTGCAATTCGAGTCACATTCAGCCTAAAACTTCAAGGTTCACTGTTTGGAGTTGTTGTGGAGATGGATGCAACCGCAAGAGGGAGATGCGACGCCGCAAGCTACATTGCATACTACAAGGGCAGTCTGTTTTGGGCTATTTTTGAAATTATTTGAGTGCCACTTTTGAGAATTTATGTAATAGCTAGTCTAGACTATAAATAGAGGAGAATCGCTTATTTGGACTTAAAAGAATTTTGAGATTATATGAATTGGAAGAGTGAAACTCTAGCGAGAGTGGGGCTATGACCTATGTTGCTAAGCAATGTTGACGGAATTTCTAGCTTGAAGATTTGACTTCGCAGCGTTATCTTAGGTCAATTGCTTGCTTGAGGACTTAATTGCCTCTTGAGAGCTACCTTATAGATTTGATGCTTGTTTATGGATTCTTAATTGAATGTTTTGGTTTTCATATAACCATTGTGGTCAATTAGTTCCTTACTTGTGTCTATGTTATACCCTTTATTTCTTGTTCTTAGAATTTAGGGTCTCTTTCTATTTCCGCATTATCAATATTGTGTCGATCTAGCAGTTACATTGGAGATATACAGGGTACAAGTACAATCATTTCCAACAGTAAGAAGGAAGGCAGACAACCAATTGTATATCATGGAAGCTTACCTTCAGATGGAACAAGAAATCTTTCCCACATAGGACTTAAATTTGTTCCCATGAATGTCCTGAGTAGAAAAGTTCAAATATTAGAAGATCATTTTATTCTCTATTTTTGCTCTTCTTTATGGGTAGATGCATGGATACAAATAAAGTGTAGACAGCACATGACAGACATTTACAAGTTCTCGTTTTTCACCCCAAGATTTTAACAACACAAATAACGAACATAAACAATGGTATGGAAGATGCCTCATAAAGGTATTGATGTGCAAATATACAATTGAAACCAGGGAAGATAATAAATCAAAGAAAAAGCACGGAAGGTTGATATGTATGAAAACAAATTGGCAAAGCATTTACAATTGTTATATGAAACTCCCGTTTGACCTGTCAAGCAGGGGCGGACCTAGAGGTTGCCGAGGGGGTTCACCCGAACCCCCTCGGCAAAAAATTACGTTGTGGTGAACCCCGTTAGCAAAAAATTACGTTGTATATTTAAGGTATTTTAATTTTTTTTTATGTCTATATATTTTTGAACCTCCTAAATGTAAGGTTAGAGGTTTTTCGAACCCCCTTAATTGAAATTCTGGATCCACCACTGCTGTCAAGTGCTATTAAAAAATGGAAAAAATCACTTCAGAAAGTAAAATATCAAAGATCTAATTCTCCATTTTACAGTAGATGGTAGCCCTTGCAAAAAGTAGTGCCTCAACAGCATAAAACAGAAAAAAGATTAACAAGGTGGAAGACTCAATACTTATCACTAGGAGGAAGACTCACTCTCATAAAATCAATCCTTGATTCTCTACCTACTTATGTAATGTCCCTGTTCCCACTTCGCAGGAAGGTTCGGAAGAAACTGGACAAACTTAGAAGGAATTTCCTTTGGCATGGTTGTAAGGAGAACAATGGATACAACCTGGTGAAATGGGATACTACACTGAACAATAGATACTTGGAAGGTTTAGGTATCAAAAACCTAAAGAAACAAAATGATAGCCTTCTGATCAAATGGCTCTGGAGATATAATGATGAAAAACAGGCTTTATGGAAGGATGTAATTAAGTGCAAATATGGTGAGAACAACCCTTGGTGCAGTAATGAAAGCTCTTTACCTTATGGGGTTGGGGTATGGAGAACAATCAGAAATCTTTGGCCAATAATAAAAGAGAACAAGGTAATTAAAGTGGGAGATGGGAGAAAAACAAAGTTTGGGGAAGATGCATGGAACAACCAGATCCCTTTGAAAGATATTTTCCCAAACCTGTTCACTATCTGCAACAACCCTGAAGCAAATGTCAAAGAGTGCTGGACTGAACAGGAATGGGATCTATCTTTTAGGAGATATTTGAATGATTGGGAAGTGGACAGAGTGGCCAACCTACTCCATGAAATAGGGGACTTCACAGGAACTACTTCAGATCCAGATTCTATGAGATGGAAGCACAAAAAGGATGGAAACTTCTCCGTTAGAAGGGTCTATGAAACAGTTAATACAGAACAAAACAGAAAACAATAAGGTTTATAGGAAAATGTTTGGAAAAACATCGCACCAACAAAAGTCAAATGTTTCACATGGTTGGTTGTCAGAAAAGCTTGTTTGACACAAGAGGTTTTGATAAAAAAGAGGAGAATTGTAGTATCCAGATGTCAACTTTGTGGGGAAATAGATGAGACAAATAGTCACCTTTTCTTGCATTGTAAAATTCACTGCTAAGTTGTCGAATTTATTTCTTACTCTCACAGACACAAAATGGACCATGCCTGAGCACACTGCAGATCTGCTCAGCTGCTGGATTAGAAGAGGTGGAAGCAAGAGCCAGAAGAAATGGTGGAAAATCATTCCGCATTGCATCTGGTGGACTGTGTGGAAAGAGAGAAATAGCAAATGTTTTGAAGATAAGTCCAATTCCATTCATAGAGTTAAATGGAATTGTATTGTATCTTTATTTTTTTGGTGTAAACAAACAAACATTGATGAATTAGAGCTTGTAGATCTGTTAGGCTCCCTGTAAGTAGTTTCTACCTTAATTCTCTTTTTTTTTTTTTTTGATCCTCCTTTGAAGGTCTCCAGCATATCCTTATCCTTAATGCTGAGGAATACAACATTACCAGTTTCAAAAAAAAGAATTAGTAAAAAATAAATTCTTGAATAAGAGTTTCCATAACTACACTGAAAGTTAAACAGATATCTTTCTGGTAAGAAAAAAAAGTTTTGATTTGGGATTCCAGAGTGTTAATAATTTGTTGTCACCACTATCAGTATCTTCATTCTGCAATACCTTTTTTTAAAATACCGGTGATGTCAGCAATATTAACTGCAGATGTTAACCAAAAATGTGGAAAACCTAAAAAATGGATGGGGGAGGGTTGTGCTGCCTGGTGTAGTTAATAAATTTCCTCTTTGACTCCCAACTACAAGAAAAAGGGTACTCAAAAGAACAAATCATATTGACTGATTCATAGTTCAAACGTTATGGATATAAGATTGGGACAACAAATTAGCTTGCCCAAATTGCACTGGGCGGAGTAAATCATTATAGTTTTCCATTACAGCCACATCAAATGGAAAAACACGTACTCAAATGAAATGATAATGGAAGGAAAGAAGAAGGAGAAAGATAGAGAAGAACCTATAATCTGTCCGACCAAGATGAAGGGAAACGTGAGGCTGTTGCTTGGGATCATTCCCTACATTGAAGTTGTACCCACCGTACTGTAAAATCAGTATATATAAGAAAAATATAGAAGGAATACATCAAGGATATGCAGCTTATTTGGGTGAATCTGATAAACGAGAAATGACCAGGTAAACTCTCTTATAAGTGAGTTGCAACTGTGGTCATAAAAGTGAGTGATAAACACTAACTGTCCAAATTCTAGATTGAACAGATAATAGTCGAACTCTCCGTTATTTTGAATTAAAAGTAGAATAGATGCAATGGCAAAAGAGTGCAGCATACCCTGAACTTCATTCCATTGTAAAGTGATGAACTTTGTTGAACTCTTGCATCCCATATCTAAAAAACCTTACACCAATCAAAATATTCAGAACAAATTTTGGTATTGGTAGAAGTAATAATGATAGATTTCTGATCGTACAGATTATTGTGGAGAAAATTAGATTTTGATATTTGGGCTTTCAATCAAGCATGATAGCAAAAATCAGTGCAAAAGTTACTGTCATTGGTGAAGTACGCCTTCTGTTTCTTCTTGCATGAAACCTTTACTATTCGGATGTCAAACATTTTTTCTTGACTATTGACTTTTTCAAATGTTTCCTACACATATTTTGTTAAAAGATTGTGATCTATAGTACTTTACGTCTAACTTCAACAGGATTGCCCTTAATGAAGCATACCTAACACATGATAATCTCAAGAGAAGAGGCTAGAAGAGGCTTTCGGCTGGTCAACAAATGTCATTTGTGCAAGGAAAACCTAGAGACTGTAAGTCACTTATTCCTGCATTTCACAGTGGCCACCAACCATTGGAACATGTTCTATTGTATTTTTTTACTTGATCTAGTTCATGCCACAGCATACAAGAGAGGCATACATAAGTTGGACTCTATAGAGAGTTGACAAGGCCATCAAGAAAATCTGGTTGATGACCCCTGTGGTTATTTTTTGGTGTTTTTGGAACGAAAGGAGTCAAAGATGTTTTGATGGAATCTCAACTCCAAATCACTCTCTCAAAGTTGAATGTTTCCTTAACATTTTTTGCTGGACTAAGTTAACCTCTGTAATTAGCACTGACCAATTTTTGGACTTTGTTAGCTCCCTGGTTTTAGATTACACATTGTAAAGGGGCTAGCAAATTTTCTTTTGCACTTTTCACACTAAAAATTAGACATGTTGATGTCTTGCTTCTTCAAATCCCCTCATTCCTTCGTTTTGCAACAAAACAAGTAGTTTTAACTGATGCATCCAGAATAGGATACTTGGTTAAAGTTAACAATAGTGAAAATGTGAGTCAGATGAATGCAGAAACACGAAAAGGCGTGGTAAAAGTCGGAGAATCGTAACAAAACCTCAGAAATGGACTGCTCCAAAGTATGATCGGTATGGGGAATCCTATCATATGCTTCATCGAAAACAACTGATACCTTATACCAAAAAGAACAAATTCAGATCACAAAAAATGAGCATACAGAGAAAAAAAAAATAGATATGAGTAAGGTAAAGTAACCTGTGAAGGTGATAAACCAGAAGGACATGAGACCAGCAGCTTGAATTCGTGACCTCCATCGCAGCTGAGTTTCTCCTCCATTTGTTTTCTCCGACTGAACACACACAGACAGACGCTCGATTGATCAAATTACAGTGAAATTGTATGAGAAGATGAGTTAATGGGCCTGAACCGGGTGTAGTTCGAGTTTTACGGGGCGAAGTGCACAAATAACTGTTTTTAGGAATCTTATTCTAATAATAGCAAAATTTATTAAGTTTTAAAATTTAGCCACATGAAAATCACTTTCACACGTGGATCTAAAGTTTCCAAATTAAAACGTTTTGAGTTTTAAGTTGGGTTCTGTTAAAGATCCGAAGTTTGAATGAAGTTCAAATTCAGACCTTAAGTTAGACTCGAATATCTAAATTTGAAATTTGACTTTTGAAATTTTAAATCTTGAGCATGAAGAGTTAATTTTGATAAAGCTCAACTTTAAATGCGAAGAAGAATAGTTCAATCTAACCTAGTCTTTTGTGAATCAATAAAAAAAATAATTATGAAGTTCAGATATGTATATAATAAATTAACATATTTTAGAAGCTCGTCAAATCAATTAGCTCGATGACTTCTTTTATAGACTTTACCTCATGAGAGTTATATTTATGAAAGAACAAAAAAGGTTAGTTTTAAAAAGATAACAAACTAGGAGTACTCAATGTTTTAGGTTTCATTAAGTTTGTCCCAAATAGTTCATGAACAAATACAAAGGAGGTTTGTGAATGGCAGGAATTAAGCAACATAACTTCTTATGAGTATCAAACCTATGTATTATCCAAATAACAAATTTAAAGTTAAGATCAAACAAAGAAACCCTATGATACATCTTATTTATTCAAAAACAATAAAATCCAACAAAGATGAATGACGGTATCAAGTCAACAACGACCTAGATCATATGTATAATAAGAAGAGGGGGTAATCTGGAGCAAGTTAAAAATATTTAAGGAAAGAAGACGATCATAATTGCAAATAACCTAACTTAAGATAATCTTAACATTCAATGAATAATCAATAAGTGATAAGATTTATATCAAATGAACGTTCGTGAGAGCATTATTTTATTCACTGAGTACCTCACTGATTACCGTTGTGATGTCCAAATGTCCTATTAATTTTCTATGGAACTTACTATTGATTTATGTCAATGCCAGATATACAAGTTCAAACAAGTAAAATGTTTTTAGATCAAAGTTTTTTTGAGTTATTTAAAAAGAATTTTATCATTTTAAATAATTTGAATGACATGATAAGGTAGAAAAGAAGATTATTAGGAGGTTACGGCAAGTTATGGCACCGAATGCCGATCACAACTCGTTCAAAAATCGGATTGTGTCAAGTAGTTAATGCTTTCCAACCTATGCAATTTTTAATGATGCTCTCCCTAATGAGGTAATGCTTAGAGTGTCAGAATGAGTCCAAATATAGGTAATTCATCTAATCCGTCCATAATTATATAGGTTAAGCTTAAGATAATTTAAAGGGGAAATTACGCGCTTAAGCAAACATATACTAGTTAATCAGCTAACATAGCTATAGTTTGCATTAATTACAATTTGGAACTTACTTCTAGCTATAATTACATTCTCCTCTCTTCCTCTCCCTCTCGCCTCTCTCCTCTCTCTTTGGAATCTCGCTCGCCACTCTCCTCTTTTTCAGTCATCTCTCCCTCGCCTCTATCCTCTCCCTTCCCAGTCTCTCTCTCGCTTTTCTTCTGTCAATCTCTCTCTCACTTTATACAAACACAAATGTATAGTTTGTGTTTGTATAAAGCAAGAGAGACGGGATATACAAATACAAATACATATCTTTCCACCCTATACACTTATAATTATACAAATACAAATCTTCCCCTGCCCAGTTCTCTTTTGCCTTTCTCTCTCTCGCTTTATACAAACACAAATTATACAAATACAATGCATAATTTGTGTTTGTATAAAGCGAGAGAGAGAGATTGGATATACAAATACAAATATTTTAACTCGATTCAATTGTATACGAATTCAAATTGTATGCAGATATACAAATACAATAATTAATACATATACATAGTAGTTACATATATACAATTATCTAACCGATATATATATACAATTCACCTTTCTCCACTCTCTGCCCTCTCTCGCTCACCTCTCTCCTCCCTCTCCCAATCTCGCTCGCCTCTCTCCTCCCCTAACATGTAGCTACGAATTGTAATTAACAAACTATAGTTGTGGAACATAATTAAAATATTTTGAGTGGCTATATGTGAAAGTTTCCCTAATTTAAATTAGGTCAATCTCAATCCATTCAAGTTTTAACCTATTTTAAATAGAATCTTAAAAATTGAGTCCAAATTAATCTTCAATTTCAACCTATTTTAAGACTTTTTATTTGCATTATTGCAATGTATGTTCTCATATTAAATGTACGAATTAATATCTACTTTATAGATTCTTGGATTTATCTACAACAATTATAAATTAAAATTTTACTTTTCTGGAATCAAAATAATCGAAAGAAATTAAAGTGTATATATTTTTTTTCATAAAATATATGTTGCGTGACTCATCTTAAATATATGTTTATGTTTATTTGATTGGTATAATGTTGAGTGATTTTCCACTTTGAAATCAAGAACTTACATAAACCAGAAGATCTAGAAACCACACACATATATCTGTGCTGTAATTTTTAGACAGATCACTCCAAATATTGATTATGAAATTTGGATATAATTGACGTAATTTGCCTAGTGACAACTTGACTCTTTGGCTTCGTTTTGAATACATCCTTCTCATGATAAACTGTTGTAGACTTTTGACTTGAGAGAGAAAGTGTTCATCTCTTAAAGTAAGTTTGTTTCATTTCTTCTTTTTTGAGAAAAAGATGATGAAAATGTGTACTGAAAATATCCTTGTGCATTAGCCAACTTAATAGTTCTTAGCCCAGACGTTGGAAGTCAGTACATAAGCCTTGAGAACAAGTAAAAGGGAAATGAACAGCCAATATTCGAATACATCTATTGATAAAATAAAACTAATACAGCTCAATACATAGCAAAGACAAATGTGTTTTCTTGTCATTCAATATGACAAAATTACATAATCTGTGTACGTTGGCTCATTATCAATGAAATAGCACATCAAGGACTTCGAGACAAACGTGTATAAATCAGGCATACAAGAGATTAAGAGGCTACAAATTCCTCTTTCAGCAAATGATGTGATTAACTATTACTCGCCTTGATGTGATTGAACATCAAGGACTGTGAGACAAACATGTATAAATCAGGCAAACGAGAGATTAAGAGGCTACAAAATCCTCATTCAGCAAATGACTCGTGCCCGTGTACCATTGATTTGTAGAGTGCATAGCCTCCCCTGTGGCAGCCAGGCATTTCAGAAGCCATGTTCTCTAAATCACTCTGACAAAAAGAAACAGTAGGAAATTAAACGAAGCCATGTTCTGATGTTTAAAGCAATATGAACTTTTCTTTTATAAACGAAGAAAAACCGTCTCTTATACTATTTTTAGCAACAAGTCTGTCAACAAAGGATCATTGCCACAAGAAAAATTGAATCCACCATCAGCAGTTTTGTGATGGTGATGTCCGTAATGCCCAATTAATTAGAAAAAAACATAATATGGTTTTTAGACTCTACAACTTTTTCCTGATTTCAAACATTCACAACACTAACTCAGAAATAAACTCCATGTTACAAATAATGTATTTCTATTCTAGATAAACTAAAAATAGCAAATCCCAACAAAATTGGGATGAATTAGATATTTTGAGAATATTCTATGAGCTACAGGTGTTCTGTATGATTGCAAATGACACTGATGCAAAAAGTTTCCAGAAAGAATCTGAAAGAGAACGGATGTTCCAAAATTAAGTACTAAATGTAGACTCCATATTTAACCTATAAACTCCAATTGGCTCCAACTTTAACTAAATAGTTCCTGTCTTTCCGGAACGCTCACATGCCTAGATGCTCCTTTCCCCTCCAAATGAGACTCCCGCTATGCTAAGCTCCACGGAGCTCAGCAAAAGTGATTCCATACAGAAGTTAAGCAAATATTAAGAGATAAGACTAGTTACGAGAACTATTTTAACAATTTGTGAAACTAACCATTGAAACAGCACGAAGCTGAGTTGATTCGAATCCATCCTGAGCACTAGAATACAGTTGTTGAATTTCTTCTGACCGAAGATTGCATTTGATGAAGAAAAAAGCACTTGGTTTAACATTTAACACTCTTCGGCATAGACCAATAAAGATGGGGCTGGACGGAGTATAACATCAAAGATAAAGAATAAAGAACAAGAGTTAGATGGCTTCTACAAAATATGAATCCCAATATGGTGCAATCATATCTGAAAAGGAACGACAATCTGAGTGTGCACGTAAAAACAGCCCCCTCAAGAGTTCAAGAGAACCATTTCATATATAATTCATCAGTCTCCAACTGATCATATTATGAATGGCAACGCAACTTTATTTTGCAGCTGACAATCAATGCAGTGGTGAAGCTAGAAATTTCATTAAGAGTGTTAAAAAATTAATATATACGCACAAAAAATAATTATAACCTATATACGTGTATAATTTCCTATTATATACAGTGTAATTTTTCGACGAAGGGTGTTCAACTAAACACCCATCACTGAATCAATGTGTCCTACATATTATGTTAAAAATACATGTTGTAATGCTCAAACTATATTCTCCCTTACTAATTAGTAAGTTTGTGAAATATCAAAGTTCCCTAAATAATTTCCATCACGGATAAAAAGATCATATTTATAATGACAGTTAATTATTTGATTACAGTTTTGAGGTAGATCATACTGACAAATAAAGTGAGAAATAAGAACTATGTGTTACTCGAAATACACGATCATAATACATGATCATAGTTCGACCACAACATTGCGTTACTCAAAATACACGATCATATAAAGATTTGTATATGAAAAATTGACTACACAACAAACATGACATTTCTCAAGTTTCGACACGATCGTGCTATTTTGGTATAATAACCCATAATGATAAATAGGCTGAGACCTGATACAATGCTGATTAGACATTACATTTATGTGCTATCACTTATCAAGGTCCTTATTCTTTTCCTTCCAGGTTACAAACTTCATTTCACTAGTCTGCTACCCAAAACTTCTAAGTATTAGGAATTATATACTTATACAGAGCAGTGCGAAGTGGAAAGTTTAAAAAGAGTTGATAATGAACTCAATCTTCATCCTCAAAAATTGCAAAAGAAAAGAAAAGAAAGCAAATAAATAATATAGAAGAAAGAAAATAAGAGAAAAGAAATGGTTGGAAGTATCACTATCAACAAGGGAGCACTCTCCTTTCTCCCAATTTAGTGTTATTACTTCCTATTACAAATTGGAAAGGTTATACATCAAAGAAAGAAAGATGGCGATTAGAGTAACAAAAACACCGCTTACAAGGGAATCTGCACATTTCCTGAGAAACTTTGCTGTTAATCATGTGACATTGATTCAGCTCTTGGAAGCCTTCATGGGAGATTATTCCGACTTCTTGGGGCTGTTAAACGCATAAAAATATAATCATGACCTGCATTGCTTATTACCTGGACATATTTGGGCAGTGGTAAACAAAGAATCCACAGCTTAATCTTGGCACAAAACAAGAGTGATTTGCATGAAGCAGTCACACATTCAAAATCCTTAGGTGATCTTCTAATTAAATGACCCTATAACGCACAAGTTAGATGGTTTACTTAAAGCAGGTGAAAATAAAGATATACAGATGACAAGTTACCCAACTTAAAATCACTTTCTAGTAAAAAGGTCTAAATGGTGAAACACATATACCTTTCTTTTTTTTTTTCTTTTTTTTTTTGATAACCGAGAAATCCTTCTGTGACCCGTCCTTTGGACCAATCACAGCCTTCTAAACTCGGTGGATAATGGGCCCGCCCCTATACCCTTCTCCACTTAAAAAACACATACACATATACCTTTTACAAACAGAAATATGACAATTGTTCTTTGCTGCCATAGTCCAGATGTTATTTCGCATGAAAGTGTTACGAGTAGCTTGTTGGGTTACAACCGTTTTTTCCTCTGCCATTTTGAGTTGTGAAAGCTTATACTTATCAAAAATTCATTACCAATAAAACGTGTCCCTACAACATGAGGTGAGATACCTCTGGGTGGCCTCCAGGAAAAACAAAATATCCAGGGAATTCTCCAACTTTATTACTTCTCTGAAGCACAAGTATTCTTCTGTCTGAAGTCTCCACAATTGCACCATTCCCCAGAGGACTTGATGTGTGCTGACACTGTACACAATCATCTGCAGAAAACCAATTAAATCTCTGACTACAAATAAAAAATAGGCTTGCGACCTGGAATATCAGTTAGAATCATATTCATCCCTTTTCAAATACTCGAAGTGCCTGTTCTCTAAAATGTTATACGCCGTTTTGCATCACATAAGAAACTTGCATCCTTTTTAGAATTCTTAAGGCATCAAATTAGCTGCAGATCGTATGTTGAAATGCCTAACAGAGAATAGAAGAGGAAACCAAAAGAAAAAAGAAAAGGTTGTGGTTATATTGCAGTTCATATATGAACTATGCATGCCAAGCTGAGCTAAGTGATTCAGGAGCTTTGCATCAAGTTGCTACTTCAGAGACTTGGAGAGAACTTGGAATGAAGTCCTAAAGCTCAAAAACCTGCTAAAATGGAAGTACAAGACTCCACTTGGAGGAATACTTGGAGCAGGGAGAAGGGCTCGCTTGTGATGTGAGATTATAAGCTTGATGCGACTGCAATTCGAGTCACATTCAGACTAAAATTTCAAGGCTCACTGGTTGGAGTTGCGGAGATGGATGCGACTGCAAGAGGGAGATGCGACGCCGCAAGCTACGTCTCATACTACACTGGCAGTCCGTTTGGGCTGTTTTTGTAATTATTTGAGTGCCACTTTTGGGCATTTATGAAATAGCTAGCCTAGACTATAAATAGAGAAGACTAGCTCATTTAGACAGATTATTTTGAGATTATATGAATTGGAATAGTGGAACTTTTGTGAGAGTGGAGCTATGGCCTATGTTGCTAAACAATGTTGATGGGATAGCTTGCTTGAAGATTTCATTGCCTCTTGAGGGTTATCTTAGGTAGATTACTTGCTTGAGGACTTACTTGCCTCTTGAGGGTTATCTTCTAGATTTGGTGCTTGTTTTTGGATTCTTAAATGAAGGTTTTGGTTTTCGTATAACCATTATTGTCAATTAGATCCTTTCTTGTGTCTATCTTCTATCCTTTATTTCTCGTTCCTAGAATTTAGGGTCTCTTTCTATTTCCGCATTATCAATATTGTGTCGATATAGCAGTTACATTGGAGATATACAAGGTACAAGTACAATCATTTCCAACAGTAAGAAGGAAGGCAGACAACCAATTGTATATCATGGAAGCTTACCTTCAGATGGAACAAGAAATCTTTCCCACATAGGACTTAAATTTGTTCCCACGAATGTCCTGGGTAGAAAGTTCAAATGTGAGATCATTTTATTCTCTATTTTCGCTCTTCTTCTTTACGGGTACATGCATAGATACAAGTAAAGTGTAGACGGCACATGGCAGACATTTACAAGTTCTCCTTTTTCACCCCAAGATTTTAACAACACAAATAAAGAACATAAACAGTGTTATGGAAGATGCCTCATAAAGTTATTGATGAGCAAATATACAATTGGAATCAGGGAAGATGATAAATCAATGAAAAAGCACGGAAAGTTGATATGCATGAAACAAATTGGCAAACTTTTACAGTTGTGATATAAAACTTCCGTATGGCCTGTCAAGTGCAATTAAAAAAATGGAAAAAATCACTTAAGAGAGTAAACTTAGATTTTCAAGACAGGGAGCATACAACATCAAAGATCTGATTCTCCATTTTACAGTAGATGGTAGCCCTTGCAAAAAGTAGTGCCTCAACAGCATAAAGAAGAATCAGTAAAAAAGAAAATCTTGAAGTTTCCACAACTATACTGAAAGTTAAGCAGATACCTTCTGGTAAGAAAAAAGAGTTTTGATTTGGGATTTCAGAGTGTTAGTAATTTGTTGTAACCACTATCAATATCTTCATTCTGCAATACCTTTCTTTTTAAAAAATACCAGTGATGTCAGCATACTAACTGCAAGATGTTAACCAAAAATGTGAAAAACCTAAAACAAATGGGCAGGGGAGGTTCAATGTGCTGCCAGGTGTAATTAATAGATTTCCTCTCTGACTCCCAACTACAAGAAAGAGGGTACTCTAAAGAACAAATGACACTGAATGATTCATGGTTCAGACGTTCTGGATATAAGATTGGGACAACAAATTAGTTTGTCCCAATTGCACTGGGCGGAGTAAATCATTATAGTTTTCCATCACATGCACATCAAATGGAAAAACACAAACTTAAATGAAATGATAATGGAAGGAACGAAAGAAGAAGGAGAAAGATAGAGAAGAACCTATAATTTGTCAGACCAAGATGAAGGGAAACATGAGGTTGTTGCTTGGGATCATTCCCTACATTGAAGTTGCACCCACTGTACTGTAAAATCAGTATATATAAGAAAAATATAGAAGGAATACATCAAGGATATGCAGCTTATTTGGGTGAATCTGATAAACGAGAAATGACCAAGTAAACTCTCTTATAAGTGTGTTGCAATTGTGGTCATAAAAGTGAGTGACAAACACTAACTGATTCACTAACTGTCCAAATTCTAGATTGAACAAATAATTAATATTCAAACTCTCCATTATTCAGAAGTAAAAGTAGAACAGATGCAATGGCAAAAGAGTGCAGCATACCCTGAACTTCATTCCATTGTAAAGTGATGAACTTTGTTGAACTCTTGCATCCCATATCTAACAAACCTTACACCAATCAAAAGATTTAGAACAAATTTTGGTATTGGTAGAAGTAATAATTATAGCTTTTGATGTACAGACTATTGTGGAGAAAACTAGATTTTGATATTTGGGCTTTCAATCAAGTATGATTCCTACAATCAGCAAAAGTTAGTGTCATTGGTGAAGTATGCGTTCTGTTTCTTCTTGCATGAAAACATTACTACTCGGAAGTCAAACATTTTTTCTTTACTATGACTCTTTCAAATGTTTCCTATACATCTTTTGTTAATAGATTGTGATCTAAGTACTTTACATCTAACTTTAATTCGAAAAAATACAAGGAATACATGGCCAATTTCATATTGACAATTTGCATTAACCTCATGCTCCTTCGTCCTATTATTCCTTCTTTTTTGGAACAAAATAAGCAGTATTAATTGATGAAATCGGAAGTCCACTCATGGATGAATACCCAATCCCATTCCAAATTGCCCTAAATAAGAACTCTTCCATTGCACAGAGCCCCAGAGCAGAAGTGCCAATAACTGGGATGTGCACCTTCGAAGGTTTATACAAGATTGGGAAGTGGAAAGTCTGATGGATATGCTAGCCAAAATGGAGAGGTACACCATTGATGAGAACCTACCTGATACCCTTCACGCTGCAACGCTGCAAACAGATCTGTACTCAGAATTAGGCAACTGTCTCTTGGCCTTGGAAACCAATAAAGAAGCCGAAACAGCCTTCTAAGGTTATTTTCCTTAATGAAGCATGCCTAACACACGATAATCTCAACAGAAGAGGCTTTCAGCTGGTCAACAAATGTCATTGGTGCGAGGAAAACCTAGAGACTGTCGGACACTTATTCCTGTATTACCCAGTGGCCATTGACCTATGGAACATATTCTATTTTATTTTTTGCTTGATCTGGTTCATGCCACGGCATACAGAGAAGCATAAATAAGTTGGAGTCTATGGACAGTTTACAAGTTTATCAAGAAAATCTGGTTGATCATCCCTGCAGTTATTTTTTTGGCGTATGTGGAATGAAAGGAATCAAAGATGATTTGATGGAATCTCAACTCCAAATCACTCTCTCAAAGTTAAATGTTTCCTTAACATTTTTTGCTGGAGTGGACTAATGGTGTGCATTTGGATTTTTCGATTTTTGGTTTTGAAAAAGTGTAACCCAATCTGAACCAAAATAAATTTGGTTCGGTTTAGTTTTTCTCTATTCGGTTTGGATTTTTTCGATTTGGTTATTCGGTTATGTTAATAATTAATAACATAATCAAAGTTATATTTACAATTTGAAAAAATGAGACTCTCTCTCTCTATATATATATATGTAAGGAGAAGTAATAATATTGAATCTCTTAAATATACATTCTAATATAAATCATAAGTAAAACTTAAAACATAATACTTATAAGTATATCAATTATAGATGTCCAAATATAAAATATAAACTTAATAATAATGAAAGACACAATATATATATATATATAAAATTCGGTTTTTTTGGTTTTTATTTTTCTAAATCCGAAACCAAACCAAAAAATCAAATAAAGTAAGTTATTAATCCAAAACCAAATCGAAAAACCAAAAAACCAATCCAAACTAGAATTCGGTTTGGTTTAATTTGATTTTTCAATTTGATCCAAATAGTGCACACCCCTAACTAATAGCACTGACCAATTTTTGGACATTGTTAGCTCCCTAATTTTATTGTAAAGGGGGCTAGCAAATTTTCTATTAATGCCCTTCTAATGAAAGTCCTTCATTATTATTATTTTTTTGATGAAGTTCGCATACTGTAAAAGTATTAATTCACACTAAAAATTAGACATGTTGAGGTCTTGCTCCCTTCGAATCCCCTCACTTTGCAACAAAATAAGTAGTTTTAACTGATGAAGCTAGGATACTTGGTAAAAGTTAACAATAGTGAAAATGCTAGTCAGATGAATGCAGAAACACGAGAAGCGTAACATAACCTCAGAAATGGACTGATCCAAAGTATGATCTGGATGTGGAATCCTATCATATGCTTCATCGAAAAAAACTGACACCTTATACCAAAAAGAACAAATTCAGATCACAAAAAATGAGCATACAGAGAGAAAAACAGACATGAGTAAGGTAAAGTAACCTGTGAAGGAGATTAACCAGAAGGACATGAGAACAGCAGCTTGAATTCGTTACCGTCGTCGCTGCTGATTTTCTCCCCCATTTCTTTTCTCCGACGAAAACACAGAGATGCTCGATTGGTCATATTACAGTGAAATTGTATGAGAAGATGAGTTAATGGGCCTGAACCGGGTGTAGTTCGAGTTTTATGGGGCAAATAACTGTTTTTACGATTCTTATTCAAATAATAGCAAAAATTAATGAGGTTTTAAAGTTTAGCCACGTCAAAATCATTTTCATTCATGCATATCTAAAGTTTTCAAATTCAAACCTTCGAATGTGAAGTTGGGTTCTGTTAGAGATCCCAAGTTTGTATGAAGTTCAAATTCAGAACTTTTACTTGAGACTTGAACATCTAAATTTAAGTTTTGACTTTTCAAACTTCAAATCCTCGAGAATGAAGCTTTAATTTTGATAAAGCTTAACTTTAATCACGAAGAAGAAGAATAGTTCAATCTAACATAGTTCTCTGTGAATCAATAAGTTTATTTTATGAAGTTCAGATATGTAAATAGTAAATTTATATATCTTAGAAGCTTGTCAAATCAATTAGTTCAATGAACTTTCTATAGACTTCACCTCATGAAAGCTATCTCTATGAAAATCAGAAGGATAGTTTTTTAAAAAAAGATAACAACCTTAGCTTGGAGTACTCAATGTTTTAGGTTTCACTAAATTTTGCCCAAATAGTTCATGAACAAATATAAAGGAGGTTTGTGAATGGTAGGAATTAAGCAACACTACTTCTTATGAGTATAAAACCTATATATCATCCAAATAACAAATTTAGAGTTAAGATTTAACAAAGAAACCCTATGTATAATACATCTTATTAATTCAAAACCTTTAAAATCCAATAAAGATGTATGACAGCAGCAAGTCAACAATGACCTAGATCTATAAGAGATTGTATGGATGATAATAAGAAGCGGGGTAATTTGGATCAAGTTAAAAATATTTAAGAAAAGAAGACAATCATAATTGCATATAATTAACCTAACTTCAAATGATCTTATTTCTCAATGAATAATCAATTAAGTGATAAGATTTATATCAAATGAACATTCATGAGAGCATTATTTTACTCCCTGATTACCGCTGTGATGTATATACATCCTATTAATTTTCTATGAAACTTACCATCGGTTTATGTCAATGCCAAATATTCAAGTTAAAACATGTAAATATTTTTAGATCAAAGTTTTTTTGAGTTATTTAAAAAGAATTTTATTATTTTAAATAATTTGAATGACATGATAAGGTAGAAAACAAGATTATTAGGAGGTTACGTCAAGCTATGGCACCGAATGCCGATCATAACTCGTTCAATAATCGGACTGTGACAAGTAGTTAATGCTTTCCAATCTATGCAATTTTTAATGATGCTCTCCTTAATGAGGTAATGCTTAGAATGTCAGAATAAGCCCAAATATAGGTTATTCATCTAATCCGTCCATAATTTTATAGGTTAAGCTTAAGATAATTTAAAGTAGGTTAATCTCAATCTATTCAAGTTTTAACCTAATTTAAATAGAATCTTAAATTGAGTCCATATTAATCTTCAATTTCAACCTATTTTAAGACTCTTTATTTGTATTATTGCAATGTATATTTTCATATTAAATGTACGAATTACTATCTACTTTATAGCTTCTTGGATTTATCTACCACAATTATAAATTAAAATTTTGTTTTTCTGGAATCAAAATAATCGAAAGAAATTAAACTGTATATTTTTTTTCATAAAATATATGTTGAGTAAGTCATCTTAAATATATGTTTATTTGGTTGGTATAATGTTTAGTGATTTTCCACTTTGAAATCAAGAACTAACATAAACCAATATTGTGATGATTGCGAAATATAGCTTCAACTTGGCTTCAAACTTTAATGATCTTTGGACTCATCAAGAGGTTGGAAATAAGTATGAACAGTAGACAATCTAAGCAGATATATCCTATATCTAAAAAAGTAATATGAAAAAGTTAAATGTGTATTACCTAATGAGGGCCAAATGGAATTTGAGTGACAAAAGATTTAATCAATTTTTGACTTGATTGATGGTGTGGCAATGGATCTGTCATTGACAAAGTTACTATCGATATTAAATGAAATTGACACAAGTAGGGCTGTTCAAAATCGAACTGAAACCGATAACTCGAATCGAAAAAAAGTTATTGATTTATCAGTAATGGGTTATTGGTTTAGCGGTTTTGATAACGGTTTTGATTTTTTTTGTTATCGGGTTATCGGTTCTTAACGGTTTGAGGTTTTTTCTTAACGGATTAACCGATAGTAAATTAAATAAATATATTTTTACCATTTTGTATATAAAGTCCTTGACTTAGAGTTTAGTTTCCTACTTTTATTTTTGGTTGTCTCAAACTCTTGGGTATTCTACAATGTAAAAGTGTTTGCTTTTTAACAAGATGTTATTTGTGAACTCATGTGCATGGTTCATTTGGTTTGTCACCTTGTTTCTAAGTGATTTTTAATGACTTTTTTTGTGTCAAATCTTAACGGTTAAACCGATAACGATCAATAACCGATAAACCAATAACCGATAAGTCAATATCTTAATGGTTCTTTAACGGTTTAGCATCTCTACAAACCGATAAGCAATAAGTCAAATCGAACCGAACCGACCGATACGCAGCCCTAGACACAAGTACTACTAGAGTATGTAACGTCTTAGTAAATGGAGAATGAGACTTCACAATCTTAGCTTTTTACATTCAAATTTGAATCATCTAGAATATGACAAGTACGGGGGCATTTGGTGTGAGGGATAATACTAAATAGTCCTGGGATAAAATTATAGATGCCATTAATTTGTTGTTTGGTTGGAAAGTTTGGGTAACTTATCCCGGGATTAATAATTAGTACCGGGATAAGTTATCCCTCCCCATAGGTGGTATAATAATCCCATCATAATTTATCATGGGATAAACTTATTAAATGACAAAATTAGATAAACTTATTAAATGATAAAATTACCCTTCAAACCCTTTATATTACTTACACCTTTTGCTTACTTACAATTTCTTATATTATTAAATGTTGGTTCATAGCAATTTAAAATTTTAGTATAATAATAAGACAATATTCACATGATCATGTTAATTAATAGTATAAATTAAATATTAGTAACAAAAGTCAGATAATATGTTTTATGTGTGTTGTTTCTAATTCTTCTGTTATTTCAACTCACAAGGACAATGTCACGACCCAGGGTAGCCCCTAGATGTAACACGGCGTACAAGACCCCGAGAGGCCTCATACAAGCCCTTAGCACACATAACTTACAAGATAATAGAGAAATAAGAGTTCAAAAGAGCATTTTATATCAAAACTTTACTCAAAACAGCAGAAGTCTACAACTCATGTCTCAAAGCCTTCTAATATCATAGAATACGAATAAAAGTGATAGGGACACAGCCCAATACAATATCCAACACTGAAAAGAAACGACATGAAAATAAGAACAACTAGGCCATGTCCTCGGATGAATGAGGACTTACCAAGTCTTCCTCCCAACTCTAAGTCAATGCTCTAGCCACGAGTGGAAGGTGAATTGCCACGTCCTACACCAAAGGAGTTAATGTAGGCAAGAGTATGCGTTAGCACAATTAAGTACTAAGTATGATAGCAATGCATATAAACACATAAATCATACTAGAGATAGAGACATAATCATGACATGCAATGGCCAAGCTAAAAACATGATAAACATGAGAAACATGAAACATAAAGCATATATCAAGGCCAAAGCAAGCTAAATCATCTTTCCTTCTTTTCTTTACTTCATCATGAGAACACTTGTTCATTAACTTGTAGGGAAAAGCCTTAACCGACATGTAAGACCATGTGAGCTATCAATACGGAATCCGGTGTCTAGCCCACACCGAAAAGGGGTGTCCTACTTGCCAAGGTAAGACCATGAACTTCTTAGCTTATGTAGATCCACTAGTTAATGTCTACTTAAAGACAACATCCTATGGTGGCAACATAGTTTATGGGATAGAGATTGCTTTAGGAGACTCGGCCTCAACTAACGGGAGGGTTTCCATCTCAATATCCACTCAGTGCTAAGCATAATTCCCACGGATTAGTCATTAACATATTTATATCATCAAACATGAAAAGGTACAACTAGCGTTACCAATTCAAGCTAAAATCATGCTTATAAATATTCATCTTTCATGGACCTTGTCCAAGCTTACATCATTAGAATAGCTCCTTAAAAACATGGGTAATCGCCTCTTTGTTCTTCTTTTATCATAATGGGAGAATTACGTGAGAAAACCTGTTGCTTCCAAATGCACACGCAAGTGTACGTGGTCGCAGAAGTAATAAATGGCTCTTTTAGAACTGGGTTGTCGTACCCAAGGGACTTATGATCAATGTATATCAATTCAATTAAATCTACAACTTTAAAGAAAGTATTAACAACCTAGTTTTGAATACTACTACTACGAACAATTTAAATAATAAACTAACTAACAAGGATAACTATAATTTCGGTGTTTTAATCAATTAAGGGACAATTCCAGGGCTGCAGCATGCTTTGGGTTTCATGTATCACATCTCATGCAAAGAATCAATTTTAGTTATCACATTACTGATTTACAGGGTTAATATTATGATCATGATCTCTCGACCTCTAATCGCCTACTCCAACTAGCTGTCTAACTACATCGTTGAGCGGGGATAGGCAGTCCTAATTGGCGAGCATTTATATTTCATCCTGTTTCGTAACCAAGCTAGGTGTTCGTCTGGGCGTCACTCCTAAACACGAATCTAATCAAAGTTAGAACAAGCTCTTTACATTCTCTGGTCTATTTACCTCTTCATCTCTCGAGTCCAAGAATAGACAATAAATTTATTTCTATGGTGGCCTAGCATGAAATACTAAAACAAGAATGTAAAAGTAATGTATATGATAACCAATAATCAATTCAAAGCAATTCGATGTTCAACAATAACCCGTAGCTACACCCCAGAACAAGGGCGTTTAGCCACACATAATATTCATAAACTCAAAAATAATAAATTTCATAAAATTCAAACCTAAAGAAGAAATAGAGAATTGGAACCAAAGATGAATTGTAATCCCTTGCTCTTGATCACCAAAAAAATAGCTCCCCCCCTAAATAATTATTTCTATGGACTATTTATAGATTTAGAAAACCCAGAATAAAATAATTAAGTTCAAAACAAAGTAGGAATCCAAAACCAAAAGGAATTGGATTTCCTCTGTGCCGTGCACCGCCTCAACAATTATGCAAATCGGAGGGTCTTTAGTTGCTTGCCACGTGGTAACAAGGCTGATATCAATTGGCTTTCAACTTCTGCGCAATTTGCATACATATATATAAATATTAATATAATATTCAATTTAATCCATTAAGCTGCCTGCTTGATTTTCCTTCTTCAATCTTTCATAATTAATTCATTTTAGCTCCAAACTTCTTCAACTTTGTACCAATTTAATCCTACAAATAAAATACACTATTTAGCACAATCCATAAAATCCATGCTAAAAAAAGACAAATATAAATAATAAATATGAGGCAATTAATGATAAGAAAATATATTTTTGGCCTCAGATCAACACCCCACACTTAAACTTTTGTTCGTCCTCGAACAAACATTAAAGCTCATCTCAAAAATCATATTAGGAAGCCATCACTTTGGTTGATACAAACAATTAGGCCATATTGAAGTTTGAAAACATCAAGTACAATTCCCGCTCATTATGCAAGACATCCAAATAAACAACAAACCTCTAACCTCCTAACCTCAAGGAAAGACTTTGAACTCATCAAATTTAAGCTTGCTCACCTACTCTCATCAAAGAAAGTTAATAACATCACCTATCTATCATGAAACAAGTGCCCTCACAAGAAGAAATAGTCCACACACTCAATTCAAAAGATTGAATATAAATTAAGGACTTCACATTAAAGATCAAATCTCACACTCACAAAGAAAATTCACATGTATGCTCAAAGAACCATATGCTTGCCCATTATGTACATCTCCACTAATTAAGCATGCTTGAATAGAATCAAATAGGACTTTAACGGGTTGTAATGTAGGCTAGGGGACGGGTATGAAAACTATATAATAGTGACTCACACTTCCCTAAGCACTGTGTATTTTTAGACTTCCTTACCCATTATTTTCTTCTCTTTATTTTCAGCCCTCTCTTCAACAATTATTTCACAAGTAATTCTCATCATCTCAAGAATGCTTCAATCATTTTTTTTTCTTTCACAATAATAATTTTTTTTCATGTCACATTCTTTCGAAGAGGGCTTTTTTCACCACTTTGTAGCCATCATTGATTTCTTTTTCATTCAACCACCCCTTTTCTTTTTCCAGATATAACAATTATAATCAGTCTATGCTACAGTGCTCAAGGAAGCAAGGTGCAAAAACTAGGGGTTCAACAAAATAGTTAAGGGCAAAATATGGCTACCAACAAAAGGCTACAGGCTCAAAAGGGCGAACTAGTGATATAATATCTGAAAAGGCTAAAATTTACAAGGCAAATCAAAGAAAGCCTATTATCATCTCCTAAACTAAGCAACACTTTTTATTTTGCTTCAATAACATGCAGGGCAAGTTCTAGACTAAGATGCAAAACATGGAATAAACAAATTCTCACCACACATGGTACAAGTATCAATCAAGATGGATCAATTCTACTTCTAAGAGAGACAGGGTCATACAAACTACAAAATAAAATAAGTTATATACAAAGTCACAACCATGAGCCTAAGTGTCAAAGAGTCTGCAATTTCATTAGCAATCAAGCATTCACAAGAAAGTATTATTCAAAATTAAGCCTAAATAGCAAGTATCACACAACTCAAAAGGGTCTTTTCTCTATAAAAAAAAAAAAAGTAAAAAATTTACTCCCTATCGGTTCAAAGGGACTATCCTCAGGAAAAGTACCGAAAACAAAAGCCGAGGAACCCACCTAAAAATACAAAAAGACTCGATAAAGCAGTAAAAACTAGGAATTCATTCCTCCACCCCACACTTAAAAAGATGCTATGTCCCCAAAGCATCAAATAAAATTTAAAACAAGGGTTAGGAAAACTCCCTGAGGCCTCTAGGCCTAGCTAGTAGCATGTTCTCTTAATTTTCATCAAGGGTCGTCACCCCACCCTTAAGCTCAAACGTGCTCCTTAGCTCCAAATTTTGGATACTCAGGCTTCTCCAAAACCTATAAAAACAAGACCAAAAGAAAAGAAGAAAAAAAATGACACTATAAAAAAAAATAATAAGAAGCTACACTACCAATTGGGTTGCCTCCCAATAAGCGCCTAATTTAATGTCGCGGCACGACCTAATTTAGTTCACCACTTTTCTTTCCACTTTGAACTTATGAATTGTACCCCTAACTTTGTATCAATTTTTCTTCTCCTCTCTAGGGGCTGTGGTATAAAGATAAAAGAACCAAGTAATAAATGTCGCATCTTGCACTTCTTGGCCCTTATGTGAGGAATGCCGTTTTGTCTATGTGGATTAGAAAACTTTAGGATGTCGGGGCCTTGTTCCTCATCTATAGTCAAGTGTTTTGAATGAGATCCAAAATGCCTCAACTCCAAAGCAACATTATTTACAACATTCTCACTTTTGTACTCTTTCTCAACATTGACATTAAGGAATAAGGTATAGTTGAATGGTTGGAATTCCTCTTTTTGCTCCACTATCTCCTTCACATACTTGTTGTACTTAGGAATTCCATGCAAAATATCAACCAAAGGGAGATTAATGTGAACTTGTTTAAAGAGAGACAAAAACTTACCGAAGCATTCGTTCTCGTTCTGCTTTTTGAATTTTTGAGGAAACAGAGGGGGTGGTTTTATTTGAGGAACAATCCTCTCAACATTCACATCTTGAACCACTTTTTCGGGTTTCTTTTCTTCTCTCACCGCCTCAGAACTTCTCTTCTTTGGAGCTAGTTCTTCCAGTTGTAATCCACTCCTTGTGCTCACCGCATTCAGTTGCCTTGGGTTAGGATCCGTGTCACCCGGAAGGCCTCCAGGAGGATGCACATTGACTGCATTAGCCAATTGTGCGAATTGCCTTTCCAGATTTTTCTGCGCTAATTGGGTGCTTCTCAACTCTTCTCCCAACTTGTTGCTGATTTCTGTACTTAGCTTTTGGAACAGCTCCTCCTTAGTCATGCCCCCTTGCTTCGCACCTTGATTATTTGGCTGTTGAAATTGTTGTCCATTACCTTGTGGTCTGTATTGGTTCTGCCCTTGAGCCTGATTTTGGTGTTGATTCTGATTTCCACCCCATGAGAAGTTGGGGTGGTTCCTCCAACTTGAGTTATACGTGTTCCCATAATTCTGAGTACCTCCACCTCTTTGGGCATTCCCCACTTCATCACCCCTGTCAACATCACAGATAACAGAAGAATCATAATAGGGGGGAGGGGGAGGGGAATAAGAGTTAGGACAACCATTCCAATGACCAAATTGACCACCACATATATAACAAATAGGACATTCGATATCCAAGTGGGGTCCATTACAATAATTACAAGGATACTTCTCACCCAACCACGATTTATCCCAATCAGTCATATCAATAAGAGTACCAAATTATTCAATGGAAAAAAAAATTAATTGTGTAGAAAGAAAAAAAAAATTAACTAAAAAAATTAAAAATAAATAAATAAATAAAAAAGAAAAAGTATAACCTAGAAGAATAGTTAATTTCTAAGTCCCCGGCAACGGCGCCAAAAACTTGTTGCTCCCAAATGCACTCGCAAGTGTACGTGGTCGCATAAGTAATAAATGGCTCTTTTAGAACCGGGTTGTCGTACCCAAGGAACTTATGATCAATGTATATCAATTCAATTAAATCTACAACTTTAAAGAAAGTATTAACAACCTGGTTTTGAATACTACTACTACGAACAATTTAAATAATAAACTAACTAACAAGGATAACTATAATTTCGGTTTTTTAATCAATTAAGGGACAATTCCAGGGCTGCAGCATGCTTTGGGTTTCATGTATCACATCTCATGCAAAGAATCAATTTTAGTTATCACATTACTGATTTACAGGGTTAATATTATGATCATGATCTCTCGACCTCTAATCGCCTACTCCAACTACCTGTCTAACTACATCGTTGAGCGGGGATAGACAGTCCTAATTGGCGAGCATTTATATTTCATCCTGTTTCGTAACCAAGCTAGGTGAGTGTTCCCCCCCGAAATAATTATTTCTATGGACTATTTATAGATGTAGAAAACCCTGAATAAAATAACTGAGTCCAAAACAAATTAGGAACCCAAAACCAAAACGGAATTGGATTCCTACTTCCGCGTCCCAACCGTCTTCATGCTTTTGTTGTTGCCTTCTTTGCTGTATATATATTATATATATTATTATATTCAATTTAATCCATTAAGCTGCCTGCTTGATTTTCCTTCTTCAATCTTTCATAATTAATTAATTTTAGCTCCAAACTTCTTCAACTTCACACCAATTTAATCCTACAAATAAAATATACTATTTAGCACAATCCATAAAATCCATGCTAAAAAAAAAACAAATATAAATAATAAATATGAGGCAATTAATGATAAGAAAATATATTTTTGGCCTCAGATCAAAACCTTTCACTACTCGACCATAGCATCATCATATCATAACTTTAGTACTTTACTCTCAAAGCACCCTTAATTCATCATGCTCATATTTCATAGTTCATAGAGTTCATATGAGTTCATGCAAGTTCAACTCATATCATGCAATTCAATGCAAGCTCATGCTTAGAAAGCCATAATTAATACAATTTACCCATACTTGAAGGAACTCACATAGTAGAGGAAAAATAGTGCTTTTGACTTGATCATGCTAAATTCATAAGATTATCCTCAATTCATTCATAATTCATGCTTGATTTCATAGAGAATTCTTAAACTTCATCAAATCATAACTCAACCCAACAATCAAAGCATAGATTATCAAATTGGGGAGAATTAGCTTAGGGTCATGGGGGTTCATGCAATCTTTACATCAAATCATGTAAGTCACGCTAATTCGTGCACTAAGTTACTTTATCACGCTAAATCGTGCACTAGGAATCATGAAATCAATAATTGGAATCATAATTAAAGAATCCCACAATGATTGATCACAAACCCTAATTCAATTGAGTTAGAGTAAACCTTTGAAAATCATGAAGAAGAGGAAGGGCCCATTGGAGGAAAAGACTCCTAATGCTGAACACTATCATACCTCAAAGCAATACACAAGAAATTGGAGAAGAAAATCATGAAGAAGAGGAAGGGCCCATTGGAGGAAAAGACTCCTAATGGTGAACACTATCATACCTCAAAGCAATCCACAAGAAACTGGAGAAGATTGAAGGTCTTCAATGGAGGATTCAAGCTCCTTCTTCTTTCTTGAGAGTTGAGAGGGTTCCTTTCTAGAGAGAGAAATATTTGAGAGAGGAGAGTTTTGGAATGAATTAGAATGAAAGGAATCAGGCTTAGAAAGTATTTATAGGTCTAAGATTAATGGTATAACCGACTTAGCTTAGTAGGTAATCAATTAGGAAAAAGACCAAAAAGCCCTTAATTAAAAACTGTCGGGGCTTATCGACAGACAGGATCTACGGTCCGTACATCAATTGACGGACCGTTCTGTTCTTCTGTCAATTGATTCAAAAAGTTCATTTTGAGCTGAAAATTTGGCTAAGTCTGGAAGGCATTTACGGAACCCATCTACGGCCCGTCAACTGGACTACGAACCGTCCTGCTGTTCCATAGGTCAAGGTTCAGAAACTTGGAAATCCTGAAATTTCATAGTGCCATTGACGGTCCCCACCTACGGCCAGTTAATCCATCTACGGCCCGTAGGTAGCCTCCGTAGGTCATTGTCTTCAGGGGAGTTCTGCATTTTAAAATCCCTTGGAAGCTTGGGGTGTTACAGACAATTTAAAAGATATTTTATTCATATCTTAATGTTCAAAATTATTTTATTTTATATTACAATATATGATTAAATAAAGCAAATGATATTCCGATATTTTAGAGCAAATATTTTTTTAGAAAAAATTATCAATATGACAAGGCAAATGAGTCCAATTTAAATAAATGACATAGGGTAGGAAATTGCAAATTGTATAATATAACAGTGAAAAGTGTAATATTGCATGCAAATGGATAAAAGTAGAAAATTTTAGTTGAGCAATTAAAACTTTTGTTGAAAATTTGGCTGAGTAGTCAAAACTTATGTTGGTGAGGATATTTTTGTAAATAAATAATTTGTTTTTAGGAAGTTTGCCGTGGATATTCTTCTTAGTACAACAAATCAAACAATCAATAAGAAATAATCCCAGGATAACTAATCCCAACATAAGTAATTGTCACGACCCAAGCCTAGGGCCTAGATGTGACCGGCGAATGGGGAACCCGAAGGAACCCCAAACAAGCCTCATAGCGTATCATTACACATCCTTGGTCGCGGAAGCAATTAAATGACCATAAGCGATAAGCATAGTCAAGGGGAAATCGGGACTAAGGGAGCAAGAAGAAAAAAAGAAATGATACATAAATACCATAGATGAGTCAAGCTCAAGCATAAAACACAACTTGTCCAACACCACCTCTAAACATGAGTACTTAGCGGGGGCCAAGACAAACTACCGGGCTCACCCTCATAGTCAAAACATAACTAGAAAAGGAAAAGTTTTATACATAGCAAAAGATCATGAGCAACGTCCCCGAAATGGAGGACTCACCAATAACCACTATAGAAAATCGTACTAGCCACGCGGAGGAGGATGGTCAAGCGGTGCTCCGGTCCCTACATGGTGACATCATGTAGGCTTAGAGTATGCGTTAGTACATTTGAATGTACTAAGTATATGGGATGCAATGCAATGCTACATTAGATGGACATCATAGGAAAAATGCGTAATCATACCCAATAGATAGCATATTAATGAAATGATATGTATAATGATGCTTACATAAAAATCATATTTAGTGGGACGTAGTACATGTGTGGCGAGTGACCATCAATATAGTATTTCCAAGGCCTACCACCCCCTTGGAGAGGCGAAAGAGGTACAAACCCCTCAATATGGTTACACGGGCCTACCACCCCCCGTGCTAGGGACCAAGGTACAAACCCCTCGATATGGTTACACGGGCCTACCACCCCCCGTGCTAGGGACCAAGGTACCAACCCCTCGATATGGTTATACGGGCCTACTACCCCCCGTACTAGGCAACCAAGGTGCCTACTACCCCTACCAAGGTACAAACCCTCGATATGGTTATACGGGCCTACTACAAACCCCCGTACTAGGCTAGGCTTGGTCGACTCACAACACTTATTTAGAGAAAATCATATACATGTGTCCATTTCATCATCATTTCAGTAATTACATAACCATCCGTCTCATAGGACGTACCTTGGACCTTCCCTTTCCTAAGAATTCTATAATGGGCATTTTATCAAACACAAGGTGGGCAATTGTTCATATAAATGAAATCATGTATTTCAAGAATACTAATTCCAACCAATTCCAAAATCCATATAAATCAGCCCACCAACAACATACATATATATATCAACCTTCATAATTTGATCATGGAAGCATGTAAACCATAAACATCACATAAAAATTCCATTTCATGATAATATGCAAAAAGGACCATAATAGGGTGTGTAGTAGTAATTCCGTAATTCAAGAGTTCATAATTGATCATGAGGACCCATAAACTTGAAGTAGAAATAGAGGATAAATGGTTGGACTTGTGGAAAGGAAGGTTTCCACAATCAAACCCACATACCTCAACTTTGGAGAATCCTTGATGAAGATTGGAATGGAGAATCGAAGCTTGAGATTGAGTCTTGAATCCGGAATTAGAGCTTGAGATGTTTGAATTTGGTTGAAGATCTTGGTGGAATTTTTGGAGAGGGCTTAGAGAGTGTTTTTGGAGTTTAGAAAATGACTAAGTATGGGACATATCCCCTTTTTATAAAAAAATGACTCCAACCCGCCTAGAAAATTCGCTCACTGGAAATTGAAAAATCTGCACAGACAGGTTTTACGAAAATGGTCATAACTCCCTCATCCTAACGCGGAATAAGGTGAAACCAAGTGCGTTGGAAAGCTAACTCAAAGAGCTTTAATTTGATAGGTTGCAGCCCTTCCAGTTCCTTGTGTGCTAAGAGATATGCCCCTTTAAAGTTGACCCTCAAAATCGCAATTTTTGCGATTTTCGAATTTTGATACGGTTGCTCTAAAATTCGGGTTAGACCCATTTCCCACTCAATTTGACCCCACAAATAAGAATATGAAGTCGAATTTCCGAAATCATGCACGGATTTTGAGATATATGGAAATTACAATTATAGGTGTTTCCGAAGCACATTTTCGGGCATTTGGGTCGTTTCAGTAATCCCATCATAACTTATCCCAAAATAACTTATCTCATCATAACTTGTATTCAAACCAAACGACTTTAGTCTCAGCTAAATCGTCTTCGAATGATATTAATAACGAATTTTGCTGTTTAGCTACCAAATTTGTCTGTCACTAATTCATATTTGTGCAGTAGTACTTCACATGTATGTGAGAGAATAATCTACGTGAAAAGATACAATTAAATAAATAAAAGTGTGTTTTCTCTAACAATTTAAATTATTTGTGAGTATGGTATGAATTTGTACAATCCTTCAAAATAACAGAACCCCATTATGATATGTCAAATAGATCGATATCAGTCACTTAATAGCCTCCAAACCTTTTCTTATGATTATACATGCCTTGCTTGTACTATAAGAATGTCGTATGCATATTAAATAAATTATCTTCTTATTAGAATAAATGGAGGAAAGCCCAATACAACAACTTGCAGGGATTGTGGTTTGCTACTTGCTCAACATTATTAAACTCATTCCATGTCAACTTGGAAAAGGTGGTCAACATATTCAGAAAAGCTTTATCCATTTCTCTAGCAGAAGAAAGTACAAGGACCTACTAATAACTCAAGGTGTCTGCCCAAGTGGAGAGCATAGCCATAAAAGCAAAAACTCTTAAAGGAAGAATTGGTTGGGAGATAAAATTAGGTTTCTAACATCAAACTAAATTTCTAAGAATAAGACCAAGGGACAATTTTTTTTATTTTATTTCTAGCTCAATGTCCAGTAGTCACATGCATTAAAATTTGGTTAAGTTATAAAATACTTTCTAATTAACGGAAGACGATTTTAAATATAATTCAGAACTTGAACCTGAAATCTTTAATTAACGATGATAAAATACTTATCACTCAACTATAATCGTGATTGGTACAACCAGGGGCGGCTCTATAGCTTTGGAAAAAAGGCAACTGCCTTAGGCCCCCAAATTTGAGGGGCCTCGTTTTAAAAAAAAAAAATAGGTTATAAGTATTTTTTTAAAATATCGAATATTATTTGTAGAAAATATAAACTTTTTATATAAGAAGAAAAAAAGTAATAGAAGTTTGACAAATCTTGACCACTATGTCTCAAGAAATATTAAATAATTTGCTATAATAAACTTCATAAAAAATATATATTAGAATTTAAGGCCTACATTCAGATTTGGCTTTAGGCCACCGATATATTTCAGCTGCCCCTGGTACAACACCTTTTACTGCTACTGTCGAGATTAGATTGGACATTGCTGTTTTTTTTGTCATGTGCATCTTAAATTGTCTTAGTTGGACATATAGCAAAGTCTTGATACACAATAAATGTCTCAACGGTAGTGGGGTAGAAATGAGTCAGTATTCATATATAGTTTGAGGGGTCAACGGGTTAATCTGAATTTTGGGTGGAGAGGGGAAGATGGATTGAGTTAATGTGGGTTATTGATCAATGCAAAAATTATTGGGTCATTAGTAGGAATGTCATTATTTTAGGGTGATCATTAATTTTTGTCCCTAAATTTGCGGTCTTTAGTATTTTTCCTTCAACCCTTTAAGTAATAAAAATATCGATAAAATTATCCCTGATATCAAAACAAATAAAATTACAAGACAAAAAAGATTCGCTAGACACAAGTTATGTCCTATAAAGCATATGTTCAATTTTAAAATATTACACTTAATTCATACATAACTTATCCCTTATAGGACATATATATAACCCTTGGCTTGCCATTTTTTTTTTTGCCTGAACATATCTTGGATCTTAGGACATAAGTTTTCTTCGGGAATAAAGTTGTAAAATTGAACGTATGCCTTGTAAAGGCAGAATTAAGCCTTGGAACATAAATTCAATTTTAGAACATTATGCCTAAAAAAATTCATACGGTGAATTTATGTCTTCGGTATAACTTATGTCTTGGAATATTTATATAAGTTTAGTAGTATGAACGTGTGTCTTATAGGCATAACATGTGCCTAAGGATTTGTTTTTTTAATATTAAGGATAAATGTTTGCCTTGCGAATTAGATAGCACTGAACTTATGCTCCAGTGAAAATATTCTCTAAAAATATTTGCCTAGCGAAATTAAGTCATAGTTAAAGATACTTTGGACAACAAATTTTTATAAAATGAGCATTAGGGGCAAAACTTAAATTCCATGAAAAATAGGGGCAATTCATGCAGAAACTTAAAAGTTACTTCGATTGAAATAGGTTAAAATGCGGGTCATAACCCAACTCTTTTAATTCTTACTAAATTTTATTTATTTTATTTATTCTTTTGAAATTTATAGTACCTAATAAAACAATTTTTTCTTCATTATAACTAAGTATAACATATCATATCTTAAATATATCTTTTTGAAAATATTTTGACTAAATTTCTCATGAATTAGTGTGAGCTATATATATTACCCCAATTTTTGATGGGTTGAAATGAACTAAATTAATAAATGGACAGGTTAATAACCCACCCAAACTTGAATGGATTGAGTGGATTATGTTTTTCATAAACTAATTTTACCACCTCTAAATAAAACTGCATACTTCATATGTTTCAATTTTATCTGTCTTAGTTTAATTGGACAAAGAATTTAAGAAACTAAGAGATATTTTTTGCTAGTTTAATGGTCTTAAAATTAAATATGTGAATAATATATCAAAATATCCTTTAAATCTTTGATCTTAAACAAGTTATGTGAGATGAGAATTAAAGAGTTATAACATATAGAATATGATATACTTTAAGAAATATACTAAAAAGAAAAGTACCACAAATAAACTGAAATAGAGAGGTATTAATTACTAAAGAAGGATTTGCATACAACTTAGGGAATCTCTCAGAGTGTGTTCGATACAGAGGAAAACTTTTTTTTTTTCATATTGTTCGGTTTGTTAATATATTTTTAGAAAAAACTTTCTTTGGGAAAATAATTTTTTTTCGAAATAAGGAAAATGGCTTCCCTAATAAAAGTAGAAAAAATAAAGTTCCACATTGACTGTATCCTCCAACACACCTCATCACCTCAACCCGGCCCTAATCGTCTTCCCCACGAACCTCACACTACCAAAAAACTATCAAAACAGAACTCAAAAGAGGTAATTGGCACTGACCTCTTGAGATTGTTTTTTGCGATAATTGTTTTATAAAATTGACCTTCGAAAGTCGGTATTTTTTAATTTTTTTTTTTTATAGAAACCAATACTTAACAATTTTTTTTTACAAAAGAGATACCTCATGAAGTCGGTATTTTCCAATATTTTTTTCTTTTCAAAAAACCGACCTTCGGAGGTTGTTTTTTCTGGTCAAAACTATATCGACATCTGATTTGAGGTCGGTTTTTGCCAATAACAAATCTCCTTAGGTCAAGTTTAGACTTTTTTTTAGTAGTGTCACGTCCCTATACTGTCTAGATCATAATCAATTGTTTTTTAATTACTTATGTACCAAACACAAAAATAAATTTAAGAAATCTACTTATTTTCTTAATAAATATTTTTTAAGAAAAATGAAAAACATTTTCTTTCACCGAACACAACCTTAAAGATGTGAGAACGTTTGAAAAGAAAAACATACTTGCAAATTTGGTTCAAAACAGAGAACATCAATTAATAATATCTTTAAGCTGACTTAAACCAACAACAATGCGTCTGACGAACAAGAATATAAAAAGAAGAAAATTTGTAAAATACTAAGAACAATAGTATGATATTGTTCTTTTTCGAGCAAGAAAAAAGACAATTTTTTTTTTAACAAAAAACAAAACTCAAGAGGTAACATAATCATCTGGAATAATGAAGGTGTCTGGATCTTCATGATCATGTAGCCATCCAAATTGTGCCATGAAAGGATTCACTATAGTTTTAGGTGGATAATTATCAATGCAATCTTTCCACACATTTCCATCATCCAAATCTCTTAACACTTCCCACAAACAACTATTACACTTAAACCCTGCTCCAAAACTAATCATAAGCATTTTATCACCTTTCTTTAGCCTTTTTTTAGCCTCCATGTACCCCAAAACATACCATAGACTACTTGCTGAAGTGTTACCAAATCTATGTAATGTCATTCTTGCTGGCTCTAAATCATACTCACTTAAGTTCAAATTTGCACCAACACCATCAATTACTGCTTTTCCTCCAGTATGTAGACAAACATGATCTACACCTGTTTTGAAATTGATCATTGGCTTAGGTCCTCCTTTTGTTGAGCCCCAATTCATTTTTTTCATAAATATCGCGATTGCATATCTAAGTAGCTCCCTTACAGGAAGGATCAAGGGTGCAATTTGTTTCAAATTATCGACTAGTGCACATGACGCGGCCTTTGGTAGTGTTTTATCAAGGTGGAACCCTGTGTTACCTTGATTATCCTCCCTTTGTGCACAACTATCATAGGCTTCATCTTTTGCACCATGATGTACCCTAACTAGTTGCTTCAATTTGAACATGGCTTTGTTTTTTAAAGACAATTTGTTTGTCAATAAAATCGCGCAACCCCCTGACCTAAACAAACAATTAGAAAGAATCATAGATCTATCGTTCCCCGTGTACCAATTTGGACTCAAGGACTCAGATGTCACAATAAGTGCAACCTTGTTCTTCTCATTCTTGAAGATACTTTCGACGATATTTAGTGATATGAGGCTAGCACTACACCCCATACCAGTGATGTTATACACCTTGATGTCTTCCCTCAACTTATAGTAATTGATTATTCGTGCAGCCATCGATGGCATACTAGATAACATTGATATATTCACCACGAGGACATCGATTTCACTAGGGGAAATTTTGTTCCTCTTGAAGAGCTTGTCAATGCTATCATGGAAAAATTCTTCCATCTCCAAGATCCCATCTTCGTAAGTAGGACATGCTTCACGGCCACAAAACACCATTCTTGGTGCATACGTTTGTTCTCCAATGCCCGAGCTAACGACAGCTTTCAAGAGGAACTTAAGCTCATTTAGGCCAAGGAGTTTGTTCCTCATAATTATTTTGCCTGAAAATTTTGTGCTAAGCATTCGATCATCGGTTGGTTTGTGACATTCATAGTCCAAAATGTAGCAATATTGGTTCCTCTCTCGGTCTATAATCTTCCATATCAAATAGAGTATGTATAATAAAGGAAGACCATAGATCAAATTGGAAATGAGATCCATGAGAAACAACAAAGGTGGAAAGACTTAAATGATAAAAGTCTAGCTAGAGTGAAAGAGAAGAAAATAGTGTAGTTTTTTTTTTTGGTACGTACGTTGTACACTTCTAGTTTTTTTGTTTTGTTTATGAGAAATCAAATTCGAAGTCTAAGTATAAATAGGAGGATCCAAGTTGCACATGCATGTGACTACCTTGTGATGTAAGCTCCATTTCCCATCTAGAAATTATGATACTGATTAAGAGTACTATTCTCTTGGGGCCAGGCAAAGATTAAATGTTATTGTAGCATATGACATTGTCTTCTTCCAAGTCCCATCTGGCACCAACTAATCGGAGCGTGACTATACCATCTTTGTTAAATATTCATATTCTATCAACTTTCTAAATTAACAAAAATATATCCCTAAAAATCACAGCTCCTTCCGTCTCATATTATATGATATTTTTAGTTTGAGTACGTTGAACCCTTAATATGTAATAAATAGTTGTTTAATTTAGTGTAACTAAAGTTGCGGATTTGGTGATTTTTAGGGAGAAAATATGTGAAAATATTTGTTATTCTAATTGTGATTAGAACTTTATTTTAGTTAATTAGATTTAAACCATTAATTCTAGGTTGGAACATATGCTTCTTTCATCGAAGTAAGAACTTGAAAAAATGAAGACAAGAGAAAACTAAAAAGAGTAGCATCCGTGTGTGTGTGGGGTGGGGTGGGGGGTTGAAGGGCAATGACGGATGTTGGATTTTCGTTCAAGGGATTCGAAATATGAAGTAAATACGTGAGATGATAAGCAAAGCGAGGCGCGTCCGTCTTAGGCCCCCAAATTCGAGGAGCCCCATTTGACACTAACTTTTGTCATCTACAAACTCAAATGCTCTTTAAAAAAGGAGAGCGATGATGGAGAAAGATACGAATATTGAGTAAAAAATAACTAATTTATGTTTAGATAGACAATTAATAGGTGAGAGAAAATGTCAGTAACTGTTTTGAGCTAAACTAGGAAAACAAATATTCTGTTTGTTATGACTCTCCTAATTTTATGCCTATTATTAATTATCATTACTATTATTAATTTATTTGTTAATTTATATTCCTTTTTTTTATTTAACAAATGTTATAGCATGTAATTGCTTAATGTTAAAACTTGAAACATAAAGAATAATGTCATAACTAGTAATAATTAGTCTTATATATGTCAATTATAAAATTTTCACTTTAAAAAACTAAAAAACCACATATAAAGTGATACGAGCAAAAATTCAACCTGCAACCTCCTGAACTATTGAGATGTGCTTTTCATTTGTGTTGAGGTGGGTTCACTGAAGGTCATGTAATATTAAAATTTGATCTTATATATCTAATGTAATTCTCCGATCAAGAGAATTTGAATAAACTCTACATCTTCTATGTAAATCCGTCCTAATTGACCGTACAATCAAATCTCTTTATAACAATCCTTCATTCTATCAAAATTAGAGCCCAGTACTGCAATTCACTATATATTCCATTGATGTAGCTCGCAATGTATTATCCATGCAAGAAACAATAAGAGATATGAACAAAGAGACAAAAGATTGGAAAATATAAGCTCACATTTTCATTATCAAAGAGAATGATCACAATTAATATGTACAAATTACAATCAACTAATCCTTTATTTGCTTAATACGCTCAATTTGTCATTTACTTATTTCTTGTCCGCTTAGTAGATTATTTGCCTCAATCAGAACAATACTTTTTAAATTTTTATCCTTTAAACCTCACATATAAATTTAACTCTATTTTTTTGAGGTTAAACAACCACGCGAAATTCTACCTCCAATCGACACTCATAATGAACATATTTATCTATCACCCTACCAACCACCATATAACGTGATATAAAATATTTATTATTCAGACGTGCATTCAAATCGCAAATATCTGATCCAAGTTCACTTTCTTTTGTTTCTGTTTTTTGATTTTGGAATTAGGCTTGTTTAGGGCCTAATCTTTTTTTAGTTTTGTTTGACAGTTTTCTTTGTTTTGGTAAAACAAAGATATTATTATATTAATACTAATTAATATGCTTCATTACAAGCTTGCAATAGCCTAGCGCCACCCGGAAGAATTAATTGGGCGGCAAAATTAGGTTACAAACTTCAAATAGTAATAAATGATTCAAAGAATATATAGGACCATGGCACAACTTCAACGAGTCGTTTGGTACTGGATGAGATAGATAAAGTTATTTCATGGGTTGAGATATTCAACGAAATTAGTCATCTCATTATTTATATGAGATAATTTATTTTATCATTTTAATACAAATCGTGAATAAATAATTTTAAAACTAACTAATATTTTTAACTATATAAAAAAAAATTATATATTTTATTTCAAAATTATATATGATCCATTATCTCTCGTATCAAACGATCCAGAAGTACTTTTACAACTAGGACTAATTTTGAATATTGAAGTATCGTTCTTCAAGTGCATCTTAAATTGTCTTAGTTGGACATGTACCAAAGTCATGAATACAAAAATAAATTCATCACACATTATGACATTAAAGGAAGTGGGGTAAGTGAAATGAGTAAAGTATATAGGTAGCTGTTTTCTTTCTCAGAAGGTTCAGAAAACGCCCAAATTATTATCTATTTTAGTTTGATCGAATACGAAGTTTAAACAATAAAAAAGAAATTATACTAATCTGGTGATAGGGGCGGAGTCAAGTGAGAATAAAGGGTTCATCTGAAGCTTTTTCAAGAAAAATTATACTATAAATTCAAAATTAAAATTATTTTGTATGTAATATTTAACATACTAGCTTCTTTTTTTACTTCTTCATATTTTATTTTAAGTCTTCCTTAATAAAATTCTTAGTTTGTCATTGTCTAGTGATCTTAATTAAACAAATATGGATTAGGGAATCTTGTAATGATGTGAGGACCTCTGAAAAGAAAAATCTATCTGCAAATTTAATTCAGAACAAAGAATATCACTTAACAATATCTTTGAACTGACCTAAACCAACAAGAAAAATAAAAAGAAGAAAAATAAAAAGAAGAAAAATACTAAGAATAATAAGAACAATAGTATGATTAGTCTTGGTACATACATGGAACAATTTCCTTTGATATAAGACAAACGCCTAATAACTGGGAAAAGAATCCACCTATGGATCAACAAGAACAACTTTTCCTTTTACATATATATGTAAAAAAAATCAATAAAAAAGAAACTATGGGATCTTTAAATTATCCCAAACCCATAAACCTAATATAGAAAAATAAAACTATAAAGTAAAAAAATAAGAAAATGAAGTTGGAAATTATTTATGCAAGAAAAAAGATAAACTTTTTTTTTTCAAAAACACTCAAGGGATAACATAATCATCTGGAATATTGAATGTGTCTGGATCTTCATCATGTAGCCATCCAAATTTCTCCAAGAAAGGATTAACCAAAGTATTTGGTGGATAATTATCAATACAATCTTTCCACACATTTCCATCATCCAAATCTCTTAACACTTCCCACAAACAACTATTACACTTAAATCCTGCTCCAAAGCTAAGCATAAGCACTTTATCACCTCTTTTTAGCCTTTTTTTAGCCTCCATGTACCCCAAAACATACCATAGACTACTTGCTGAAGTGTTACCAAATCTATGTAATGTCATTCTTGCTGGCTCTAAATCATACTCACTTAAGTTCAAATTTGCACCAACACCATCAATTACTGCTTTTCCTCCAGTATGTAGACAAATATGATCTACACCTGTTTTGAAATTGATCATTGGCTTAGGTCCTCCTTTTGTTGATCCCCAATTCATTTTTTTCACAAAAATCGCGATAGCATATCGTAGTAGCTCCCTAACAGGAAGGATCAAGGGTGCTATTTGTTTCAAATTATCAACTAGTGCACGTGTAGCAGCCTTTGGTAGTGTTTTATCAAGGTGAAAACCTATGTTACCTTGAATATCCTCCCTTTGTACACAACTATCATAAGATTCATCTTTTGCACCATGATGTACCCTAACTAGTTGCTTCAATTTGAACATGGCTTTGTTTTTTAAAGACAATTTGTTTGTCAATAAAATCGCGCAACCTCCTGACCTAAACAAACAGTTAGCAAGAATCATAGATCTATCGTTCCCCGTATACCAATTTGGACTCAAGGACTCAGATGTCACCATAAGTGCAACCTTGTTCTTCTCATTCTTGAAAACACTTTGAATGACATTTATCGATATGAGGCTAGCACTACACCCCATACCAGTGATGTTATACACCTTGATGTCTTCCTTCAACTTATAGTAATTGATTATTCGTGCTGCCAACGATGGCAGACAAGCTGACATCGATATATTCACCACAAGAACATCAATTTCACTAGGGGAAATTTTGTTCCTCTTCAAGACCTTATCAATACTATCATGGAAAAACTCTTCCATCTCCAAGATCCCATCTTCGTAAGTAGGACATGCTTCACGACCATCAAACACCATTTGTGGTGCATACGTTTGTTCACCAATGCCCGAGCTAACGATAGCTTTCAAGAGAAACTTGTACTCATATAGGCCAAGGTGTTTGTTCCTTCTAATTATTTCTCCTGAAAATTTTGTGCTAAGCATTCGATCATCGGCTGGCTTGTGACATTCATAGTCCAAAATGTAACAATTTTGGTGTCTTTTTCGATCGATAATCTTCCATATCAAATAAAGTAGGTAAAATAAAGGAAGACCATAGAACAAAATTGAATTGAGATCCATGAGAAAGAAGACTAAAGGATAGAGAGAGTGAAAGAGAAAGGAAAATAGTGTATGGTTTTTGTTTTTTTTTTATTTTTAAGTTGCACACTTTAGTGTTCTTGTTTTGTTTTTTTTTGGTTGATGAGAAATGAAATTCCAAGTCTAAGTATAAAAAGAAGTATACAAGTTGGACATGCATGTGACTAAATGCTATTGCAAAAATATAATAAAAGTTTTTTTGTCATTCTCTCAACTCCCACCAACTGATCGGTTCGTGACATTAACCATCTTTATTAATCATTCATAATTCATACAACATTAGGTATGTGAAAAGGAAAGATCAATTTCTATCCATTTTCTAAATTAACAAAAACATCCCCTAAAATCACTAACAAATTTATAGAAGCTATAAACATCATTACTTTAAGTAATTAAATAGTTATTTCAGGAAGAATACCTCAAACTATGACATGTTTCAATTGAATACCTCGTATTTTAGAAATTATTTAGCGCCCGTTACTTAGATGATTCATATTTTATGTGATCAACTCATCTACTTAGTGAGCACTAGATAACTTATAAACACGTGCAGAACTTTTTAAAAGTTGAGTTGAAAGTGTCTAATAGAAACACTTTATCATATGTTCAATTTTCAATTGAAACATATCGTAATTCGTATGTCTAAAAGTAGTGGTCTCAACCGAAAGCCTTTATGGTTGGTGTACGGAGGGTAACTTTTAAAATATATAGCAGATTTGAAATCACAAACATTTATGAACAATAAGGAGTGGTAGATGGAATTGTAGAGTATAAAATTATGAAGACAACCAGCTTTTGACTTTGAGTACATCAGACTGCTGCTGGAAAATAAATAAAGCTACCATAAGAATTTATTCACATACACAATTTTTAAAATTTTTTTTTTATGGATATATAATATTATTTGTGTATAGAAATTAAAATCTAATAATTATTTTGATTTTTAATTTGCTACCCTGTCCATAAGTCCCCACTAGCTGCAACAAAACATTCTAATTTATTTACTACTTTGATATATAACAAAAACTTATCCAAGAAAGGCTGACGAATTAAAAGAAATATAATTGTAGGCCGCTATATACGTTAGAGAGAATACTTTTTATTTAAGTTAATTAATATTATCTTATACGTATCTAACGTGGAAATACATTTTTGATAATATGTGGTGACATTATTTAAACTCGGGATATCTGCCTAATTATTTAATATCATATAGAAGTATTCATCTAAGAATTTAAGCCATCAGAGAAAAAATATTTTTATTTACATTTAGTTTAACAAACTAAACTTGATATTTAGCCTTCGAAAGATAATTCTAAAAGTGCATTTTTTAAGGAAAGTTGTGTAATGAGTTGTCCATTCAGACAATTCAATATGGTAATAGGGCATAAAAGTTCAAGTCTCACAAAAAAATAAATAGAATCAAGTACATATATGATCGAGGAAACATGTTAAAATTATAATTAAGTAATAAAATTATCTTCATTCTAATAATTTAAGCTTTTAAACGACATGATCATATCAATTAACATATTTTCATATCGTTTTCATTATAAGTTGAAATATATAAAAACAAATTAAAATAATTGGGATGAGGTCACTCTTTCAGACTTGTCTGACTTCAATTTCTATGGACTCAACAACTTTTTGAACTGGACCATTAACTTGAGATTGTTTCTGATGCTGGACTTTAACAATGTTAGTGGTGGTGGTGCATTGGGGAGGGTCGAACATTATCACAAAAGGTTAAATTAGAATCTCTAAATCTTGTAACATGGAGTATTATTATTAATATGTAATATTGGTTCAGTTTGATTTTGAAAGTGATATAATTAATTTATGCAACCTTAAGCTTATATTTTTTTTAAAGATAAGAAAGCAACCGTGATTTTTTCTAATATAAAGTCCAACCAAAGTAATTAAGTGCCGTCTCACTCTGATTCATTTTTCATGGGCCAAGCACGTGGAAATTCATTTTTAATTTGGGTGACGGTGAAATTCGATCCTAGGACCTCTGCCTGCTCGGATACCATGTTGAAGTGTGTGACCATTTCATTTAAAAACTTAAACTCTAAGAGAGAGCACACTTTTATAAGTTAATGATATTCTCAACACCCCCAACACGTCTAGAACCGAATATTTGGAGTGTGGGCGATATAAGGCCGGGGATCAATATCGAAAACAATGAATTGTGATGAGTCTAATTCTGAAGAAAAAAATATAAAATAATATTATCATGTGTAAAAATACTACTCTTTATGTTTCTCTTCTTGATTACCTCTTTTACGTGTGGCAATGACTTCATTACATAGTCAATGTCTTCTCTATTTAGGTTGAAATTGAACTCAACAATCTCAATCTTAGTAATATATAACTAATTCTAAGTTATATTAATATTTAAATATTAATCCTAAGCTAATTAAGCTCTATACAAATTTTATTTTATCAATTTAGTAATTAATCTTTTGAATATCTTTTAGTTGTTAGTATAAAAAATATCATTTTAAATGATTAATTTATGTAGTTTAATTTGTTGTTAATTTTGGAAAAGTAATAATAAGCACATTACATCCAATATTATTTTATTACCTGTTAAAAGCTATTTATTTGGAGACAAAATAAACTGAAGAAACTTATATTAATTTCTAAAGACGGAAATATTTATTGTGAAAGAGAAAGGTTGCGACATTATTGCTAAAGTGAGCCAGTTGTTTGAAAAAGATGTATTTGGATGAGAAGAAACTTGTGAAGTTAAAACTTTGTAAAAGCAAAAAATTAAATGTCACCAAAACCAACATTTTCCATACAGCTATTAGTGGCCTCTCTAAATATTCATCACAACTTGCCCTATCAATAAAAACTAAAGGAAAATATTATTTCGATGGCGTATTCAGAATATTTCGTAAGCGATGTCAATATTTGAAGAAGTAAATAAATGATTATAATAGCACTTGATATCATTTTTCTTTATATAAGTCAATATTTTCATTTTAGTTATTACTAAAGTTGGAGTCAGAACTTGAAAGTTCACAAGTTTTAAATTTAATTTTTTTGAGTTTTTGATTTCAAACTTAATAGTATGAACATATTTAATAATCTTATAAAATAAATGCAGAATTTAAAATACTTTACCCCTACTTATTTTCTATATATACATGATATCTAGGAGTAAATTTTTTTGATGAAATCGTGTTCTGTAACATTACTTAGGACAAGGTATATACATCCTTGTCTTTGTTTTAAAATTAAATAAATAATTGAAATTAGGGGTGTCAATTGACCAGGTTGAATTGACTTTAGACATGTCAAAATAACTCGAGTTAATAATGAGTGTGAAATTGACGTCCTTTAAGGTTACTTGAATTAAAATGAGTAGGACAAAAATGAGCTGAAAATTGAGTCAGAACTCAATCCACTGAATTCATACTAAGTTTTAAACAAGTTTTTGCACGGACTTCCCTTATTTGGGGTGGTTTTTAACTTTTGCCCCTCAAAATCATAATCTTTAATTTTTACCCCTTCTGTTTATTTAGTTAAAAATTATGGGTCAAAGTACCCTTAACTATAACCTATTTTCACTATTAAAACTTTTTAAAGAATATTTGCCTTGAGGCACTTGATTTGCAATGCAAGACTTTTAGAGAACTTTGCCTTAAGACATAACTTTTGTCATTGAACTTATGTCATGTGGCATAACATGTGTCATTGAACTTATTCTTGGGGCGATATTTGTGGCATTAAACTTATACCCTGAGGCATAAGTTGTGTTACTGAAGTTATGCATTGGGCATAACTTGTGTCACTGAACTTACATCTTGCAACAACAAAAAAATTGCCTTGAAAATTATTTTTTTTTGTTGTCAAGGGCAGTTTTAGTTATTTTTTAAAAAAGGTTTTTTAAAGCTATGAAAGGTAAAAATTAAAGGCCAATAATTTTGAGGAGCAAATATTAATGACCATTCCAAAATAGGCGCATTTATGCAATTGACCTAATTTTAAATTCTTTTTTTTTTCTTTTAATTTATTGAGTATCAACTAAAACTTTTTTTTATATTATAATTATATATAACATATCAAATTAAAAAAATATCTTTCTAAAAATATTAAGACAAAGTTTTTAAATCAATTTGAACTACATAGAAGCCTAGTTTTGAAATAGATTGAATTAACTAGATAAAAATAATTAAGTCAATAAAATAAGTGCGTCATTAATCCGCTAAACTTTTTTTTTCATTTTAATTTAACCTAAATATCTTAGACAAGTCAATGAGTTATAAATTTTATGGATTGATTTTGTAACCATTAATTAGGATACATGTATTGTCATTTTCATTTGAAATTGTCACTATTAAAGTTAAACTAATCATTTGTTTTGGTATAGATACCGAGTAGCTATAAGTATTTTCTATGAAGAGCCTCTTTATTTCCCCTTTAGTTTTTCTTTTGTACTTTTTTTCTCATGCCATAATTTTCTTTTTATTAAAACCAATGGAAGGTATTATTTTTCTTTAAAAAGAGTCCGGAAGTAAAGTACAAATACAGATGGGGCATAATGAGATATGTACCTATATCAATATAAGTTGGGTGAACAATCGAAACTCCTTCATTTTTAATCAGACGTTTCAAATGTGCAGAGACATATTCAGGATTTTGAGATGATGGTGCAATATTATGAAAAGGTGGCTCTAAGATATAAATTTGATCGGTTTAACATTTAGGTTCTTATCACTGAAAACTATTAAAATTTTAAAATTATAGGTTCAAAATTATTTTTTATGTATCCAAACCACTTAGAGAGGCGTTACCCAATTTTAGAAAGGAAATAAAACAAGATAAATAAAAGATTCAAATTTCTAACATCACTTAGAGAGGTGCACCCAATCATCATCGCACGACATTATATGATACTTCAAGTGTGGGTTCACACATCTATATTTAAATATTTTTTTTAAAATATAATATTATTATATATGATTTCAGGAAGGGAGCATAGGTTCACGTGAACCTGGTGACCCCCTCCTGGATACGCCTCTGGAAGTGTGAGTATCTAAGAATGAAAAAAAATCATGTTAAGAGAGTCGTCCTAAAAAATAAGTCGCGCATAATTAAATGAAAAATCAAAACACGAACACCCTTCCCTCTTTCCACCCACCCACACGCACAAAGAAAAGAGATACCTATTACTTATATATTAAGTATATTGGAAAAATAGGTTTAACAGGTTGTACTTTTCTAACCACATGAGGAACTTGTCTCTATCAGCATTGACTCTGTCCAGTTGTATTGTATATAAACTATTTTCTTTCTTTTTTAATATAGAAAATCAATATCGAATCTCCTTCTATGCAAAATTAATTGGGATCAATATATATATAGTATATGTTAAAAAGAATAAATTAAATATGTGACTATCAGCCCTTTGCAACTTCTAACTGCATTTTCCTACTTATCAATATGAAAATGTTAAGTCACATTTCTTCTACTTTCAGTTATGAGAAAGCATTTATTAATAAGTTGTATCATATTGAATTTTGACTTAGGGATAAAGATGTACCTAAGTTTAGCATAATGCAGCTTCTTAACAAGAAGATAAATGTAAATAAAGAAATAAATTCACATCACGCTTCATGCAAAAAAAATTATTTACCTCCAATTTGTTATTCATCACGAAGCAAATGTAAAGACAGATTCAAAATTTCAAGTGGATGGATATGTTTCAGTGTTGTTCCATAGGAGAATTTTCATAATCACTTTCGTTCTCGTATCTAATTATCTGCTTAATAATTCGATCTCACTTTCTTTTGAAGTTCATACAAAATGGTAATTAATTATAAGATGCCACAAATTTGTAAGATGATCCTAAAAAGAACCCAAATCAGTCCTGAAAGAGTGGTAACCCCTATAGTGAGACTCTTCGGCCTCATATAGTCAATCTATTGATGAGCTTTATTGCCAAAGAAAAAAAGTTTTGATTTTTAAGTTTGTACAATTAATTCGTTATACTTTCAAATTATAGGTTCAAATTAACTTTTTTAACAATTTCAGTAACATATCTCTATTTTGTGTCAAAATCATAAGAATTAGTTAATTCCTTTTGAAGGATATATATATATCCACATGCGCAAACAAACCAACTATTATAATTCATGAATTCAACAATTATAATTTCAGGTCAAGTCTATGATCAAAATATCAAGCTCAAAAGGCTAGTACGGTGAATGTAAAATTTTGATATCAACGAAATAAAACTCAATAAATTTAAAGGTGTCCAATCTATTCTATCAAAAATATAGGAGTTACTCTATATAATCTAGAGAAGCATGAATTCACGAAAATTTATAGTTCTACACTCTGAACTAAGAATTATCTAAACTCATACGTATAATATAATGAGATAACAATTCATTACTTCGACCATTTTGTGACATTCCAACACATATTTTTGTGTGTCCCAAATGAAGATAAGTTGACAAGGAAATATTTCCATCTTTGTCGTGGAGAATTAATTGTGATGAAAAAGACATTTTTAACATTGGAGACTGCAGGTTACGAACATGAAAAGTCAAGAAAGATACACAACACGTGGCAACTTTATTGTAGTCCAATTATTGTGGCATTATAATTTCTTTTATCATTATAACACTTTTCTTTTTTTATAAATAAATGGTTTCAATCTCAAAACTTAGTTTATGAGAAAATGAGTTTTCACGATTATATAAGGAGTTTACATTCCCATCTCACAAATAATGTGGAACTCTAACAACTTTTAGTGGCAATAAAATAAATACATTAATAAAGAGTGCTAAAGTCTTTTCTGATAATAGTTAAGTGTTATTAGATTCAATATAGCTAAAGACTTTAGGAATATATACAAAGAGTGTTAATTGCCGCTAAAAGTACATGTTTAGCGACAATTAAGCTATTGTCGTTAATTAATTACCGCCAAAGATCATTTTTGTTATAGTGTAACACAAGACTAGATATTTGGAGTGTGAGTAATATAAGACGGAAGGCTCAACAATAGAAAAAATGAATTGAAATAAGTTTATCTCCGATAACATAATAAAAAATGAATCTTGAATCTATAGTTCAAACCTCAAAATTAATTGAAAAATAAAAAATAATCCAAAATCATATAAGAAGTCCATGTTTGACCCATTCCACAAACGTTGTGGAACTCGAACAATATTTATTATAAGCTTGGATTGGAAAAAATATTAGCATTTTACTCTTCTATCATTTCAAAATAACATGTATACAACATTAATATAAGAGAAAAAGTTAGCTATCATGTCACAATCATGGACACCATGAGATAAAGATAAATTATGTAGTTAGTACAACGCAGATTCAATGATTCAAAGTAAACGTTTTGGAACTAATAATATAGTTGACAAACTATTTGGGTGTACGTAGCTATATTTTGTGCAAATTTCCCTTTTTTCTTTGTATTATTATAAAGTCATGTACGTACTAAAGAAAAAACAAATTAGAAGTTTCTTTCTAACGGTGCAATAAATAGCTTTTGAAGATAAGAGGGAATGGCTGAGCCAGATCATTAAGATTTAAGGGAATTCAATTTTTTTAATATAAAAATTAGATTATATCAAGCTTCTGTTTCAAGTTAAGGGATTCAATCTTTGTATTTATCAAGCCTTTTATAATTTTGAGTTGTAATATATATATATATAAGTAAAAGGTTTTGATATGCATTGATATATTTTTTCTTGAGCCGAGAGTCCATCGCAAACAACCTCTATATCTCTACCTTTTAAGGTATGTAGGCGTAAGACATACGTAAACTCTATCATTTTCAGACTCCACTAATGAAATTACACTGAATATGTTATTATTATAATAAGTAAAAGTTTTGAGTAAGGGATATCATATGAATCCCTTGCTTATAATATGGTTCTGTCATTGCTTCATTGTTCATAAACTAAAGTAAGCCCTCCCTCACAAAAGAAATAGGCATCAGATTCTTTCGTTTGTAACGAAGAAAAATCATTGTTGACATCTTGTAAGAGAAGACGCTATATCCGGTTGTTGTTCTTACTTTTTTTTTTCTCTCACTTTGTACGATTTACATTCTTATATTTACTCGCTACTTTGTGTTAACGAAAAATTACAGAGAAATTTAAAATTTTGAGGTGTAAAAAATCTCTATCTTTCAAAAGTTATTGCAGGTATGTACTTGAAATATTACAAACAACGCTCTATCGAGAATGTGACTTGTAAGAATTTTCCCTTTATATTATAACTATCCTAATACTTTGTTGATTTAGCCAAAAGATAAAAAGCTTGATCGGTCTAAATTCACTTATCCTTAACTTCTTTTATGAAATTTAACTTTGTTTGTATCCACACGATTTTTCCGACAAACACACGATATTCTTGTTGAGTTGTATTAAACAATAGAAAAAGGCATTAAGTGTAAGGGGATTCGGTCAAAATCTCCAGAGATAACAGACATTAAAAGAAGGCATATCCTATTGCATTGGATCGAATGGTCACTACTCGAACTCCGATAAAAACAGCTTTTAGCGACAATAAATATATACATTAATAAAGAGTGATAAAGCCTTTACTGACATTAGTTAATTATCATTGGATCCAGTGTCGTTATAGGTTTTAAGAACATTTACAAAGTGTTAAATAATGCTAAAAATATGTTTTTAATGACAATTAAGCTATTATCACTAAAGATATTTTTGATGCAGTCATTGCCTCACGAGATTGACTAATATTTTGCCTGAAGGATGTTTCCTATTTAACAAATTTAAGCTTTCTAGGTTAACCTTACAAGGTTTTAGCATTGAACACATTGTATTTTTAAGATCAAATCTATTTTAACTGATTAGTATACGGAGTTTAAGAAAGAGATCATGATTTTGAACTTTATAATCTTTAACATGACATAACATCCGTATAATTATAACTTGTAGGGTTTAACTTTTAAATATGTCATACTAATATTTATGTGGCTATAAAACTCATCAGATAAAATTAAAAGTTCAAGATAAATTATTTTCAAATATAAAAATACATAATTTTTCCGTAACAAACTACAAAAAGAATATATAAGATCATATAACTAAATCAAATCAGAATTTACGTTGTTCGTCCTGAACAAATAGGAGGCATGGATCACAAATCGCACATCAGGAGAACTGGGTAATATACTTTGTCACATCATCAACTTGATATTTGGATACATTCATCATCTTGATCAACAAGGATTAGGTACATTTACTATAGTTGAATTATCAAAGTCTAGTAGTCAATATTTTATATTTCTTCGAGTGAAAGTTGACAATTGGGACTTTAATGCCAACAAACTACTTGCAATTGGTATGTCCCAATTATAGTGTCTGTTGGCTGCAAAATTCATTGGAACATCTCAATAATTCCACACTTTGGTCATGTTTGATACTCCATATCTTACACAGTAGGATATATAGAATATAATAATCTTATTTTGCTAATTTATATTAAGATTAAGTAATATAAGAGACTAATGTAACTTAGTTTTGTGTATGGGGCAATATATGTTAGAAATTAGCAAAATAGAGGGAAAAGAAAATTGAAAAATATAATAATCTCAACTCCATCGTTTTCTTGTCTATCTAATTAAAAAATGTGGACAAAATTAATGGAGATCTCAAGACTAATTATATCTTGTCAATAAGTTTAATGATGCTTGGGGGACAAATATCAATCGAAGATTTTGTTAATTATACGACTTAATCAATAGATTTTGTAGTCAGTGTCTAAATATATGAGTGAGACAGAAGCCTAAAGAAGGAAATTTAGATTTTTTGAAGTATTATTAATAAGAATAATTAAATTTAATAAATACTTAATTATTTTCTTAAGGAGGAGTAGTAAATGCAAATTAGATAAGTAATTAAAGGGAATGGTAAGAGTAGTAGATACAAGAAAGTATTATCATCTAATTTTCATTTGAATAATGTTAATATAATTGCATGAGTCCCCAAAAACATAGATTAATTGCAAGCACAGTTTAAGACGAATTTAAAATTTAAATTTAATAATTTTAGTACGGCTTATTTTATTTATTGGGTTTAAAATCTACTATCACAATAGCAAAGAGAGTTTTAGTAACAATAGGTTTTTTTTTGAGTGAGTTGATATCATTATATGTAGAGTCGCTAAAATTTTTGGCGGCGTTTATATAAAATATTAGTTATAATACCCATATTATATTACTGCGGCTAAATATAACGTAGTGATAGTTATATTATTATTGCTAAATAATTATTTTTTTAGTTCCTTTATTTGTTATAGTGTATTTATACTTGTTTTTATAATTTTTTTTTAATAAATATACAAAATCTGAGAAAACATAAACCCATAATATTAACACTATATCTGCCCCTACCGACCGCTAAATGGCGCTAATTATTGAATTTATCAAAGGAGAAACATTAATTACTTCTTCAATTAATTGAAAATATTTTGTATTTTTTTCCCCCAAATAGATAGGTGAAATAACAATAACAGAAAAAAAAGAAATTTATTTTTTAAGGTCACCAAATGCTTAAATTTATTATTTATACCTTATATAGTACATTCTTATACCAAAGTGTTGCTACAAATTTGTAATTTCGTGTACTATTTTCTTTTTATTTCCTATCACATAGGGGATTGAAAAAAAATAGTGAGAATCGAACTCATATTTATTATATGAGAAACTTTTACTAATTATAGTGGTAAGTGCAAGTTTTTGCAATTTTTCTTTTCAATTTTCTTTAGATTTTAAAAATATTTAAAGTTTTTTAAATAGTTAAGTTAAGATATTTTCTTTTTAAAATTTATGGGTTGCATTTAAGGATATTGAAATTTTACCACTTATACTATCTAGAGGTATGCTAGATAGATTCCTCACTCATGATTAATAAGAGACTTTAAATTCAAATTTTGAAAATTGTAAATGCAAAGGTACTTTAATGTCACGATCCAAATTCAAAAGTCATAAGCACCAAGTAAGTAGCTTGTATATAGCAGTATTGTAGATAATTATAATTAACATGTAAAGATAATATAGATCTCATGTATAAGCAATCATGTACATTTAAAACTCAATGATAATCCACAAAAGTACTTTAGGCTCTAGAGTGTGCACCCACTACACCAACAATAGGCTTTAGGCGATAAGGTGGCTAAACAAAATCATAGGCCTTAATTAGCATGTAGGATAGCTAAATTCAAATCAGGAGCGGAGCTAAAAGTTCAAATATGAATTCAGCTAATTCAATAGTTTTTGTTTAAATATTATATTTGTGTTAAAAAAAATCATTAATTATGTATAAATATTACGTTTAGAACCTAGTCATTAATACTTGAAGTAGCCATTTAAAAAATTAAAAACCCATATACTTAAAGTTCTAGCTCCGTCTCTGAATCAAATCATAGGGCTTAGTAGGTGGAATTAGGGGTGTGCATCGGTCGGTTCCGTTCGGTTTTATGTATTATCGGTTCGATTTATCGGTTTTCGATTTTTAAATATGCTAACCCAATAACAAACCAATAAGATATTCTTTATCGGTTTTCGATTTATCGATTTTTGGTTGTTATCGGTTCTGTTTTCGGTTTACCCAATAAGAAAATGTCCAAAAAATAATATATGACTTCTCACTTATCTAAATGCTTTGATATAGTGAAACAAGAAAGATAATGAGAAATTGCATTAACAAGAGCAAATGTAGTAAGAAGGCTACACTTACATGTCACTGCCCAAACATAGTATGGAATTTTTGAGGTTAAACAAATTACAGATACAAACTTGCAAAGCTACAGCTTACAGTTACAAACTAAAACTAAAACTAAAATTAAATAGTCCAACAAGACTAAAACTAAAACTAAAATCAAATAGTTACAATTGTGAACCCTTACTTTAGTCTTTAGGTTTTGAGTAAATAGTAAAAAATAAAGCGGCCTAGTGTGAAGTGGGCAGAGTACTGATAATTTGATATAGTTATAGTGTCTAGTTATATATTAAATTATTAATATTTAATATTTAGGAAGGGTAAAGTAGTAAATTATTACCGTCTTATAGGGTTATCGGTTTACCCAATAACCCAATAGTAAAACCAAAACCGAACCAATAACCCAATAACTTTTTTTTATAAACCCATTAAAAACCCGATAACCCAATAACATTTTTTCGGTTCGGCTTTTGCCCACCTGGAATGGACGGCTAAACCAACATGTAGAAAACGTATCGGATAATCTCAATTAAAGTAACACAATTTATAATCCAAGAGATATAATCATTGAAGAATATTACATATAGTTACCCTAAAGGTTATTACACATCAAATAGGCTAACATGCCTTTTATGAGTGATATACTATAATGTCATGCTCCATTATTGATAGAAAATAAGTTTTCTTCCTGTTTTTAAACTTCACAATCTCATATTAGTGGTATTAATAACTCAAAATAGCATATATAAAAACTTTTCCAAATCTTAAAATTACAATTTCAATCACACATATTTTCATGAATATACATGCAATACACGAATATTCAAGTAAATATGCAAAAATCTAGCTTCTTTCATGTTCATATTTACCCTTTTATTTATTTGTTTGTTTGCATCAATTGCAATGTTGATAGAATTAAGGGGTAGAGTAGACATCATCACTTTGATTGTTAATACAAAAAGTGGGACAAAGGATAGTAAATTGGGCCAATTCCAATTCCTTAGATGGATTGTGCCTTGTCAATTTCTCTAAAAAAAATTAGCCCAATAAGATATGGAACTAGAGGACGAGTGAGATGAAGTAAGATCTCTTGATCACAAATGGCCGAATGAGCCCCCAACCTATTACCGGATTTCCAACTACACACCTATACTTCACGGGGGTCCTATTACCCCCGTGAGCTATTTTAAAGTGGAAATATTTCCTCCCTAAAACGTCATTACCAGGCTTGTGTCTTGTGGTGGAATACACGCACTTGACACGTGTATTTCACCATTTAATAATTTTAAAAAAATATATATTCTCCTCCTTCCTCCTCCATTCTTCCCCAATCATTTCTTCAACCCTAATTATAATAAACACCATTTTTGACCTCAATAAATTTCTATATCTCTAACAATTTATAAAAACAAAAATTCATGCAGCCTTTTCATCCACTCTGAATCTCTAGAGCCTAAAAAATAGCGTTTCTAATCAAATCTTTCATTCAACCAATTCAACAATCTTTTCATTTTTTTTACATTTCGTTCGATTTTTGCACACCCCATAATATAGAAGGAATTTTGTTATTCTCATGGATGAGTTATTGCGCTTGGTTTGGGAAAATTCAAAAAAGAATTGCAGAAGGGCAATATTTAAATAATGGGATGTTTTCTTTCTTTTCTAGGAAAATAAGGGGATGTGAAATTTGAAGGAAATGTGAGCTGTAAGTCATGTCGGTGGTTGAGTGAAAGAAGACCAATTTGTAACACCAATTTGAAAAACTTTTCTAAAATTTTCATGATTAATTTATAATTTGAGTTTTTGATTTCATGGGTTTTAGGAGAACATGTAGGATCCTTCTTTAAAAATGTAGAAGAAATTATTTTGATTCAGTTCCTTCTAATAAGTTTGAAATTTTTTTAAAAAAATACAATTACTTCACTTTGACTTTACTACTCTTGAGTCCATGACTTTAAAAAAAATTAATTAATTGACTTTTTTTTTAAAAGAATAAATTTAATTTGTTAGATATATTCTAAATAAGTCTATTGAAAAATTATTTATTCATAAAATGCATTAGTTTTTGATAATTTTTATACCAAACATCCATTGATAAAACTTCAACAATGATAATGGTGAAGAAGGTATAATTGTATGGATAAATAAGAAGAAAGAAAGAGAAAGAAAAGAAAAAAAAATGAAAATTAAAAAGAATAGGCAACTCACTCTCTCAAAGAGAGTGAAATACACTCTCTATGCCAACTCAGCACTTAAGGGGTTATTTATTCCATTCTAAAGTAGTTCAAGAGGGTAATAGGACTCCTGTGAAGTATAGATGTGTAGTTGGAAATCCGGTAATAGGATAAGGGGTCATTTGACCATTTTCTCCTTACAAAATAAATAGCAAAAAAAATGAAGATCTCTTTCTTTTCTGAATTTAAACTTTGGCCATGGGTCGGTTTTATTGATTAAAGCAAAGAACAAACAAAATACGTGTGAGTTCTAATCGCTTTATCATATTGCTTATTGATTGAGGGGTAAGAGAAGTTCCTCGAAAAAAGTTGATAAAAATTGGTGTAATGATTCAGATTTTGAATTTTCCATCAAAAAATTATATTCCATCATGCAAGATCTTGTCGAAATGATTATCGAAGTAAAGTGAGGGAGAAAATACCGTTTTCTCCAAATATTTCGAACTTCAAATCAAAAAAGAAGAAGAGCGATCAAGATGAAGAGGGAAAGAAAATGTATATCTAATTTCAATGAATTATTTGAGACATCCCTTGCGTGAATACATATCAGAAGTGTATACATGGCAGTTTTTAATTTAACAATTTATATATATCATAAGTGTATACATTTCCAATTATAATTTAATAGTATATACATATCAGAATTGTAGAGATTGTGTTTCATACTAATTCATAATCCCTAATCGATATCTGTTTGGAAAACTCAAACTTGATCAAAGACAATTACTAGGATTTTATCAAAATATTACAACAATAATAACATTTTAAATATAAATAAATTAGGGTTGACTATATGAACTTTCACCAATTATTTTTTATTTAAATTTATCTCATATCATAGTCATATAAAAATAAGTTAAAAATATGTATAACTAATACTAGCAAAAAATAATACTAGAAGTTTCTTATAACACTAAAACATATGCGTTTGTGAACTCAATCATGTATATGTTGACTTAGATCAGTATACATATTCATAAATTTCAATTTTTGATTCCATCTCAATTTAAAATTAAAAAAAAAACATCAAAAGATTAAAATAAAAGAAGAGAATGATGTGTAGATTCTCTATCCAACCTCCATTACTTGGTTTTGTTTTTGTTTTTAAATATTAAAAGGTTTTGTCTTCTTATTTTTTTTACTCCTCGACAGAAATGCATTCGTATTTTTTTTTGTCCTTCTTGCATGATTTTTTATTTTAAAACATTATGTTATTATTATTATATAAAATTACTTTGATATGATTTGATATTTTGATTTTTTAATACAATAAGTTGATAATCATAATTTGTTTGACTTTATCTTATATATGATAAAGAGTATGATTCAAACATTTCAAGAAATACCTCAATTATATTATACTGGCATTTTATATATCTTAAATCAACTTTATACCAACTATTAATTGGTTAAATAAAAAAGTAGAAAATAAATTGGTTAAATAAAAAAGAAGAAAATAAATTTAAGTAAACAGATAAGAATAACCAAAGAGTAGGGACCAAATGTATTAAACTCCATTTATTATTGAGCCTGGAGTTGGGTGACTTTTTCTCAGTTTTTGTTGGAATTTGTCAAATCCATGCACAAATGGCCAGCATTATTTTTTTGTATTATTAAAGAAAATTCAAAATTATTTAAGTATTAATTTATAAAATTAAAATAAATAAATTAATAATTTTCTCATTTTATTTGAAAAATTAATTTGTCTTGGAATTATAAATATTAAGATTCTTCAATTAACAACAAGGAATATAAATAGAATATATCAAAAAGAAAAAGAATAATTTAGTAAAAATTATTCTCTTTATTTATGATTTATATATTTAGCGTGTAAAAATTAAAGTAGACAGATAATATGGAACGAAGTAAATAACAACTTGACACATTCTTTACAGAATAATAAATAGAATGATAAATTTATGAATGATTTGGAAAATAATTATGGTTAATAGTAAATATAAATTAAAAATTAAGTAATAAATTATTTTTTGATTTTTAATTTGAACAAGTAAAAATTAATTTCTATTTAAAATATAGTGAACAAATAAAATTGGACGAGGTTGTGGTAGACAAAACTATATGCACAAATTGTTTCATTTTCATTTCATTCAAATAAAAGAATATGATTCTCCTGTAATCAGTATAGCCACAAAATTCTATTATAAAAAATAATTAAATAAAAATGTGTTTTTGCTTATGCACAATCTCTTCCGTTAATTATTAACGGCCATGTGACGGAGACGACGACGTTGAATTTGACACCGACGGCGAAGCTGAGCCGTACGCCGTCGTTCCTTGCTCCGACAACCCAGTGCCATAGAATAAATCCGACAAGTAATTTTGCAAATCATCAGGGGCAAATCTGACAACTGACTTCACTCCGCCACTTCTCAGTGATTCTCTGTACTTCTCGTAAAAGGTCCGATAACCCGAAACAATCTTTCTAGACAATGATATCTTAACTTCGTCTCGGAGTTTCGGGTCGGGTATGACCCATGAACTCTGTACACGGTATGCTTCTTCAAAACCCGAATTGAATTTGAAAAACCATTCTCTTGCTTCCGGCAAAGACATCTCCGCCGTTGAATTTGCCGGCAATGACGTAAGCACTTTGTTCCATCCCATCCTCTCGTAGTTTGATATGTACTGTCTGATCTTCATTTCGTGTTTTGATAACCAATCCGATCCAAGTAGAAACTTCAGGTTTGATTTCTTCACCTTCGAAACGACGTAGTTTAAGTTGTTAGCTAAGAACAGATAGGATAACGAAACGTCCTTATAGAGCTGAGCTTTGCCGTCGAGTTTACAGAGGAGGACGAGGACGAGCCACGCTAGCCTGACGGAGACGGCGGAGGACGGCGAGTCATCTTCGTTGGGAATTGGACTCATAAAGTACGATTCCGGCAACGGCGATTGAACTGACAGCGGCAAATCGCCGATGATTTCGGCAAACGCGCCGCTGTAATCGCCAAGGAAAACGAGGTAGTTCATGACGTAGCGGGTTAGAGGATGGACGCCGCCTCCCGCCTTTGCTTTCGATGTATCTTTCTGAATCGCCGATTCGAAGTCCGAAAGCATTAATCGGACGGCTTCGCCGAGTTTCACCAGTGACGCCATCGCCTGAGATTTAACGACCGCAAACGAACTGAAGCTGAAAATCAACTCGATTTCATCCCATAGCTCGGAAATTGAGTTGTAGAGATCGAGCACAGTAAACATTTTCTCAAGAGATAATTTCTTATACTTTGCTACCATTTCTGGGAATGCAAAAAGAGTGATAGCACTTTCTCTAGCAATTTCAGAGAAACAAGTTTCTCTGATTGCATCAGAGGCCGAGAAAACATGATCGCACAGAATTTTCTCGCCATGAAACAGAGTACTCACTGCTATTTTCACAGCACCTAACCAATTCTTCGTTTTCTTCTCCAACATTTCCCAATCCATTTTCTGAATTTGTGAAGAGGTTAACTTCTCTATGCCCAAATAATACAATGTCTCATCGATCACTGATTTTCGATTAAGATTATAAATCTTAACGCACTCTTTTCCATAACCAGCACCAATCATACAATCCGCAATAGCTTTTAAATTCGCCATAACAAGTTCAGAAACTCTCTCAACTTCAGAAACTTGAGGTGAAACCTCGTTGTTATTTATCTCATCAATGGAATCATCATGATCAACCTCATCGGAAACACTAGACCGTGTTGATTGTCTTGAGGATCGAGTAGACAGAGTTTCAGAGTCTAGGAAATAGCGATTCCCTGATAACATGGTGTACATTTCTTTCTGAAGTCTCTTCATTGCAATTTGCATGAGATTTTGAGCTTGAACAAGAAGTTCCGAGCTAGAACTCTCTTTAATAACAAAATGCATACCATGTTGCAAGTTGGTTACAGCATCAAGAAATTTTAGTGCTTCTTCGGGATAATCTCTGAAAAGATTAGCAACTCTATTGTATGAAGTAGACGAGGAAGTATCGAGATCCCATTTTTTTATGATTGCTCCAGAGTCGTTAATTGTATCCTCCATTAAAGTTTGGGAAAAAGTAGTATGACGTGAAGGGGAATCATTAGAAGTAGTAGAAGAATGTAAAGGTGATCTAGGCCGCGATGGAGAGAAATGTCCTGTTCTCATTGTTTATTTCGTAATCAAAAGATTTCAAGTTTTTAGAAGAGAGAATTAGGAAGTTTTGTTGTTTTTTTTTTTGGTGAAGGAGATGTTAATTATTAGGTTAATGGGGATTTGAAAGAGAGAAGAGTATTTATAGAAGAGAAAGCTAATGATAATTGACATAGAAATGGTTGAAAAAAATGAAGTGACGCGGTGCTTTTGACAATAAGACTTTTTGTGTTTGGATTTATTCAACTGTCGAGATAACCGAATTGACCTTTTTAACGGAGGTCACAAAGCTCTTCCACTTGCCTACTTTGATATAGGAGTTGGCCATAGTTTGCAAACTCAAAGGGTCCAAACTCCAAATTACCCTACTCGTCTTACGAAAAATCTTAATGGCTCAGTTAATTGTCTTTCTGAGTTCTTACTTTGTTGGTGAGTTCTTAAAAACTACTCGTTATACATTAACTTTGTGACTTTTGTTTCCCCTAAAGATAACAATGAGTATGAAAATAATAAATGATTTGTGATTGGTGGTAAAAGAAGTTATTTTGCTTTCAGAGTTACTGTCCTTCCTAATAAGCTTGTCTTAAAGGGTTAAAAGTCAACAAAAATTTTGAAATATCTAACTCGATTAATTCAAAATCGAACCTAAAAACTTATTTGAATCGTTATTTCTTTAATTCAAAAATTAAAAGATTCAATTCAAATGATCGAAACACCCACTCGTACTTTAATATTTAAAAGGTATTACTCAAAGTTTGTCGCACAGATTAATCATTCTCTTTTATCTGGTCATCATTACATAATTGGTGAAGATCTTTAGTCGACAAATTCTTTTCTATCTTTTCTTTTTATCCGATTATATTTTTTATGTAAGTCGTTGTATATGTTGATCAGCTGAAAGCATCTGTGACTTAAATAATAAATAAATAACCAAATTGTGAATTATAACGTGGAATGTTTGAAAGAAAATTCTTTCAAAAATAAATATATAGCCGCAGCTGTTTCTTGCTGGGATAATTGCATAAAAATCTACTACAACTTTGTTAAAAAATGAGACAAAGTAATCTCATCGAAATTAACGGCAGGCCGGCCTTTTTCTATTTAGCGACACTTTACAAAGACATAACATAATCCAACAATAACAACGATATTATTGGAATTTGAAGAGCGTAGAATATATGCAAAACTTACTCTTATCTCGTGAAGGTAAAGAAGTTGTTTAATAAGGATCCTCGATTCAAATATAACAAATTAAAAAAGAAAAAAGGGCAAGAAAGAAAACACGACAATTAATAAGAAACGCAATAAAGAGTATTTAATATTAACATGACATATAATCCCTTTTGTTTTTAGCACACGCTTAAAAATTACTTACTTCCTAAAAATAAAGAAGAGTTTTGATTAAATTATTCTTAAAGAGCGTATGAATTTGAGGAAAATCATAAAATTTTCTAAAACTTTTAAAAATATGTCATTAAAAGTAAAATAAAAAAATTAAAATTAAATTATACTTTCAACTATAAAAAGGAATTGGAAACAAATTAATAAGAAAATAGTAGCATCAGCTTAATTAAAATACTCCAGCACAAGTGATAAAAAGTCTTGATTGACATTTGACTCTCATGGTCAAATATTACGTACTATTGGTTAAATTTAAAAAGTATTACGAATAAGCAACTTCCCCAGAAAATATTTTCACCTCAAATCGGTTTGGTTCTATTGCTAAAGAATTCCATATTTCCCACATTATTGGTTCATTAGTATTATATTATTTATAATAAGAGATACAGTCAAAAGTATATCTGAATTATTTGATAGTTTTTTTTCGAGTTTCATACTTTAACTATGAATTATAATTTCTCTTTCTTTTTTTACTTGAGTTATTTTCATTTATATATTAAAATATATCTTAACTATCGATTATTTCTTTTTCATATCTAGACGATGTTAATAACTATTAACTCTTATAATAATATATCTTGTTGTCATGACTTCGCACATAAATTGGACTCTCCACGCCAGAGAATGAGTCAGTCTTTATCTCCAAATATAATATACTTACTTAATATACTTACTTAATATTAAACTATACTAATAGAATACATTACGTTAAGGTTACAAGACTATTTCAAAATGAGCTTTCGCTCTAATAATTAATATTGAAATTCAAAAGGTGAGACTTTTTCCACTAAAAAACTACAAACGCATTAGACCAAATTTCAAATTAAATTTGTTTCATCCTATTTCTAATTGTTGACATTTAGGACGCGCTGGATGAGTAGAGAGGATATAATAAATTTGAAATGTTATTTATAGAATTTGTTTTTTCGTACTTTTATTATGAAAGTTTTTTATATATATATTTTTGAGAATTTTAAAAATATTTTTCAAAATAATTTGACAAACAAACATAAGAAAATTGAAAAATCTATACACTTTTTTTTTTTAATCTACGAGCTATTACTAGATGTTTAATGTCCAAACATCTGAAAAAACAGTCGGAAAAAACTCAACATCCATGTTCTCCATATTTGCTCACAAATTGAGCACCAAGTTCATTCTAAATAGTTGGAATTCTTTTCTATTTGACTTAAATTTTCTACTTATAATGCAAGTTGACAAACGCAATCCAACAAATCTGAACCACAATTTTGAATTAATTTTACAAATTCACAAAACGCATTTGTTGTTCTTCAAGCTTCCTTAAACTTACTAATGAAGCTGTTTAATCTTTCAATACTATCACAAACGTTGGTCTCAATTATCTTTATATACAAAAGTTGTTTTAATCTTTCATATATTGGTTATAATCAAATTTTAACTATCCAAAGGATAGACACTCTTATATACAACAAGTCAACAACAATAACAATAATAATAACAACAACAACAAACAATATATGTGTGTGTTGAATTATTATACATACGTATTCAAATAATGTTTATTAAATTTTTAATATGTTTCGAAAATCTTTGAATTTGAAATTAAAGAACTCGTGCCAAAGAGTTGCATCCACCAATAAGAATATATTGTTGTCAGTCTTTAATACTCAAAAGGATCACCAAAATAGTGCATTGATTTATCTAAAAAATGAATTTTCTCTTCTTTTTTGTTCTTTCTACCAATATAGGCATATCAATTCATGAATAAAAAAGAATAACACGTATGAATATGTAACATTAATATTTGGTTGGGTTACGTATAATTAGTTGCTTGATGATAGCTCGTATCAATGATAATTAAATTATTCTGCATTGTTATTACAAGTTGCTAATAATCTAATACTTATTTGAAATAATATATTATGGTAAATGAATACACTTGACCTCCAACATTAATTAGCTTCATGCAATTTTCAATGTTAGACTAGTAATAATTAATTAATACGGTCATGTTTAATGCTGAATCTTTATCAAGTTTTATAAAGTCAAAGGAAAATATAGGAATAATAATAATACTAAAAAAAATCGAATTGAGTTCGAACCACGCAGCTAAATAATTTAAATTGAGGATCTCAAAGGAATAACTCACATTTTAGATAATTATAAGAATTTTTATAATAAAAGTAGTATGTGACTATGATTACAAGTTGAATATAAAGATTACTTAGATCTATAGTACTCCATATAAGATTGCTTCAAGTCACGTCACCACAAAAGAGTTTTTTATTTTACATCCGATATTTAGCGCGACATAAGATTTTTATATTCCAAATTTAAATTTGAAATCTGTAATTAAGCACATTCAATGGTTACCACTTACCAGAAAAGAGTAACATTCAATAATAAATCATAAATGGCATGAAAGCACAGACCCTTTTTAGGAAAAAAGTCAAAATTCAAAAAAATAGTCAAAATTTTCTTCCTTTGACATAGCCCTTCATTTCCTATCTGACTTGAAATTGGTAATGAGAGGAAAACGACAGGAATAGATGATTTGAAATGTGTTCATGTGGTTTGTTTAAGGTTATTGAAATATTTTGAAATTTACCTCAAATATAAAGGACTAATTCTATCAAACAACAACATTTATAAAAAAATATATAAAATTAATAATGAAGTAAATATGACAAATTGTATTTATGATAAGTATGTAATTGTAATAATTAGGGGAAAAATTATAATTGTAGTCCTATTAGAATAGGGTAAGAATTATTGTAGTTCTATTAGGACAGAAAAGATAAATTTAGGCGGTAAAAGGAGATGATATTGTGAATATTGAAGAAAAAAGAGAGTAGAAGGAAGAGGAAATTTCTCCCAAAAGTTCGTTTCTTGTTCTTTGTTTTCATCTCTTTAATAATATGGTATCGGAACCTCTATAATCTTGATAGAGAATCAAATAATTTTTGTAACCGCCTAACTATTCAAGATGTAGATTCATGTGTGAAATGTATGGTCAAACCAACAACATATTAAAAAAGAAAAAGGGAAAAAAAGAAGGTCCACTTCAAATTGTTGAATAGTGCACGTCTAGGAATTAGCTTTTGAGAAGAAAAACAGAAAAAGAGTTTAATAAGAAAATGATAAAATTATTGAATTGGAAAGAGTCGTGCATCCAATAATTTAATTTAAAGCATACAATCTTTGGGAATAGAATTATTAAAAAAAAAAAAGAAGAAATTTCTGAAAGTTATAATATGTCAATCTGCAGCTTATGAGCTTTAACACTTTTTTAATAGTCATCATCGTATAATTTTTTTTAGTTTATTGAAATTTTATTTTTTTTATAAGTAGAGATAATTTAATTTTAAAATTTTCTATATTCTTAATGAAATGGTTAATATCCACACAAATGATTAAAACGTATAACGTATTTTAGATAAGTAACAATTTTTTTTTAAAAAAAAAATCTTTCTAAAATTTTATATTAAATCAAATAATGCTACGTAAATTGAACGGCTGGAGCACTATTTTTAAAGAAGACAAGATAAGGTCTAACAATCGAATGTTGTACGCACGTTAAATGACCATCAAATCATTTGATGGACTTCTGTTGAAAGTTTAATTATATAAGCAGAGACTATTTTTCATTAATAGATTTTATCCCGTAAAATTATTACTATATAATTAGTATATAATATACGTATCGATGATATAAATATTTGTTATATATTGAGTATATCCAATAACTACTACAAAACAAATTTGGCTAGATGGATAAAAAACAGGTTTAACATATGCAAATTTAAATACTATACACTGAATTTTCTTTCCTTAGTAGCCGATAGATTTTTAATATTTGTTTTTAAAAAAAATTTATGTGGTATAGTTAAAATTTTACCATTCAAAATTTTAAATTTCAACTGTGAAATCGGATATAGAAGTTTTAACTTTTTTTGAACTAAAATTATATATTTAAGAACTACGTAAAAAATACTATAAATCATAATTTAAAATATTTTAAAGACATATAAAGGAATCAGATAAAAAAATAATTTTAATTGATTCTCGAAATTCCAATTATGCAACCTAAATTAGGACAGGAGTAGTAGGTTTTATATATATGTTTGACCCTAAATAGGAGGATATGGAAGTTGAGGATTAGAGTAGAAGGTAGTAGATAGTCCAACGTTGTCTAATTTCCTTATCAACATAATTATTATTAATTACTATTATCTTTTGGTTTTAATAATATTTATTTTTTCTTTGCTTCGATTGTCATATTATTTTATTATTGATGTGTTCTTCTCCATTGTTTTTCAGTGTAACTTCTTCACTTTTTATATGCATTACTTGAGCCAGGGGTCCATCAGAAACAACCTCTCTATTTTCACAAGATAGAGATAAGGTTAAAACTTTCTCGTATGAATTTATATTGATCATTCATTAAATTAGTTAATATAACCTAATTAGGAAAGACAAAAAAGAAAAGATATTATCAAAATTTAGTCTTAGAAGTCTGCTTATATGGTGTATAAAGATTAAATGTTAGTTATTATGAGTGTATATTTTATTTTGCACATCCTTAACATAGCTGAGAAGAAAATTTGCACACCCATCTCGAAATTCCTAGCTCCGCCACTGGCTCTTAAGGTTCGTCCAATACCTCATAGCGCAGTGGATTAGCGCGTTTGACTTCGGATCAAAAGGTCGTGGGTTCGACTCCCACTGTGGTCGCTTCATTTCTTGTTTTTAGATATATATATTTTTTAATTTATTTATTTTTTATCATGTTATGTAAAAAAATTATTATTATATTGATGGAAAGTCAAACTAATATTATATAAAAGTTATTTAGATACTTATATTGTATATTTCGATTTTTTACCCATAATTAAATTACAACACTAGTTTTTTCTTGATCACGTAAGTGTTCTAGAATTTGTCTAGGAAAAAAAAGTGCAAATGAGTACATGATACGTGTCAGCACGCTATACACACAGGCAATGCAAAGTCTAGTTTTGACATTTTAAGGTGTACTAATTAATTCCACTTTAAACAAGAATAGAAATAGGGGTGCCAATTCGATTCAATTAAAAAATTAGACTTTTTGATACGTCTCAATCATATCGATTTCTCTTTCATATAAATACGATTCTGTTAATTTTTTAAATTTTTTAAAACGTCCCGTAAGAGTCACAAGTAAAGTTAGAACAAGACACCATGCATACATGCATAGGACTTTGGCAAAAAAATTCTAAATATTTATATTATTTAAATAGTGATAAATCAAAATAAAAAATAAAAAATATGGCAATAATTGAGATCAATCCCACTATTCTACAATAGTGAAAAACAAATCAAGCAAAAACGAAAAATTTAAATAATATGAGTGAAAAAATATTGATCAGAGATGAAACTTATAAACTGCGTATACTAAAATTAATTATCAATAAGAGTAATTTTACTATAGAAAAGATATCTAATACAAAATAGTTTTTGGGAGTTGAAACTTTGGGTTTTTTGCTTGTCTGTTACTTGTAGTCATTTCTACCACTTGCAAAGTCCAAGGCAAAAGATTTAATGCTTTTTTATTTTTAAACTTACTATATAAAATATATTCTACACATAAAAATTGTATGGTACGATTTTGTATTTTTGATTTATTGCTATAAAATTAAGAATCTATCCTAATTATAAATTTATATAGAAACCTATGATTTTACTAAAAGAAATATAAATTGATCAGGTATAATATATTTGATCAAACAATTTTTCAAAAACCATTGACACCTTAAATAGAAGGGTGATAGGTCACCCCTTAAGTTCGAAAGTGTTTGATTTTTCTGATTTTTACGGACAAGTTTAGGGGACAACTTTTATAAATTTTCCCTTAAACCTTTCATGTGTGGAATTTAGCATCAATGTGCTAACTAGATCATATGCGGTTAGCCAAGTACTTGGTATAGAGAATTTTTTCATGTTTGATTAATATATCAGTGAAATATTCGTAAGGATAATGTCATAGATATACTTTAAGCTATAATTTTTTTGTGATTTCCAATATTTTGCAGCACCTAGTACCAACTCACCAAACGGGTCCTAAAGCCATAAGAAAACTAAAAAGAAAAGAGAAATAAAATTAAAGTAAATAACTAACAAAAACATGTTAAAAAAGCATGGAAGACTAATTGGATTAAAGTTGTATCTTAAGCCATTAATGGTGCGCCGCTTCATATTTATCGATTAGTTATATAATCCCTTATTGTATGGACCAAAATTCTACCTATCTCTTTCACGCGATTTTCTTTTTTTAATATCCTGCCGACCAAAGATTAGGCAAATGTAATGTAAAATTATGGCACAGAGCTCATATCTGAATTTAATATTTTTTTATTGTGAAACATAAATTTTATACGTAGAAGATGGCAACAAAGTTCAAATATTTTAAAGTTCTTCCAACTAGTAGTTTTTAAGACTTTCACTCACAAAATTTTAGGTTTTCTTTTTGCCAGTAAACACAACTTCAAACTTAAAAAATCACAACCTCAAGTATTAAAATATCAAATTTCAACTTCAAAATCTATGATCGAACGAGAGTCTAGATTTGATAGCCAACGAAATAAAGTTCAAACAGACCCCAAAAAAAAGGATATAATAAAAGTTCAAATTTAAACTAAGCATGATCCATCTGCGCAAGTAACGATTCAGAATATTTCTTGATTCAAACAAGTACTTGACAAAAAAAAGTATAAAATTCCACACTTTTTTGTACAAAAGTTTTGAATCAATTGATGATATAAAGAGAGGTAATTAAAGTTCCAAAAAAAGAAAAAAAAGCAAATAAGGCCACCTAATACAAAATTGAAAACAAAGTATCAAAGAAAGTGGTGCCTTGTAGTGATGTACTAACAGACTACTCCAAAAAGAAGAAACCATGATTATGACTCAACATTTAAGGCCTCAATTCAAATGGAATTTCTTTTTTGCATAAATGATCACGTTGAATAATATGCTACGAAAGAAAAGGAATTGGATCTTTACACGTATAGACAAAGAGAAAATTAAAATCAGTGATGATGAGAGATAACATGATATCAGACAATGAATATCACTTCTACATCTATGCATATAGTTGGTAGGTCAAATCTAAGCAATAAATATAATCCGACATCCGACCCTGTAGTTGATCGGTCGATCAAATCACTATCCAAATAATTGAATTGAAGGTACTACTATATATGCAGTTGGAATTGGAATATATGTGTTTTTAACATTTAATTCGTTATAACGGTGAATTTATCTTATATAACATAAGCAAATAAAAATGATAGTTAAAAATTTATATTCTAAAACATGACGTACAATTACACAATTTAATATTCTTACTTCATAAGGTCTACGGTAAATCCTACCGACAACTATAAGGAAAAGGGCTTCTCTATGAAGTTTGGCTTTAGACCCCCAAACTCATTGAGACGGCCCTGTGGCTAGACTATAAGACAGTTAAAACAACGACTTGCATGTGGTTCCAATTTTTTTAAAAGTAACATAGAAAGTGGTGTCTTGCTGGTACGTAGTAGTAATGTACTATAAGACAATCCCAAAAAGAAGAAGCCATGATTATGACTCAACATTTAAGGCCTCAATATATCCACTCCAAAAAAAGAAAGCACTTCTTTTTCTTCTTCAAAATGGAATTTGATTTTCACTAATTTTGCACTACCATTTGGATTCAACTAGGAGGTCTTATCATCCATTTTTATGGCATATGCATGATCATATCGAATATGCTAGGAAAGTGAAGGAACAAAGAGAAAATTTAGATAGTGAGGGGTGATACTAGGGGTGTCAAAAGAATATGAAAAATCGATCGAACCGATCAAACCTGATCGAATCGAACAGATTTATATTATTTTTTCAATAAAATCGTGGACTTTTATTTAAGTGTATAACCGTCCTGAACAATTGGGATGGTCTTTTTAATTTATGAAAAAAACCGGAAAATTCCCGAACCAAACCGAACAAATGTAAATATATTTTATATATTAATAATTTGTTAAATTTAATATATAAATATATTTTATAACATTTTTCAAATATAAATATAACCTAGGTCCTAGGCCTCTGGTGACTAGACGACTTTGGGTCTTTTTTCTTTAATCAGCCTTTACTTAATTATGTTTAAAATTAAAAGATATTGTAATAGATACTTTATCAAACAATACAACAAAACCTATGCAAACACTCCTATAAAATGTTTAAGATCTAACAATACGACTACAAAGTTTTAAATTACCTATGCAAATACTCCTATTAAATGTTTAAGATCAAACAATACGGCTACAAGGTTTTAAATTCTTGACTTCTTGGTGAAGAATTAAAGTGTTTCTTCAAGAACATATTTGCGAAAGAAATTTTTTAACAGTAGTATATTTTGAGGTGATATTTTAAAAGAAAAAAAATCAAAAATTAACCGATACCGAAAAAAAACCAAAAATAAATATATGTTCTTACAACGATATGAGCCTGCAGTTGATAGGTCAAATCAAATCACAATTCAAATAGTAATTATGACAATGAATATTGTTCCTTGCAACTAAACTTATAGTTGGTAAGTCAATTCTAGACAATGAATATCACTCCAACATGTAAAGTCTATAGTTGGTAGTTAAATCACTAATCTAAATGATTGAGTTGAAGTTATAATTACTATACATTTGAAATTAGAACATATATGTGTATATATAACGATCATATAGTTAAACATAATATAAATATAAAAAATTTAAATTTGAATTTACTCATTATTAGACATTGAGACAACAAATTACCCCACACCACTTTCACTTATGAACATCCATGCTTAAAAAACCTTATAATTTTGACGTGTTTTTTTTCCAAAGCGTGAACCATCATTTGACAGCGTGCGTTTCTTATGAATGATAATATGTTTCATTTGTCTATCATATTACCCCTCATGAATTGGGAGGCACAACAATTATGTATGTTTGAGTTGATAATTGAAATTTTAAGCACAAATGGTGTAAAAAATATTTACATAATCAAATTAATTACTTATTAATTAATTCGTACCAATAAAATTCATTGATGCTATATTCATCGATTATAATAAGGTTTTATACTACATCATATCGACCTGCAATTAGTTTTTAATTGATTTAATTGTGTAAAATACATTTTATTCCATCTTATTCTTGTGGTTCGGTTTTTATCTGGATTTGCATATAGTGCATTGGATCGATTTCATAAATATAACTTAAAACTATTAAGATCTCTTTTGGTTTGGGAAATTAGTTATCCCAAAGATTGTTATCCCACCTTCAATACTACAATCTTGTGATAAACTCATCCCGAAACTAATTCCAGGATTAGTTATTCGTTATCCCTCGTTGCAAACACAAAGTAACTATTAAGAGCTCTTTTGGTTGGGGAAGGAAGTTTTTTTTCCTTTTCAAATTTTCAAATTCATCAGGTGGTTTAAAATTTTCAGTCTTTTTTTAATTTTATATGTGGTCAAATGTTCTGCCACTGCTCGACAATCGTAAAATGAGTGATCTGGAAAGTTGTAAAAAAACAGGACATTCCTAAAGACAAACATGCCAGCCTTATAATTATCAAAATTTTCAATTAGTATACAAAAAGTAAGAGAAAAAAGAAAGAAATATTCAAAGTCTTGATTAATGTTGTTTTTGTTTGTTCCAAGATATTATTATCCTCACAGAACACAAGAGAACCAAACAAACTCTTTTAAACTTTCTATTCTTTTTATTTTAATATAATATAAACATTTCATTAAAAAGATACTCGTAAGTAGCACCGTAAGTAAAATAACACAATATTTACAAGCCCCAACACACATATAATAATGTATGAAATACACCATTTTAACGACTAATTTTGAAATGTTTAGCCATTAATTTAAACCAATAAGAAAAAAGAAAGCACACTCGATTATCTGCGTAATATGATATTCCAAAATTAATTAATAGTATTACATCAGTAATTTAAGAGTAACTTTCTTTAGACCATCGGACAAGACCAGGACGAGGAGGACGGAGACGAAGAAGTTGTTGGAAATGGCCAAAATTGTGCATTTTTCACCTTAGAAATACTTGTTAATACTCCTAATGGTGTTACATCGCCGATGACTGTAACTTTCTTTGAAGCCAAATCAATATTAAATGATTTTACTCCTGCATAATTTAATCCAAAAACATTAATAGATATTATATAACATATCCATAATAAATACTATATAATTAACTTGCCTTCCATTCTGGAGATATGTTTTCTAACTTTCCCTTCACAACCTTTGCAGTGGATTGACACCCTCAATTCCACAACCTGTCAAACATGTAAATAACAATATTCAAGTTTTATGCGATCGATCTGTTTGAATTATATTTACCTAATTAAGTCATTTAATTCATAAGTATATATTTTGTGATATAATTGGTAACTAATTTGCTATAATATGCTTAACTACACTCATCGTGTAAAAAAAAAAAACTTTACACTAAATAAAGTTTTTAGCAACGAATTAAGAAACTAACAAAGTTTAAGTTCTATGCATTGCCAGTCCGTTCAAAATATATTTACGCAATTAGATTACTTATAAAATAATCATAAATAAATCTTTTATAATAAGTACTAATTGGTAAAATGATAAAATTGATAGCTAACCTGTTATAATATGTTCACTTACACTTTTAGAGTATAAAAAAGTGCAAGAGTAAATAAACAAACCTGTTCACGGGGGCATGAACGAGTTGATTTATAGACACACAAATCATTTGAGTAAGCTGATGAAGGTTTATAGACCGGGGATTCGAGCAAACGAGTCGATGACGATCGATACATGAGTCGTTCATTTGTGCTTTTAGCCCTTGAAGGTTTGCTAGGAATCAAAGCTTTTGATGCATCTCCAGATGATGATAAGAAATCTATAAATGGAGTAGTACTATCACTTAACAAGTACCTAGATGAACTACCTAAGTCAGTTACATCAGCTGAGCTTTTTCGACGTAATTTTTCGTCGTAGCTCTTTCGATTTTTATTTTGATGGTAGTAAGTTTTGGGATCGAATGGAAGTTGATGAGATGAACATGGGATCGGAGTTTTGATTTTTGGTCTACGAGGGTCACCTAATCGGTCGATTTTACGATCAATTTGATGCCTAAAGGCACGACGAACCATAGTATGTTGATCCATACTTGAACATATGGCTGTGGAAGCAGGAGAAGCACAAAAAAGATCTATGGATTTCATTTTTTTGGGACCAAGAAGATGATGAAATTGATAGGCTAGTTATAATATAGCATAAAGTTATAGTAGGAAAAAGAATGGAAGGGAGAATAGTATAGGAAAGATTTTTTCAAAATGAGGCAAGGGGGTGAACTTATAAAGTAGTAGTAGACTAGAGTAGATGGGGCGGAGCCGGTGTGTACGTTATGAATTTAGCAGAACTCAATAATTTTATTGTTCATGATTCGAATTTTATAACAATTTAAAATTCAATAATATAGAAAAAGTAAAATTTTAAATTCTGACTATGGGAAAGAAAAATGAGTAGAAAATAGGGAAAAAGAAAAAGATGGCAACGAAGGCCCCATAAGAATTGTGAATAATGTAAACCTTAGGGGACACTAGATTTATCTGGACCTCTAAAGTTGGTGTCTGCATTTTTCCTTTTCTCTTTCTTTTTGTTTTTCTTTTATGTTTTAAGTGGGTATGGGGTGGGTGGGGTGGGCACTAGACCAGGTTATTGTTTGAATTTTAACTTTTATTACATTGTAAAAGAATATTTGCATAATTAAGTAATCTAAAAAATAACTATATACTTTTTTTTTCATAATTTATGTGGTTTGATTTGAAGTATAATTAAAGAAAATGTTTTTTTTCTCGTAATATGTTAAAATGAACAAGTAAAAATAAAAATAAATTATTTTTAATATAATGAATAGAGTAAGTACATTGATTGCTTATAGAGGCCTTTTAAATTGTCTGAGTCACGTTGTTACCTGCTAGTGTGTTTTTGATTGTGTTTGGTTTTTCTCTTCCCTTCGAAACATGTTTCAAAACTAGCAAAAAGTTCGAGCCTCGATCTGTGACTTTTTTTGAAAGGTGATTGGATCAATCCTTTTCTTTGGTTGATGTTGAAATTGATATTTTAATTGTCTCCCATATCATTTGATAATAAAGATTCACTATTTACTTTCTCGAGTTAAATTCAGTACCTTGCTTTGCACCTATAATTAAAAAAAAAGTTAATTAATCCGTTTCTACTTTCGTGAGCTTTGGATGTGAATGATTAGGAGCATTAATAGCAGCAAATTTAGAAAAATGTGAAGACTAATTAATTAGTAGACCATATTATTACCATATCATTGCCCACAAGATTTGACTGTTAGGAAGGTCATATGATCAGGCTAACCGAAAGTAGCCTTTTCTTCGTCTGTTTTCATATTTGTACATCCATTTTTCACTTAGTCATAATTAGTTAATACACTTTATTATTTTATTAAATTATTTAATTATAATCACCTGATGTGATTTAATATAAACACTCGATACAAATAAATTTTATCCAATCTCATCAAATATACTATTTCAAAATTGGCGTAAGATTTTCACAGTTGTTTCTTGTTTGGTGAAATAGAATAAGTGGACGTTTGAACATAAAATAATAATTTTGAAAATATTATACACTGCACACGTGGAATTTAATACGCTACTATCATCAAAGATTCCCCTGCTTAGTTTTTCTTGAAGTCCAAACATTCCGATTTTCTGCCTCAGAAAATGAGCTAAATATATAAATTATACTGTCCTGCAATGAGAAAAGTTAGATATATAATTAAATTATTTGAATAAATTTTTGAAAGAAAAAAGTAACGTAAAGACTAAATAAAGACCTTGATTTGGGACCCAAATTTGTGGAGTATAATTGGATGAAGACAAAGTATGAGTCAATTAATTGCGGAGAAAGTTAAAGATTAAGACAAATAAATATGAGTTAATTCAGGATTTAATACAAGTGATTAACAAAACAAGTTGGGGTTCACGTGATAAAGTGTACATTTCAAGAATTCTCTCTAATTAAATTAATTAATTATTCGACCTCGTTGGTTTTATTAATTTATACTCTATTCATTTTAAATTATTTATTTGTTTAATTTCTCTTTAATTTACATGTTCTTTAAGAAAATATTAATTAAGAGAAAAGTGATTTGACAGGATATAACATAATTCTAGATTAACGAGGACATGCATGACCCTTAGATAGGGGTTGTGAGGACACGAATAAAGATAGAAGATTAGTACGTAGTAATGTGTTATCTTGCTATCCGTTCATACTAGTACTCATAGTATTGCTCATGTAAATTTTTGTCTTTCAAAATTTGTTACTTTTTGTTATTTCTTGTAATTCAATATATTGTCATATTTTTTTTTTGTTATAGTTACTATTTAGAATGCAACATTATGCTTCCACTTTCATTTTTTTTTGGACTATTTTTCTTGTTTTCTCGAACTGTGGGTCTATCGGTAACAACTTCTCTAAGGATAATGTTTGTGTACACTCTACCCTTCATAAACCTCATGAATATGTTTTTTGTACCTTCGTTTATATCTTACTCTCTCTAATTCAATGTAAATAAATTGTTGGGGTGTAACACACCACTTAAGAAAGATGTATAAAAATATTATTAAAAAATAATTTGTCAATATTACACTTTAATTTGATTCTTCCCAAATTAAAAGCGGAGATATTATTATTTGAATAACAATAATAATAATACATTTTTTAACTTTAAATAATTCATTCATTTTGGATCATAAAAAATGTGTCAATAGTTTATTTATAATGAACTAGATGGAGTAAGATATAATATCTCTTCATTAAGTATTTATTCTACTGAGGTGTTTGTAATCTTCAAAATTAATAATTATTAAAAGATAAAATGTGATAAAATAATTAATTATTTTTTTAAACTTTTAAAATAATAAATAATTTAAGATAACTATTTTAAAAAATCATGATAAATTATTTAAAAGACAAAGAAAGTATTATATTTTACTGCAAAAGGCACTAGTTTTTTCTGGGGTCTTAATATTGTTACAAAAATTATTCTGCTGCAGAATCACACAAATGGTTTTACTTTTGCCACGGCTATGCACTCCATATATTTAATTTTCAATATTCAATTGTTTTTGCAACTTTTCGAATCATACCTGATAATTTTTGGGAAGAAAAAAAAAAGGTTTATTTCTATGATATTATTGTCACGCCCCAAAATCGAAGAGGAACATTTTTGACATTTAATATTGCTAAGATTAAAATTAATTAAAAAATCGATATTTGATTTGGTTTGGTTAGGTTTGATTTTAAATTTTGAAAACCGATACTATTTGGTTTGGTTTTGATTTTACTAAAAAACAACCGCAAAAATAATCAAACCGAACCAATAAATTAGATATATAAATTTTATAATTATTTATATATTATTCATAAATAAAATATAAATATTTTGTTAAATTTTAATTAACTCAAATCTTTAACTTTACCATTTTCTCAAGCCCAACACTTAAATTTTAGCCCAACTATTACAATCCTAAGTCCAAGTCCATTAAAATCCTTTACTTTAGTCTTTACCTAACCTACCTCACCTAAAATAGTCACATTTTCTGTTAATTGAATCACTTTGTTCATGTAATAATAACTCTAGTATTGCTTAATTGCTTAATTAAACCGATAGTAGCTTTCATGTGGATTGTTCATGTACTAGGTGTTTGTGTCTATCTAGATACGTATGTCCTCAAAAATTTTATTACTTTCAAACCGAAAAAATTAGAAAAACTGAACTAAACCGAACCAAACCGACAATAACCAAACAGATGGTTATTTTTTTTGTTTGGTTTGGTTTGGTTTTAGAAATTTAAAAAATCGACTAGATTGGTATGGTTTTGGTTTAATGAATAACGGAACCACGAACACCCCTACATATAAGCACATAAGTCTTTGAAATATTTCTCGAAAATAATTAAGTGGAGTGTCTAAAATAAAGTAGCAAGGCTTAGACAAACTAAATGTCGTATATTTTCTCATAAACATACCAATTCAATAATTGGTGAAAAATGAAAATTATTTGAACTTTTTCAACTTTTATATAATTTTAACTAATGATTAAATCATAGTGTACATCGGAGGTATTATAATATCTTAAGACGCCGCATTAATAATTCACATAGTTTATTTTTCTTTTATAAATAAATGTCTGCAATTACATATTTATATAGATGCTTACTTAATTCGAAGGGTGGAAAAAGTATTCAGAGATAATGAGTAAATAAATCATCCAAAAGCAGTTGAAAAATTTGTATTATCAACTAGAAAAGCTTTTCCAACAACCAAACACATAATTCTGGATCAAAATGTCAAATGCACAAGTTTTTGTCAAGATTTTGGAGTAAATTAATTCCATTAGTGCTAGACCACATGCAATTTTATCCAAAATTGTTACTTTTAGACATACTTATTCAATTTATTTTACTTGTCATACTTTTTATTTGCACTATTATTAAAAATAAAATTGAAAAAATAATTTGATCAAAATATCCTTATTTATTTTGTAATCAATACTACTATTTCTTCACCACATGAATCTGTCTCCATATTTATTAAGTACGAATAAAGATGAAAATTAATAATTAGTTATATTTTAAATTTTGAATATTCTAATTATTTGAATTTGTAATTTTTAACAAGCACAATAGCTTAAATGGATCAGAGAAAGTAATTAACTTATCTTTAAAAAGTGTAAATACTGTTAATATACCCCTAACTTTATGGTTTAGCAAATGGTTGTAATGATTATACTAGCAAAAAGGGGGATAATGTGTTCTCCTTTGGTAGATCCAATTTCTTTTAAGTATAATTAAATATTTAAGTGGATATTAAAGGTTGGTATCATAATTACATTCTGAGATTGCTTAGTGATTAGCATTACAATAATTTTATCAAAGTTGACAGTGTGATCCTTTTTTTTCACTAACCACAATCCCTTAACTGATCTTGTGTTAAAAATTTCATGATTTGGGGTCCACACTGATATGATTAATATAAAGTTTTGTACTTGTCAAAAAGTATAAGATTTTTCTTTCCTTTCCTTCTTCAGAAAGTGAAAAACAAAAAATTAAACTATTGGAAAACAAAAAAGTGTGAGGTAAAGTTAGGTTTAAAGCTATACCACAATAATAATATATTCAATGATAATCTCATAAATGAGATCTGAAAGGGTGGGTGTAGAGGCAGGTGGAAGCAAGGGGTTCATCCCTTTAATTTTGATAAAAAATTACGTTTTATATATATATATATATATATATATATGTTAAATTCCCTTAATTTTTTCGTGTCTTTAATTCTTCATATTTTGAACATCTTTAAAGAAAATCATGGCTCCACCATTGATATAAGCAACCTTAACGCTACCTTGTGAAGGTAGATATGTTATTTCCGATGGACCTTCAACTCAAATAAATCATATCAAAATAAGTAATTTTTATCGAATCCGCCCTACGACATCCAAGTGATTTTTTCATTATTTTTAAATGTCAAATATCTTTTCACACTTTTTTGCACCTCCCACGTTAGTTTTAACTGACCATTTAACAAGAGATCAGAAAAAAATCATGTTACTCTAATTGGAGAACAAATAAATAGAGTGAAATCAGCTTTGTTTTATTAGTTTTCTCGTAAATATTTTTGTAGGGTCACAAATACAGACATATATCCATCTAACAACCTAGAAAGGAATCTCTTGTCCTTAGAATTTTTCTTATCCGTTTGCCCTCTAGATGGAAAGTGCGACAGCAAATTTATTTTATTTGATGGTCAATATTCGCATTAGGATTTCATTAAATTCGAATTTAAGCATTATAAGGCCCATTTCTGAGGATGATACTTCTAACAAAAAAAAAGTTTTATTTATAGAGACTCGAACCTGATTACTTGAACTTGTAATTAAGGGCGAAAGAATCACAACTATTTCATCATAATTTATATTGATATAAGCTAATATTTCATTAGTACATTTTATATCCTACTTCTAATTAAAATACGATAAGTATTTATAAATAATGTGAATTAATTAATATGTGGGTCGTACTGAAATTATTTGATGTTTGAGCACGCTATTAAAGTTATGGGGCCTTTCTTTTTCCTCCTTTTTTACATTTCTTTTGGTTTATTAATTTCACGACTTACGTGTTTCACCTCTTACTTTTTGTTTCTTTTACATTATGGTGGTTGATTAGTTACAGTGTAACAGTAATTATTAGAAAGCAGAAATGATATCAAATTAACAAACATGCATTTTTGTTAAACACAAAAATGAGTAGTTATGATTAAGAGGGTTAAATGAGCAGATCAAATTAAATATAAGTGGGACATCAAAAACAATTTTTTTGATGCTGTATAAGGTGTGTAAAATAGTGATATACTCCATTTATGATATCAATTTATTTCTTTGATTTGATTTGATTTGATATGGAGTATAAGAAGGTAAAGAATACTTTTGAATTTTATGATCATAAACTGAGATACCTATAATGGAACAAAATATCCGTTAATTTTATGATTTTAAACATAACATATGGAAAATTAAAATTAAAAAATTATTAAAAATGAAAGAGGCAACATTCTTTTTAAAACGAACTAAAAAAAAATATGACAGACAAATTGTAATAATTTTTGAAAAAAACATCATCATATTAATGACATATCCTTGAATTATTTTACCTCAATACTTTAATTAATCTATAAATACTTAGAAGAAGGTAGAAGATTCCAGAGATCCAACATACCAAACACCTGAGTTATTTGAAGTAGAATTGCACTCTAGTGATTACAAATTGACAATACAGAAGCTCAGTTTGATAACAAATATATTTTTAATATAAAAATCATATACATTTTATAAATTTAATAAAAATATAATTATTTTTAATCGATTGATCAGATACCTAACTTGTCCTACAATATTTTTTCATAATAAATAAGAGTAGGCCAATATTGAACTCTAACTCCACCAAGAACTTCCCAACCGTTCCCCTATGTCCTACTCTTTCTCCTGTTTGAGCACCACATACCCTTCACTAATTAATTTCGTATGATACTCTTTTGATTTTTCGATTAATCACTTCCACAACTTCCAAGAAATCATGAATATTACAATTTTTTGAAAACCGTTATAATAAGATTGTGACAGACGAGATTGTAGCGTTTTTTCAAGTCGCCGTTAAAGCACATTGTAGCCAACAATATGTTAAAATGACCCTGCAATTATCTAATTATTTTTTAAAAATAGTGAACGAATATTTGAAAAAACGTCTCCTAACATTCTAAGGAGTCCAAGATATGAAATGGTTGGAATCAATTCCACACCAATATCTCCTCATCGAAACATATGAGCTACTTGAATTTCGAGACATTTTCTTCAAAAAATTATTGAAGAAGTTGATAAAAATAAATGGAAACTAATAAATATAATATACATATATAAACACAACATATATAACCTAAGTATATAGCTAGGTAGATTAGTATACTTCATCCATAATATTTGTGAATAGCCCATCTAAATTCTTAAGCAGCTTTTGTAGGGTCATTCTCACTAAGCCCCATCTTGTATACTCTTGAATTTTTGTCCTTCAATATTCTGTTTTAGTAATAAATAAGAGGTTAAAAATAGTCCTGGCATAAAAACATTCGCTAGGCAAAGAAAATTCTTAAGGTACAAGTTTCAGTTTCAGAATAATATGTCTTAAGAAGTTCATAACCTATAATTAGTTATGCCTTGCAAGACATAAGTTTAGTTTTAGAACCCATAAAGTTACACCTTGAGAGACGCATAACTTATTCCTAAACTTAAGTTGGACGAGACAAAAGTTTTCTAAGCTTATGCCTTGCGACTTAGATACAACACAACTTATGTCGGACAAGAAAAAATTCTAAGCCTTTTTGCCTTGAAATTAGGTCATAGTTAGGATACTTTGACCTACAAATTTTCATTAAAAAAAAAAACAAAAAACCACTAATTTAAGGGACAAAAAATTAACCACCACCCTAAAATAAAGGAAATCCGTGCAAAAACATGGCTTTTGTAAGACAAGTTGTTGACATTGGACTTAGAATAGTTTTAGAAGCTAGTAATTTGGTGGTTTTGGTTTGCCCATCAAATGGAGTCAGAATTCTAACCTTATGTATTTGTGATTATAGTTATTGAGTTCTAGATACAATATTTGAATCAAAATTAAGAATTTTGACCGAAACATAACATAACATACACACCGATGCAACCACAAATACAAGCATGCTCAGTCTCATTGCTCATTAGAAAACGAAATAACAAAATTCATGCTTAAATAAACTTCAATAAAACATGTGAACAAAACATAACAATTAATACAAAAGCATTAAATTACTATTACAACAAAACCCATGACAAATTAATAAGCAAGATAAACAGTAATATGCAACAAAGTCTCCACACCATCTGTCTCTTGATTTGCAGCTGGAAATGTCTTGACAGTAGCAAATCCCTTAGCATTTACATACTTTCCAGTACCACCCATTATAGCAAGATGTGATTCAGAAACTCTAACTCTGTGAACTCCAAAGAAACTTAAACTATCACTATAACTTCCACTATGAAACATTACTGTAAATGCCATTGTTTGACTTGTTCCATCTTCTGAACTAGAAATGTAAAATCCTTGAGATTTTCCAACTAAGCCTGAGTTGAGTTCATGACCTTCGGTTAATTCGTCGTCGAATACAGTCAGTGTACCGAACATGAGTTTTTGGAATGTTACTCCTGATCCTAATTGAGCCATGTTTAGGGCAGGGTAACCGTTACCTCCACCGATGATGTTGTTGTTGTTACCGTTGTTTTGGATTACGTTTGGAGTGGTACCGCTGAGGCCGGTGAGAAAAGGGATGTTGTTGTTGCTGATGATTCCGCTGTTTCCGTTGTTGACAGGAACACCGTTGTTTACTGCTAGAACTGCACCGTTTGGTTTTGCGAATGGAACTTGTCCGCTTAGTGATGGGTTGGTTGCTATACCGGTTACTGCTATAGCTGAAGGATTTGATCCTCCTAGAATGTCGTGCATGAAGAATGAAAAGATATGATCATCTTCACCTGCACCAGCTGTAGCAGGATGATCAGCACCTGCATGTACTGCAGGTGCTGCAACAGCTGCTGGTGCTCCAGCACCAGCACCTGCACCTGCACCTGCCGCACTAGTACCTGTAGATACCCCTGAAGTTGGGGTACTATCATCGGTATCATCAGGAGCTTGTGGTGCAACGATGGGAGTGGTGGGGTCCTCATCGAGGATTCTACGTGAGGTGGTGGAGGTGATTGTGAGAGCTAGAATGACAAGGAATGTGAATATGGATTTGAGTTGAAAAGGGTTGGAATTGGAGGTTGTCATTTGGTGTAAGAAGATGGAAGAGAGGTGTTTTTGGGGTTTGATGCTTCAAAAATGATTCTTTTCAATTTGATGCAAACAATGAATTGATTGTGATCTATATATGCAAAAAAATGGAGGACATTTTGAACACTTTTAGTATGATTAGGATGAATGATCATAAGGATTAGGTATTATAACCATTCCACACTTTCCAGTGCATTTGTTGAAGATTACAAAACTAATTCTCATGTTACAAATGTGGATTAGGTGTAGCAGATTTTCTTTTTTGGTGTCTTTTGGGCTTAACCCTGAAAATCAGTAAATTAGGATGAATAAAAATCTGCATTATGCGTTATAATGTGTATATACAATGAGTATATATACACCAAACATAGCTACAAATTGTTATGATTAGACGGGGGATTTTTTTGGGTGATTTACAAAAATGACTTTCATAAGAGATGTCTACCTCTCGTTTGACAAAACTTATAAAAATGGCCTCTATTGTAGATACAAATTAGTACAATAAACAAACGTGTTCAATATGATTAAAAATCTTGTTGGTACGCATAACAGTCTCTTCACTATTTATAACTTGTTGAAATATTCCAAACTCTTATCCCATAAGCAAAAACTATTACAAATAAAGTAAGCACTTATACCTGACCGCAACAACGAAGGTCCTTTTCTAATAAGTTTGTTACGTAAAAAGGCCCATGATAAATTGGTCCAACTGATGTGGCCCAAAAGTAGAATGTACACAAAATACAACAAGTGGGTTATACTTGAAGGGAAAGCTTAAGATTAAGAAGAAAAAATGGCGTGGAGAGCAAATCTATCTCGTAATCTGAAGGAGCTTCGTGTTCTTTTTTCTCCCTCATCTGCTGAAAGCGCTGCAACTAGGTTTCCTATTTTTTCCTCATTTTTTACTGTTTGATTTTCTAGAATATAATTTGTTTGATACTCAACAGGTCGTTTATTGAGAAGAATTACAGAGATCTCAAGACCCATAACCCTAAATTGCCTATTTTGATTCGTGAGGCTACTTCCATCGAGCCGCAGCTTTGGGCCAGATATGGTAATTCTCCTCCCTCTTATGGTTTTGACTTGACGAGTTTAGGAAAATAGTGAATACTTTTGAATCTCGTGGTCTTAGATTAAAGTTGAGTAGAATGTACCAAAATTGGAATTATAGTTTTCTAAGGAGAGACATTCTTTTTGAAATGGAATAAAAAGTAAAGTAGGAAAAACAAAGTGAAACGGAGGGGGTAAGATTACTTAGTTATTGTTCTTCATTTTTCGTATTTAGGCCTTGAATGAGGTAATTGAAGCAGGTCTTTGAGTTCTTGTTTAAAAAAAATGAGTCTTTTGATTTATTGTATATAATTGGTATTAGACATTGTTTGCTTGTTACATTTTTTACGTTCAATTAATATAGTTATGAGGCAAAACTCTCCTATTTTTATGCATTTTTACATTCCAGTAAGTTGCTGCTTTACTTAAAACTCATAGCTTGTATGTGGATTAGAACTTGGTTAACAGTTTTAATATATGATCTGGTTAGGTCATTGATGTTAAATTCCGCATATAAGAAGTTTAAGGGAAAATTCGTAAGTTGCCCTCTAAACTTGTCCAGAAAAGTCATTTACGTACGACCTATCACCTCTCAATTCTTGTGTGAAGTGGAATTAGTATCCCTTGATGAATTGTCACAACCAGAATTTGTCTTGGACTGTTGCCGGTATGCATTCTCTCCTCAAAAAGTACCAAGAAAAATCACGACCTGTTTCCTTTAGGGGAAGAAGATGATTTTTTTGGTAAGATGAAGCAAATTTTTCTCAGGCTAAGTCACATTTGCAGACACAGTCACCAACTTGGAGACTTTTTTCTTGGAAAAAGTGGCAGATTCATAGCTAAATTCTGGAAAACATTTCAGTATAAAGTCGGTGTTTGGTGGTGAAGTGGTGGTCTTTGTGGAAGAGAAAGAAAGAAAAGAGAAAGTAGTGATAATGTAGTAGAAAGAAGGTAGTTGGGGTGAAGGTGGTGTCTGTAGGGTGAAAGGTTGGAGTGAAGGTGGTGGTGGTGGTGGAGGAGGAGGAGTAAAAGGTGGCGGCAATATAGAGTAGGCCCTGGTGAAGAAGAAATGGAAAACATGAAAGAGAAAGGCAAAGTTATGTTTCATTGAATGATGGAAGAGTAAGAGGAAAAAAAAAGAAAAAAAGAAAAAGAGGGAATTAACAAGAAGAAAAAGAAAGTAAAAAAAAAGCTTATATATCGTATAATGTCCAATGAGGAAGTGACACCTGGATAATCAAAATTATTTTAAGCAACTTTTATGCTCTTCAAAGAAAGTAACTACACTTTCTTGATCATGTCATCATTTTAGGGGGATACTAGTTCCACTTTAATCAAGAACAGGGCGGCGATGGGTCGCGCTGAAAGTTCCTGTGTGTGAATGATTTTTTGGGACTAGCTTAGGTGGCAACATATGTATTTTCTGGAAGTTTAACCTAGAATGACTTTAGGACATGAGCTTGAATGCTTGATGGATTTAGATATACACAACTAGGTCTCAATCCCAAGGAAGTTGGATTAGCTATTTTAATCCTTCTTGACTATGTCGCTCAATTTAGGTTCATATCGGACCAATACTATACAAAATAAAGATAAAGATAAAATTAGAAAGTACTAAGAGCTCTCTCTAACATGTGAGTTAAAGTAAACGTACTAACATGCCTAACTCATAATCCCAATTATTTGGTATTACCTATATAGATTTTCTTCTTCCATTGTGTCCTATTTTCCGTTAGGTCTGCATGGATTCCAAGAGATTGAAGTGTTTGATTAATGATAAAAAATTTGAGTATAGTGGATGAATTCACTAGTGGTTTGGTCTTTTAGGTGTTAGCCATTAATCCTTTATCCTTTCGGTAATACTTTAAAATTTTAAATTGTAGTCCTTCGAAGGCAAATATGATGAAGTTTAGATTTGGCCAAATACATAGAAAACCCCTTCATAAATAGCCTCTCTACCCCATAAAGGTAGGGATAAGATCTGCGTACATTGTACCTTTCTCATACTCTATTTGTGGGATTACATTGTATATGTTGTTGTTGTACATACACAAGCCCTTAAAGTTGTCACATACTTTCATTTAAACATTTTACTAAGATAGTTACCTATTAAACACCTAAAGTATGTTTAAAATGTGCCTATTGAACACTGTACGTTGATGTGGCACAAGAGGGTTTCCACTTGGAGTCTAGCACACAATAGGTGAAATGCAATTTTCTTTCTTCTTTTCCCTTATTTGGGTTACTTGTCAGAACTCCATAACGGATGCGGAACCAGTAAAGTACAAAGCAGTGTTGTCAGTTTAGATAATCTAGCAAATTTTTTAATGAAATCTTTGTATCGGTCTAAATTCAGTTGGTTCTCATTAATTAGTTTCTGGTCTCCGGCCTCATTATATTTTAGCCAGAGGTTAAAGTGCACAAATAGGACCACAAAAGACAGCAAGCTGATGGACAAGCCCACCAACATGAAACTTGCTTGCAATGTCTCAAAACAAACTTTATAACCGAAACTTGATCCTAGAATCACCATTAATTACTTTGAAACCAAGAAAAACAAATAGGTTCTGCTTATTGATAAAGTACACCAACTCATCGTTGTATACCTCTAAATTCTAATGGTTCCCCACTACAGACACAAATAACCCATTTGCAGTGGCTTAAGTTATTTCCTCTTCTTAAATTGATTATATCACAACAAGTAAACTGACATTTATCTGCATTTTTTTAAAAAATGAAGCGAAATTGGTCCATATATTTTTATGTTGTTTACACATGTACATGAAAATTTATAAATGCATTTTTATGTTGAGGTGAAGCGTAACTACGAAAAAGAAATTGAAGAAAGGCGAGATTTGTTTGGAAGGAAAAGAAAAAATTGTGAAGAAGTTGTAAGATAAGAAGAGGTCAAACCGCCGGAGATTGTAAGAAGTTTGAAGATGAAAATGCCAAAAAAATTGAAGTGTTAAGTGCATATAGTCACTCGTCGACCATTAATTTGGTGCTTTGGCGCATCAGTTGTGTGTTCTGTTTTGGTAGGAACCATCATTGAGGTGCTTAATAGTCTACATTTTAGATATACTTAGGTTTCTAATAGGTAATAATCATAATTAAGGTGTCTAAATGAAAAAAAAAGTGACAACTTTAGGGGGCTATCTATGTATTTGGCCTTTAGATTTCTGATTTTTGACAAAGTTGATGAAGTTCGGTTTTCGACTTTTCTAAGACACTCTATTTCATCGTCGAATTGCTAAGTTATGCAAAGTGATGTCTATTCCCATTTCTCATCCTCATATTCTCACCTTAGAATTGCTAAGTCATCCTAAGAGATGTTTATTCCCATTTCTTAACTCTCATATTCTTCGTGTACTCATGGACCTTCTGATATGTAACAGACCTTGGAGTTGAAAGGGGCATCCGGCTGGAGGGCTTGACGGAGGAGCAGATCTCCAAGGCACTCGAGGACCTCGTGAAAGTAGGGGCATCACTTAAATCATGATGACATAAAATCTGTAAAACAGTCTTGATCAGTATCCTCAGCTCATTGCTTTCAAAATAATCTTAGCTCACTCCGTTATTATGACTTAACTATAATATGCATTAACATTTACCAAAACTTGGTCATCATTGCTGTCCAAAGCTCCAAAACCCATAATATTCATAAACATGTAAATTCAGATATTTGGATTTTGTATACTGTGGTTTTACTATTTGGAAAATGAAGTGTTTGAAATTCTCTTCTTTTTAGCACCATTTCTTATGTTGTTGTGCATTTGATCCAATGATTGAGATTCCATCAGTTGCGTACTTGGTCACTGTTTGCTGTCCATGACACAAACTCTTGCTCCCAAAACTGAAATTGATCTTTGTTTTTTTCATTTCCAGAAGCTAAAGTGTTAATATACAATCTGAGTTCAAGAATGTTGACATGGAAGAAATGTTTGTTCCTTTTTCTAAAAGATTGGACTCTGTGGAGTAATGATATTTGAGCTTTGTGTTTAACTATCCATTTCTCTGTTTTAGATTTTTTAGTGCAGCTGGGAATTGAAATACAAAATCGAATAGAATTAACTAGTAGCATAGGCAGGTGACTGAATTTTTAGCCAATTTTAACATATGTTTCGAAAATGTATAATTGAGATCTAGGCATACAATTTAAATGGTGCTAAATGAGTTTGTTAGATTTGTTGTTTTGACAAATTGATGATTGAAGTTTATACTTTATATTATATGGAACTTATGTTTCAATTTTGGGTTTTATTTGAAATGAGTTGAATGTTGAATTGTTGAAATTTGAAGAAGACACACGTTATTGAGATTAAAGATAATTTTCACATTTACTTTAATAATACATGACTAAAATTAGACGCAAGTTTTCAACTTAAATTGCGTAAACCTAAATTTGTAAATAAATAGATAGTAGTAGAAATTAGCTTATTTCATCAATTATCATCCATAAAGATTAATTGTATGTTACTAACAACTTCAAAAGCAATTATTTTTATCCTTTTTATTATTCTTACTCTTCTTTCCCACTCCATTTCTTATGAATTTAATATATAATGATTGTGATATTTATTTGAAATGTAAAATGTTTTATATATATATATAAGAGTATATATATCCTTAAGATATTTCTCATAGCTAGAAGGTAAATCTATCTAAAAATTTATTGGAGATTTAAGTATTGAGACTTGAGACTTAGATTAATTTCCTTTTATTACTAGTCTATTGTAAATGATACATCAAACAAGATATATAAAAACCAAGGAAAATAACTAATTAAAGACTAATTACACCTTAGAGAATAGTATTTGAATAACATAAACTCCATGATGTGCATTTATATTTGGAGAACTTCAAGAAAAGGAGAAAATAAAATTCCTCTCTTATCAAAAAAAACACAAATATATCTCTAAATTAAATAAATAGTCTTGAATCTTAAGCTTGTTGCTTAAATTTGCCAAAGGATATGTAGTTGCCCAAAAGAAATTGTCACTTCATGATAATATGTGATCATCAACATCTTCATCATCATTGTGATCCTCCATTTTTGAAAGAAAATAGAAGGATTAAGGTGAAAAAAGAAGAAGAAGAGTGATATTCAAAGATAGAGAGAAGGATTGGTTGGAGGGTTTAATTTAACCATAGAAAAAGGTTGGTGGAGGGAGGATCTTCTAAGCATATGCTTCAACCATTAACTTGTCTTTCCACATCTTTTTCTTTCTTTCTATAATTATTTTTCATTCAGTGGCTCTGGTATCCATATTAAGCTTCGACTAATCTGAATCTGTGTCGCGTAGGACCAGTTTAAAGGGAAACACTCCCTAATGAGGGTTTTTTTTCATAGTCAAAAGCTCAAACTTGAGACTTCTGATTAAGAATAAAATAATCTTATATCCCACCACAATCTTTATTTTTATTTTCTTTTAAGCTGTCATCCAATCAAAAGTTTTTTGATATATATCCCATGCTTTGTCACCTTAAACTTCTATTCTAAATATTAATTCATAATGTCCTTTGTTTATTTTATATTGCTTCTATGCTTTTTTGATTGTGTTCATCTATTTGTCCAACCACTATTCCTGCTTAGCTATGCATTTTATTAATTTACTGTTCTTAATGTGCTTGTTTCTACTAAACTGATTAGTTCCCTTCTCTTTTACGATAAACAATTTAAACAAGTCTTTCAATACCTTTCTCATACAAGGACAATATAAAACTTGACTTATGTAACATTTTTCATGATTCTTTAAATAGTTGTCTAGTTTGTTAAGTAAAATATAAGATTTCTATAAATAATAATGATAATATTATTTATCATTTTATAAATACCATAAAAACTACATGAGAACGATTACAGATTATTATTTTTTTGTAACGATAATATTAGTTATAACTTGTTCGTAAAATTATTTTTAATTGTCAAGCTTCAAATATACTGAATATGAATATGTTGTTATTTTTTATCGCAATAATAATGAAAGCACCAATTCGATGTATAATTTGTCAACTCCCACATGGAATTTGCTGGTCACTAGCTTTACATGTTTTTTTTTCCTTTGGCAGAAAACGTCAAATACAAGAAGGTTACAAGTGTGTTTTGTCTAAAACTGTCGTTTTATAATTGGAAACATCAATTTGCCCATTCAATAGTTGAATCATGCAAATGGTTGAATCTTGAATATGTCCATTATTTAGTACAACTAGTATTATTCTTTGAAGAAATAATTTAAATAATTGTTCTCCGCAATTGATTAAATTAAAAATAGTTGATAAACATACAGTATATAGTAAAGACAGTCAAGAAAAAGCAAAAGGATTTATTCAAAATGCGTTTTATAATTGATTTGTATTCAGAAGGTTTCGGATGATTCAAACATCCTTCAACAAAAAAATATAATTTACTTAGATTTAACTTTTTTTAAAAGTAATCGATAAATATATAATACATATTAAGGACAGAATCAAGAAAGCAAGAGGGTTCATTCAAAACGTGTTTTATGATTGATTTGTATATTTAATTTGTACATCCGAAAGGTCTCAGATGATTCAAACCTCCTTCGACAAAAAAAATTAATTTATATAACAAGATTTAATTTTTGTAATAGTATTTATATTAATATTGTATTCCCTGATTTTTTCACATATTTACTTCTTCAAATTTTAAATTTCGTGAAAATTTTTAAGTTTGTCACTGATATATGCACAAATCATGTACAATATATTAGAATAACAATCAATCCAATCACTATATTATTTGATTTTCTCAAGAGAAATGCTAATAGTCTATCAAAACAAGAAGAAAATATGATGGTGATCCATTGATTACCCAAGTTAATTATTTATTAATTACTTAATTAACTTGTCAAGCCAAAAACTTTGACATTTCATACAAAAGTCAACTACTTTAGCTATTGTTTTAATTATTGCAACCATCATAATTAATTATAGTAACAAGGACGTAATTATATGGTCTCTTGAACATTTTTATGTTGTATAATTTTTACAAGAATATGGTAGCTAGTTAGGGTATATACAATTAGAAATGCACGATCAGTTCTAAGTATACTTTGACAGGTTGACAACCTTTTAGTTCTTCTTCTTCTCATCATTTTATATCAAATTCCAAGAAGTTTGTGAGTTCATGAAAGAATTAAAAAAAGATAGCTAAGCAAATAAATAAAGCTGTATGAAACAGTAGATTTTCGATGATAATGGTTTGCATTGAATCCGATGACGTTAAAGTGATTTTGATTTCAGATTCAAGATCGTTTCAATTAGTAAATGCTATGAAGTGAAATCTGAAAGACTCGGAGCAAATGAATAATAATATATTTGTCCCTCTTACCACGTCATTGGTCACAAGGTCTCACATTTTTCTTGTGACTTCAGAGACTTACTCAAGGTCGATCTTCACCATACACATCTTTGAGACCTGATCATTCCATCAAAAAATTTCCTTTCTACCTTTTATTCTGCGATATGTATACACATAAAAAAATTTATGTATATGTTCTCAAATATATAATAAGTTAACTACCTAAAAAGAAAAGAAAAAGAAGTAATAATTTAATTTAAGTAAGAATATTCGAATTTAAAACAAGAGTAGTTTTTGTACATTTTTTACTTTATTAAACACTTTCCACCTCTGTTACACAACGCACACATTCCTTATCGTTTTATTTCACTTTCCCAATCTCCAATCAAAACGCACCACGCCAAACTCCTTCAAAGTTCGTTTCAATTTCTTAGTCTTACTTTTTTAAAAAAAAAATCTAATTTAAGAAGTATAACTTTATTTCAACTTTTAATCAATCTATTTAATACGACAAGATTATAAGACATTCTTTGAACTTTGTGCTAGAACAAACAGATTGAGACGGAGTACATAATAATAAAGCGCGTGAGCACTCGCCCCCAAAACAATTTGCTAGGCGCACGCAGCACAAAGTGCGCATATTAGCCACCCTCATCGCATCCTGAACCTATTTGGTAACCCCTTTCTCACTCTCTCTGAAAAAATCATTGATTAGATTCGTTCTGCAGATTTTGGTTACAGTTTTTCTTTTTCATTCTAAATTTGAATAATTTTCTGAATCAAAGGGCTGCTCTTGTGTGTATAAATTCATAAATATACGAATTTATTTAAGAAATACACATTTTTAGGAGCTTTTGTTGATCCTTCAATGGCCGCACCACCGGCAAGGGCTAGAGCGGACTATGATTATCTCATAAAGCTTCTATTGATCGGCGATAGTGGTAACTATTTTAACACATTTTTCATCATTTTCATTTCTAATCCTTTTTTACAGATCACTAATTTGTATTCTCATTTTTTTTTTTTGTAATTTAATTTTTTTGTGGATCTATGGCTGCATTTTTCGGATCGGTGATTTGACTTATGTTGAGATCTAGTCTCTGCTTAGAAAATGCATTTCGGTTTCGATGTGTCCATGTTTTTTTTTCTAGATTTGGTTCTGCAAATGATCTTCCGGTATTGACTCTGAGAGTCTGAGTTGAGCTTGTTGCACCGCGATTTCCTAGTACGGTTTGCTTTTCTGTGTGGTTTGCGAGCTATTGCATAGGAGCGGGTTTGGGAATTTCCGAAAAAAAAAAGGATTTTTTGGTAATGAATTTGGGTGTTAATTAACTAGTAGGTTTGTTATATTTGTACCTGTGACATGACTAGGGATTTAGAACAGTATTTTAAGTGTTAATAGTATTCTTGAGGCCACACGAATAATTACTGGAGAAACAGTGATTACCGTAGATTATTGCTGAATGGAATTTGTTGTTTTACATGTCGAAGTTAGCTGGATCGTCATACTGCATAACTGATCCCGAATTCAGGAGGAATTTTAACAAGGGCATTCAAAAAACTTGTATGTGTGGCCTAAAACAATTTTAAAACTACCTTTGCCACTACAAGGAGATTCAAGAGTTAATAATGTATATATACAGTAAAAGAAATGTTTTTTTCACTGTTTGTGCCATATGATTTTCCACTAAGCTGTGGCTTTGCCACGGGTTGTGCTAGGTTGCAGACCAGCTTAAATATAGTTTCATTATGATGAATCCTCCAAGTATTAAATGGAATAGATACTGAGGACTCAACGGATCCCAACTAATTAGATGTAGTTGATCGATTGGCAATTTTATCAGGGTATATCACTCTAATGGATGTGGCGAGGGATATATTTTACTTGGTAGTTTTTTCCTTCATTGCTTGTTATCAAGAATTATGATGTAATGGTAGGGATCATTCATGTTTTAAAGAGTCTCAGGATGAGCTTTTCTCTTTAGCTTTAACCATCTTATAAATGTCCACAAATTGACTAAGCTACTGGATTAGATTAGCCAAAGGAATTTGCTTGTGGTTACATCTCTCTCCTTCACCTCTGTCTTTATCTAGGTCTCTCTTGTACCATTGATGCAAATAACAGTATGAACAGATTAACAATGTCTTTTAAGAGGATTAGGCTGTCAGCAGCCTGCATAATAATAACAGGAACAACAGTATTGGCTTTTGTTTGCATCAGTTTCTGTGTCTCTGATTAATGGAGAAAATGTGGCATCCTCTGCTTATATTGTCAGTGTGTATACTTGTTAGGTTAAGTTGGTTGCTATTGTGGTTCTTTCTGAAGTTAATTGATATGTGGACCTGTGAGCTTGGAGATGTACTTTAGCTATTTACTAACCATCTTTTACTTGAAAAAAAGTTATTTCGTAAGAATCTAAACAAATTCTGATTATCTCAATTGCTTGGAGATCATCATTACCAGCAAATATCGTCTTTTGAACTATCAGACATTACCATATTGCTTTCTCTGTTGCATTGATGAATTTATGTTCCTTCAAATTAAACATAAATATGAGTTTTAAATCTTTATATTGGTAGAGCATGATTTTGAAGAATGACAGAATGCTGTAGCCAAATTTATCTGTTGGATGTCCTGTTTGTTCTGTACATAACTGGTAATGTCTGTGCTCAGTAGGAGTAGATGATATTGTCCTCTTGTGATTAAGATGACTCCTTTATTCTCCTTTTTAAGTTCTTGGCGGGTTGGCTTTTGTTCCATACAACATTTCTATTTTTTCTGCTGTATTGTGGTGTGTGAGGTTGGGGTTGTCGTGATGACTGTTTATCGACTAAAGTTTAGGTAGGACAGGAACAGTTCCATATGGTTCTTTTTACCTTTTCCTTTAGTGTATTAGGTAGGATGAAAACTTCTGTATGGTATTTATTTTCCTTCTTTTTAGTGTATATCCTAAAGCTTAATTGAGAACATGGAACTGTCTTAAACCTTTTCAGCAAACTTATTTTCGGTCACCTTTTCATTTGGAAGTTCTGAGCTTCTTATTCTGCATCTTCTTCATTGCACTTGAAGGTTATGTAATGTCTTTGCATGACTTTTACAAAGAATGATTGTGAAATGTTTTTGATAACCAAATGTTTCTTTGATGTCTGCACTGCAGGTGTTGGTAAGAGTTGCCTTCTTTTACGTTTCTCTGATGGTTCCTTCACCACAAGCTTTATCACAACTATTGGGTGAGTTCTTTCCCTTAGTTATACTTCTGTGGTTATTTCTTCAGAACGCCCTTGAGAATTATGTGCCTGGTTTTTCTGTGTACAATTACTTGTTAATGCTTGCTTCAATTTTATTTGTCAGAATTGATTTTAAAATTCGGACCATTGAGCTTGACGGAAAAAGAATCAAGCTTCAGATATGGGATACAGCTGGTCAGGAACGTTTTCGGACCATCACTACTGGTATGTTGTTATGGTTGTTCATTGATAAAAATTCTGAAGTGTTTCATCAAGGTCGTTATAAAGGAGTCTGGTATAAGAGGTTATAAAGGAGTCTGGTAATAAGAAGTCATTATGACTGCGAGAAGTTTTCTCCATTTTCGTTTTCTTATTTGAATCTTATTTAGAGAGTTTGATTTTGTGATGTTTTTCTCTCCCTTTTGTGTCTTCCCTACATTTCCATGTGACCATTTATACTCGTGCCCCCTTATGAAGAGAGTCGTTTATAATTGATCTTCTCTATCATATTATTATTGCAAAGTCGATGAGTCGTATGAAAAAGAAAGAACTGATCTTCCTGAGATCCTTGTGTTTTTGTTTGCCTGTGTACTTATTACTTCTCTTTTTCTGATTACAAATTTCTCCAGCTTACTATCGTGGAGCCATGGGTATATTGTTGGTGTATGATGTTACTGACGAATCCTCCTTTAACAGTAAGGTTCTTTATCCTGATTCTCCTATAATCCTATGTGTAGTTCATGTGTGAATTCTCGCCCTTTTTAGGACTTCGGTGCATTAATTGCATCATTCCATAACTCTTTTATCTGTTTGCCGTCATTTGTGCAGTATACTCATTACTGCCTGGCTCAAGTTTTTCTTTTTCTTTCTTTACTTGTCTTTTTCTTTTGTCCTCTCTTGTGGATGGTTCCTAATTGTTTCATCCTACCTACAGACATTAGGAACTGGATTCGTAACATTGAGCAGCATGCCTCAGACAATGTCAACAAAATACTTGTAGGGAACAAGGCTGACATGGATGAAAGCAAGAGGGTAGATTCTTGTTTGGACTGATTTTTTATCTTTAACTTTTCCTACTCCCCTCCCCCAGCAAGACCTGCAATAACCCAAATAATAAATAAAAGTTTGAAGGTCTGTGTTTTACTGCAAATCTAATATTTGGCCAATATGAACCTTTTTGCAGGCTGTCCCTACGGCAAAGGGTCAAGCACTTGCAGATGAATACGGAATTAAGTTTTTCGAAACTGTAAGTATGGTTCAACAACCTAGAAAGAAATGCTGGTAGGTTTTCCTGTACTAAATATAACTCTGTTATACCGTGCAGAGTGCAAAGACAAATCTTAACGTGGAACAAGTTTTCTTCTCAATAGCAAGAGATATAAAGCAAAGGCTTGCAGACACAGACTCCAAGGCTGAGGTGAATAACTTGATTTAGTTTTAGTAAATTCTTTTAAGTTACTTGAAGAATATCTATCCTTTATATTTTTGTCTCCAAATACTGAATGCTCATCGTTGACGTTGCAGCCGTCAACGCTCAAGATTAATCAACCAGAAGCAGGAGCTGGAGGTGGTCAAGCTGCCCAGAAATCAGCTTGCTGTGGTTCATAAAAATGGTTTGAATATCAGCTCTAAACAAATCAGAAGCTAAAGTGGAGGCGATATCGTTGGCGCTTGTAATATCTTTATTGGTCATTCTTTTGAAATTTTAACGTGTGAAAGATAGGTTTGACTATTATTTGAGAACAAATTTGTTGTTAACACACCTTTCCAGTTTCCTTCTTCATTAGCTTTCAAGGACCTGTAACCTAGCTGTTTATGAATCTTATGTGTACGCAAATACAACTTTTATTATGGGTACCTGAAACTTGATACTACTAACTTTATTCTATAATTACCAATCGTAAATAATTAAAGGGAAATTAGTTTCTGACATGGTATCTAAAATTCAGGATAATATTTTAGCGTAATCCAAGCCCTAAATACATTATAACACTAAAAGATAAAGTCACCAAGCAAAGCTAAGATAGGACTCTACTAATTAATGTCCTAGCTAGTCTCTAAGTCCATAACTATTCAAGTAATGATAATTAAGTCAAGAGTATTATATATATACGTAAAGACAGTAAAACACACATATCTCTAATTGACAAAAGCAAACTGAGTATATACCTATAATATGAGGATATGGCCGGCATTGTGCGAATGCCGTGAGTGCGTGATGCGATACTATGTAGAGACATTTCGACTTGAAATATCTAATTCCTATCCCTATTATATGAATTCTCCAAACTTTTCATCTTTTCGACATGAAATATCCGATTCCTATCCTTATTATACACTTTTGAGGAATTCTCCAAACTTTTTATCTTTTCAACCTGAAATATCAGATTCCTATCCCTATTATACACCTTTGAAGAATTCTCCAAACTTTTTATCATTTCTTCAGGTGGATAATTCCTGCTTTACGCCCTGGAATTGGAACCCGAACGTGCTTAACTATGAGAGAAGTTATTATCCGAAGCAGTACATGAGTTTCGAAGATTGCACTTCTTTTTTTGAAAAATTCGACGGGTTCAAATATGTGGAAGAGAAATAGTTCACTCCTTTTTTTTTCTTTAAGAGAAATCTCTTTTAGTTTGTTTAGTTTTGTGTAAAACATTGTTATGCGTGGTTAGAAAAATCTCTTATAGTTTGTTTAATTTTATTGTGCTATTTTTCCTAGTATAACTTTTTGTTATCATACTTACTCCTATTTATGATTTTGTTCTGCTTTAGAGACAATATCATTTGAGACTTGTGTTTTTCTTTCAAATCTATAGCAATACATTAGAGGCTTGTGCACGTGACAATCAGGTTTTGGGGATTTAGTTAAGTTGACTTGTTATCCGCATTAGTATTAGTTATTAAACTGCAAAATTTATGTTATTTCCACACTTTATGGTGTTTGAGACTGACTTATCTTGGTGGGATAAGACGAGTGCCATCATGACCAAATTAAATTAAACTTTGTGCATTTAGAGTTTGCCTTACCAATTTATTTTGACATAGCGATGGAAAACATATTTATTTAGGTTAACTAAAAACCTATCTTTGGACAATAATAGGGCAATAATATAGGGGGCATTATCAAGCACATTAAAATCGAATGGAGGTGTTAAACTTTTTTTAAAAAAAAACTTTATTTAGATTCTTTTTATATTGGAAGGGACACAAATTTGAATTAGTAAATTTCAGATAACAAATGATAAAAAAGAATTCATGGTAGCAATTTATCTTGACATAGATATCTCAGTAAGTATCATAAAAGAATTAACAAATTGGTAACAAATTTCCTAATTGTAAAAGTAAAACATTGGAAAGAGACTTAAAAAAAGCATCGCAAAACAGGAGATGCAATTGGTGTTGTTGGCCATAACTTGAAATCAACATTATCATCACGAGGGGTTAAGTTTAAATCCAAACAAAAAATCCTCTTGCTGCTATTTGACTTTTTCAAGATCGGAATTTCATCTGTAATTTTATTAATTTCATCACGATGACGCCTCATGTGGCCTCCTAACGCTTGACCCAATGAAAACTCCACACCACAAATAGAACATTTATGCATCTTGTTCTTTTTGTTGGCTTGAACAAGAAACTCTCCGAGTAATTTTGACCGTTTATTATGACTTGCACGGTGACCACCTAAGGCTTGAAAAGACGGAAAGCGCTTATTGCAAGTCTTGCATTCAAAATCATTAATTTCATGATGATCTGATGATGAAGAAGTGTTGTTGAAACGAGACAAAAGCGCCATTAAGGCGCAATTAGCCATGGCCTCTACTTCAATTTGCATATCGTCTTCTCTGCTTCTTTTCATGGATGTCATATTATACAAAGATTGTTTTTTTTTTATTATCAAATTTAGAAGTTTGAAAGAAAGAGTTGAAGTTAGAAGTCGAAGAATATGATATACTTTGGTTGGTGTTGCTTCACATATATATAGGTTGGAAAATAAGTTTTGCGTGTCTGAAAAATGAGACATATTAAATAAAATTGCTTGACTTTGTTAATTTATTGGTGAGTAGTCAAAGAAATACAGTTGGTTTACAAGTGGAACCAATTGATTTGACATAAGCAGTTGGGTGTTGCTGATGCTTTAGTCAATAGTGTGAAATGGAAATATTTTAGGTCAACGAAAAAAAAGTACTCTCTCTCCCTCTCCGCTTATTTTAGAGTTTTTGACTAAATTCGAATTGTGCACTATAAGGCTCATTCGAGGTGACTCTTTTAATAAGATTTTTTCAAGGTTAAAACTCGAGATCTCTGGTTAAGGGTGAAATAATCTTACCTCTGCATCACAATTTATGTCGGTGAATATCAATTACTAATAAGAGTAAAATAAATTTTTATTTTTAATATAATAGACAAGTAAAAATGAACATATGTGTAAAATATATTAATGTTGGCTTCTTTAAGGTTTCTAGAACACTTCCAAGTTCTTTCATATGTTTGAGTTCGTCGAGGTTTCTAGAACACTTCCCATAGTTTTCCTACGGTTCACACACTTGCAAATGTAAGCCTTGATAACGACAATTAAACGTTTTTTAGTAGGTTTGAAAGAAAGAACATCGTTTTTCATCTCATAATTAACTATCCTGTTTATTTATATTTGTCCAATTTTAAAAATTAAGAAATAATTTTTTATTAATTTATATTTTTATCTTAATATATTTTTCAAAATATTAAATTTATTATTTTTAAAGAATGATCTAATATAATTGTTATCTCTATGTAAGTTGTAAAACGTATTATCTCTGTGAAGAGGGGGTTGTTTAGCTCATTTAAAATGTGAAGATGGTATTATTTATCTAATACACAAGATTAAGGGCTAAGTGAAATTAACAAAAGATTAAGATATAAATAATGGTAAAATGATCAAAAATCTTTTCAATGTATTTTAAAATAACATGTAAAAGAAAATTACAACAGATAATTTGAAACGGAGAAGTGTATATAGTTTTCAATTAGCAGTTGGAATCCTCAGAATGTTCTTCGCATATATTACATCCTTCTCCGGATTTTTAAATTCTTTTCTTGAAGTTGATACTGTTGAAACTAATCTTACTTTTTGTCATTTTGTGTGATGTAAGAAATTGATGAACATTTTTTTTCTAAATGTAAGTGGTTAACTCAATCTATCACATGGTGTAGCAAGTGGTATCAAACTCTTGTAGGAGCATAAATTTTTTAATAAAAAGTCAAAGAAAGTGTTGAAAATACTCCTAAACTTGACGAGAATTTAGAAGTGTATTTCACTCATGTTGTAAGATGGAGTGTGTATTTAAGTTCAGCTAGTTAGTAAAATGGTGTTTTTAAGGCTATCAATAATTCGGGGATGAAACTAATAATTCACACCAAATTTAGGGATATTTTTAATACTTCTCTCTTCTATTAATGTTTACTTTACTCCAGCAACAGCTTTTGCGATCTTCTATATAAGCAGTGCCTTTGGTGAACACATAATACACACCATTAAAAAATATATATAACTTCTTTCTATTTTTTTGCTTTAAGTTATTTTTTGGATAATTATTTTAAGCAATCTTCAAACTTTCAATTACGAGCGTACATGTTTAGAAGTAACTGTGAAAATTTAGGGACAGACCAACTAAAACGATTTGCATTCCTATGGGATCGAAATCACATTTAAGATAGTAACTTGATTGTTGAGTTCGTAATGAGGGCATGAATAGACCATCACTAACATTGGTCGCCACAACCACAATCATCACCATCATCAATACAAACTATCTCAACCATCAGTAGCCGAAAATAAATAATTCACTTTTTTAATCAAATACAAATTTAATTTTATATATTTTTAATATTTAATGACTTTTTTATTTGGATTGCATATTTATTATGCTTTAAAATAAGTATATTATACATATTCGGATGTTGAAAAATAAAAAATCTTAATCATTCAATGTTTATATTTAATAATATTTTAAATATTCAAATATAAATTAGATTCAGATATTTTAATCTTAATACAAATAAATAAATAGAACCTCATTCTCCCTTGCCATATCTGATTTTGACGCAACAGTACATAGAAATATTTCATTTGCATCACATTTGATTGAATTATATATAAGTTCGATGTTATTATACCAATAATCAATATTCTCAAGGTAACAACAAATCAAACACATGATTTGTAAATAACTAATTAAGGATTATATATACAACAAAATGAATCCTAATTAAAGGTTGTTACGAATTATAAGCTGACTTAAATAAATATTCGCAAGACGGGCGATGGAGCCTCTGCCATCGGCCATAACTTCAAATCATCAACATTATCATTATCATCATCATTAGGTGTTCTGTTTAAGTCCAACCCAAAAATATTAATCCTCTTGCTGCTATTTGAATTCTTCAAAATTGGAATCATCGTCTTTTCATGAGCTGTAATTTTATTAATTTCATCACGATGACGCCTCATGTGTCCGCCTAATGCTTGACCCAAAGAAAACTCCATACCACAAATAGAGCATTTATGCATCTTATTCTTTTTGTTGGTTTGAACAAGAAACTCTCCGAGTAATTTTGGCCTTTTATTATGACTTGTACGATGTCCACCAAGAGCTTGGAAAGATGAAAATCGTTTATTACAAGTTTTGCATGCAAAATCATTGTTATTGTTGTTGTTGTTTAAACGCGATAAAAGCATTAAGGCGCAATTAGCCATAGCTTCTGCTTCCACTTGCCCATTATCTTCTCTGCTTCTTTTCATGGCTGTCATGTTTATATGGAATCAAGAATCAAAATATAAGGATTTATTTTTTGTGTATACTAAGGTTTTGAAACTTTGGAAGAAATGAGAGAATTTAGAAGTAGGAAATGATACTTTTGTTGATGTTGTTTCACATACATATAGACAAAAATTGTACGTGGAATTTAATATGGGTACGTGTTCGTCAAGTTTTGTTATTTTCTTTTTCTTGTTGATTAAGTTTATCACATATTTAATTAAATTAATGGGTCGTTTTCAAAGAAGAATTCCTTAACTCGCTTTAAGTACTAAAAAAATAATGTGAGTGGGAATAGTATTTTTCAGGTAATTTCTATGAGGTTTCTAAAACATGGGCGGCGCATGTGCAAACGTAGCCTAGAAAAGACACTACCACTTACCTTAGCACCAAAACACAATATTTCATCCGTCTCATTTTATATAAGTTAGTTTCACTTGACGTGGAGTTTAAAAGAAAAAATGGATTTTTAAAATTTGTGCTTTAAAATAAGTGATAGATGTTTATTTGACTATAAGTTATTTTCATTAAGGATAAAATAGATATTTTACAATTAAATTATTACTAATATAAAAATATATATCATTCTTTCTGAGATTGATTATAAAGGAAAGTGAGTCATAAACTCGGACAGAGGGAGTAGCATATTTCTGATAAGAAAAATGTTTTGCCGTTATTTAAACGCCTTATGTGAACTTTGTACTGAATTGGAAAAAAAAGAGAGAGGAAAGAATCAAACTTTTTATACGTACCAAGAATATAAATAAATGGGAAAAGGGCCTCATATACTCCTTAATTTTGTCATTTAGAACTGATATATTCTCCGTTATGAAAGTGGCTCATATATACCCTTACTGTTATACAAATGGCTCACATATGCCCTTTTCCTCTAACAGTGAAAAAATAATTTTTAAATTAATTTTTAAACTTTTTTTAATTTTTTAAAAAAGCTAATACATGCGGGGTATATTTGATCCTTCTTACACGTTTATTTCTTTTGACTATTTTTATTGATCGACTAATTTAAACTTATTACTTTTTTATGGTCATATTTATTTTTTCACTTATTCTCTTGTAAAATTTATTATAGATGCCCCAAATATTTATTTTTACGGATACAAAAACTAAATTACAATATAGCCTTAAAAAAATTAATTTTAACTTTTTAATTTTTTTCCACTCACACTTCTTTCTTTTTATTTCTCTTATTTTTATATTAAAGAATGGAAAAAAATAAAACTCAAATAAAAATAATCAAAGAAGTCAAAAAAATAATTTATGTGTGAAAAAGATTAAATACATGATTTTTTAAAAAAAATTAATTTAAAATTATTTTTGTTACTTTTGTAATGAAAGGAGTATATGTGAGCCACTTTTGTAACGTTAGGGGTATATATGAGCTATTTTGCAACAGTAGGGTATATGTGCGTCACTTTTGTAACGAGGGATATATTATCTCTAAATGACAAAGTTGAGGGGTATATCAGACCCTTTTCCCAATAAATTTTAATGCATTCCGTCAGGATATTATTATACAAATAATTATTCATAATAACTGGAACTAATTATTTAGAAATCAAAAAGGTAAATAACCTATTCAATTAATTACACAAATTTAAAAATTAAATCTGAAAACAAGAAAACGGAAATATAATAACCGTGTCCACTTAGTAGTAGTTTACTCGGATTAAGTTTCCATATATATAATCCCTTTTAATTTCTTTTTTTGGCAAACAAATCCTAATTCATCTCAGTTAATAAAAAGAAAACGAACACTATATATAGTTGTAACTCACCATAAAATATTTCTATTATAGCCATATAATAACAAGACGACTATTCTCTTATCGCGATATCATTTAAAGCGACTAAAGTATGTGCACATCTAACGCAACCATCAACATGACGTTGAAGAGAAGCAAAGTAGAAGAAGTATCAGTGGAGAATTTCGCAATGGCGAATTGTTTGGATATAGAGAATAGGAACGCATTGTTAGGACGACCTAAACCTTACAAATGCAAAAAATGTAAAAAACGATTTGAATCATTTCAAGCACTTGGTGGACATGCAACAAGTCACAAGAATAAGATGAACTTGATGCGTACTAATGGTGAACCATTACCTGTTGATAAAAAAAAACATGAATGTTCTATTTGTGGTAAAGAGTTTGCTATTGGACAAGCGTTAGGAGGGCACATGAGAAAACATCGCGATGAATTAAATCAAATCGAGCAGAATAAGAAGATGAAATTGGAAGAGAATTTGATCCAGAGTGGTGAACTTATTGTAGAAGCTCTTCATGACAAGAAGGATTCGGATAGTACTAAAAGAACTTTGTTCTTGGATTTGAGCATATGAGAATGAGTTGAAGAGGGGGTTGATATCTTTTTTGTTTTAATTGTAACTAATTATGCAGTTAGAGATTGTAGAAATCTAGTTAGGTACTTAGAAATTTCAGTTTTTGTTAGTGTGGCTTGGTGTACATATATACTAAGTTGCACAATTTATTTGTTTTTCTAATGTACAAATTTAATGCAAATATTAATCTATCTATAAGTTATGTTGGTCTAACAATCACATTATAAAACTTTATAAAATTTACCAAGTTGTAAATTGAGTCAAATATAAAAAAACACTTTGACTAGTGCCTAGTGATTTAGCTCGACTTGGTTTGATATTGAAAAAAAATTCTATTGTACTTGGATTGATTTTTGATTTTAACAAAAAAAAGTCATATATATATATTCATGTTTGAGACTTAGAATTTTGAATGGTACAATAAAGATTATAATCTATAGATATTAGTAACTCAAATAAAGTGCAAATCAAAATCAAATCAAAAAATAAAAAAAATCAATTCAATACTAAGAATGACAATAATATTGAATATTACCGCAGAACAACAGATCTACCCACGAAGAGACCGTAGCTACTTTAATTACCGTATCCAAATCCTAAATATATTAGGACACTAAGATAAAAGAAAGACCACTTTAATTCTTTAATTATTGTAGTCCAAATCCTAAATACATTAGGACATTAAGATTAAAAAAGACTACTTTAATTCTTTAATTTGCAATCAGACAAACCATGTCAAGATAGGATTAGGACTCTACTAAAAAATTTCTTAGTTAGTAATGGTTTAGTTAATTCGAGTTAAATCCATATCCTATTCAAATAATACTAATTAAGACCATTATATATAAATTACATACCTACATATTGTAACACATATTTCTAATTGACAAAAAGCAAGTTGGATCAATATGGATATTGATAGGGATATGACGATAGCAAATTTATTAGGATTTAATGGTCAAAGTATGTGGCATTATATGGAGAAGTGTGGATGCGAGTTATGTCAGCAAATGTTCTATTCAGAAGTACGTCAATATATATTGGGTTTACAACAGTTCGATTGCAATTTCTATTTGTATAGAACTTTAGAGAATTTTTCAAACTTGTTGTCTTTTCTTGAAGTCGATAATTTTGACCTTTTATCGCCGTGGAATGTGAAGCGGTACATGAGATTTGAATATGGTAGTTCCTTTTTTGTGAATCTCGACGGCTTCAAATTGAAGATGCTCTAGACAAATAGTTCGTTCATCTTTTAGCTTATTTTTTCTTCTTTTAGACATGTTTTTTTGGAGAAATTATTATATTAATTAAGTTTTAGACAAAAGCTTTAAGGCGCAACTAGCCATGGCCTGTTATCAAGAATGAAGCACAGAGAAACTTGAAGAAACGTGAGAACTTTGAGGTGAAGAATATGATACACATGGGTTGCTCTTTCCTTTTGTTTGTCTTAAATTTATTTTATTTATGTTTTTGGGCAAGGTCCACCTTTTGACTGGGGCATTTTTTTTGTATTATGATTTTATTTTAGGTACCTTATCGAAATTTCACTAGTTTAGGAGCATAGTTACTTAAATTCATGCAAGTTTACAATAGGAGGGTCTCCATAAGATTTTGGAAAAAAATTGACCGAAAGCTATATCACCAAAATATTTATGGGCTAACACACACGAAAAATGAGAAAAACCGCCTAATTCCTATAAATGCCTTGTAAATGCCTAAAAACACCATGAAAATTCCGAGGCTTCACCTGCTGCTCCCCCAGGTACTTACGGAGGGTCCCCAAAAGGTTTCGGAAAAAAATTGACCAGAAACCATATCACCAAAATATTCATGGGCTAACACACACGAAAAATAAGAAAAATTGCCTAATTCCTATTAAATGCCTCGTAAATGTCCAAAAACGCTGTGAAAATTCCCGAGCCTTCACCTGCTTCCCCCTCAGATACTTACGGAGGGTTCCCAAAAGGTTTCGGAAAAAAATTGACCGGAAGCCATATCACAAAAATATTCATGGGCTAACACACACGAAAAATGAGAAAAATTGCCTAATTCCAATTAAATATTTCATAATGCCCAAATATGCCGTGATAATTTCCGAGGCTTCACCTGCTGCGCCCCCGTGTACTTACAGAGGGTCTCCAAAAGAATTCGAAAAAAAATTGACCGAAAGCCATATCACCAAAATATTCATGGACTAACACACACGAAAAATGAGAAAAACCGCCTAACTTCTATTAACTGCCTCGTAAATGCCATGAAAATTCTCGAGGCTTCACCTGCTGCTCCCCTGGGTACTTACGGAGGGTCCCCAAAAGGTTTAAGAAAAAAATTGACCGGAAGCCATATCACCAAAATATTCATAAGCTAACACACACGAAAAATGAGAAAAATCGCCTAATTTCTATTAAATGTCTCGTAAATCCCCATAAACGCCGTGAAAATTCCCAAGACTTCACCTGCTGCTCCCCCGGTTACTTACTGAGGGTCCCTAAAAGGCTTTGAAAAAAATTTGATCGGAAGCCATATCACCAAAATATTCATAGGTTAACACACACGAAAAATAAGAAAAATCACCTAATTCTTATTAAATGCCTTGTACATGTCCAAAAATGCCGTGAAAATTCCCGAGAATTCACTTGCTACTCCCCTGGGTACATACGAAGGGTCCCCAAAAGGTTAAGGAAAAAAATTGACCGAAAGTCATATCACAAAAATATTCATAGACTAACATACACGAAAAATGAGAAAAATCGCCTAATTCCTATTAAATGCCTCGTAAATGCCCAAAAACGCCATGAAAATTTCAAAGGCTTCACCTGCTGCTCCCCCGGATACTTACGGAGGGTCCCCAAAAGGTTTCGAAATATATTTTACTGGAAGCCATATCACCAAAATGTTAATGGGCTAACACACACGAAAAATGAGAAAAATCGCTTAATTCCAATAAAATGCTTCGTAGCTACCCAAAAACGCCGTGCAAACTCCCGAGGCTTCACCTGCTGCTCCCCGGGTACTTACGGAGGGTCCCCAAAAGGTTTCGAAAAAAATTGAACGGAAGTCATATCACCAAAATATTCATGGGTTAATACACACGAAAAAATGAGAAAAACCGCCTAATTCCTATTAAATACCTCGTAAATGCCCAAAAACGTCGTGAAAATTCCCGAGGCCTCACCTGCTGCTCCCCCGGTTACTTACGGACGGTCCCAAGAGGTTTCGAAAAATATTGACCGAAAGTCATATCACCAAAATATTTATAGGCTAACACACACGAAAAATGTGAAAAATTGCCTAATTCATAATAAATGCCTCGTAAATGCCCAAAAATGCCGTAAAATTTCTCGAGCTTCACCTGCTGATCCCCTAGGTACTTAAGGAGGGTCCCTAAATGGTTTCAAAAAAAAATGACCGGAAGCCATATCACCAAAATATTCATAGGCTAACACACACGAAAAATGAGAAAAACTGCTTAATTCCTATTAAATGCCTCGTAAATGTCCAAAAACGTCGTGAAAATTCTCGAGACTTCACCTGCTGCTCCCCCGGGTGCTTACGGAGGGTCCCAAAAAGTTTCAGGAAAAAATTAATCGGAAGCCGTATCACCAAAATATTCATGGGCTAACATACACGAAAAGTCACCTAATTCCTATTAAATGCCTCGTAAATGCGCAAAAACACCTTGAAATTTTTCGAGGTTTCACCTGCTGCTCCCCTGAGTACTTACGAAGGGTCCGCAAAAGGTTTCGTAAAAAAATTGACCGGAATTCATACCACCGAAATATTCATGGGTTAACACACGAAAAATGAGAAAAATCATCTAATTCCTATTAAATGCCTCGTAATTTCCCAAAAACACAGTGAAAATTTCCAAGGCTTCACCTGCTGCTCCCCCGGGTACTTACGGAAGGTCCCCAAAAGGTTTCAGAAAAAAATTGACCGGAAGCCATATCACCAAAATATCCATGGGCTAAGACACACGAAAAATGACAAAAAATTCTTGTAAATTGTCCCCTAAATGCCCAAAATGGACTCTGAAAATGGTGAGACTGTATGTACTGCTCCCCCAACTCCCTACGGAGGGTTCCATCAAGGTTTCACAAAAAAATCATCCGAAAGCCATATTCGAACATAAACGTAATAAAAATGGATCCTACAAAAGTTTAATTAAACCGTAGATAAGAAATCTAGCTATTCATAATATTGCTTAAGAACAAAGCATAAAATTCTCTAAAGAATAATTAAAATAATAAAAGAAAATGTAACTCTAAGACAAATACATATTGCTTTCGCTTCTGCGTGTTCTTGCCTCCAAAATTAGTGTGCCCCCTCCAAAATATGATTAAGGATAAATTTGCTCTAAATCATATAGTCAAGAAGCAAATTATATAGAGATTAACTACTATCCATGGATAGTGGACAAGAAAATTATATCGTCAACTCATTTTTAGAAATACTTATTTCTCTTAATTTAATTATTATATTTTTGTATTTACTGATTAATGATTTTTCATCTTCTCTTTTTTTATTTATTTTTTAAAACATGTTTTTACAGATCTAAGGTTCAATTGTTTGAAATAACGTTCAAATATTTTTGGGACTATTGACTTTGAGTACTATTTAGATTGGAGTACATATGGTGGTATATGGATCAAAATTTATTTTCAATTATTTTGTGTTGTTGATTGAATGAACTCAGAAGAGAAAACATTGAAGCAATGGAAGAACCTATCCAAACACTTTTTCATGTTGTGAATAAGACTTAATAAGTTATAAATAATTTTTTTATGAGATTAATTAGTCTAGATTCTAAAAAAAATGAGTAAAAAACTATCATTGATGATTGTCTCAAATTGCTTCAATGGTGTTAACGAAGAACGAGAGTGAAATAATGAGGACGAAGAAAGCAATGAAATAATCCTTCTTGATTTTGGTAATTAAGCCAAATAAGAATCCTTTACAAACTCCTATAATTAATTTAGAGTCCAAGTTAACATATAATACTCTTTTTGTTGTTTTTATTTGAATATTAATAATCTGTGAATATATTAAAAGAAACAAGTATTTCTAAAAATGAGTTGACGGTGTAATTTTCTTGTCCACTGTCAGTCAGAGGCGAACTCAGGATTTAAGGACTTCGGGTGCACCAATATTACTTTAGGGTTGAGCTCAAATATGAGCTCTAAAGAATTTGAGAACTTCGCACCAATATTACCTTAGAGCTTTGCTCAAATACGAGCTCTAAAATAAACTTAAAATAAAAACACTAAAATGGCACTCTAGCTGGATTCAAACTCAGGTCTCGTGGGTGGATTCTTTAGCTTGTACCAACAACACCATGACACTCCTATGCTCCTCATGGGTGCACTGATAATTATATCCTAATTTTTGTCAGTTTCTCAAAATAGATATACATATATGCACATGATTTTTTTCAAAGTTAACGTGTGCATGTGCACCCCACCTAGAAGGGTAGGTCTGCCTTTTCTGTCAATAGATAGAAGTTAATCTCAATTATATATAACATTTAACTAGAGGTTTCGAGAATCGTGTAGGATGAATAAGATTTTTCTACTCTTAACTAGGAATCTTGCATTCAAACTCTAGAAATAAAATAAATTATATCCTTATTTTCTCCTTTAATAAGCCTTAAACGGTTTGAATCCGAATCAAATAGTTAATACCTCAGTACAATCATCTATAAAAAAATTAAACAAAAAAAGCGAAGAAAGAAGGAGAAGAATTAGTTTCATTTTACTCTTATCTTCTTCTTTTTTTCATTTGATTTTCGATGTTCACATTAGAGTTTGACTAATTTGAATTCGTATCGGATAAGGCCTCATTTGACAGGTTGCACTCAGCAAAAAAATTTCGTACCTAAAACTCGAATCCAAAATCTCTAATTAAGAAAAAAAAACAGTGTCATCTATTGTATCATACCCTTTAATAGTAATTAAAATAAATTAGTTGTACATAGGAGTATGTCATTTTCCTTCATGAATCATGATTCATCCAAAACGATTTGTGCAAAGTAGTACTTTCTTCACCGGCACTCACCAACTAAGAAACTTTACTAACATAAAATTTAGTCAAAAAGCACATATATGTCCTTTTCACTAAGCTACGTATGCACGTGCGTTTTTTGCGGACTCATATATTCGATTCATTTTTATTTATCGGTTATATTAAAAATTCATTTTTATTTATCGGTTATATTAAAAATTCATATTTATTTTTATTTGTTTAATTTAAACAAATAAAAGATAATTTATTATTTTATATTTATTTTATTATTATTATTAAGTATTATTCTCTTCATCTTAATTTATGTGATGTTATTTGACACATAACTTAAAAAAGAAAAAAGAACGACTTTTAAAATTTATGATCTAAAATAACTCATAGATATTTGTGTGCGTATAAATCATTTCATAAAAGATAAAATGAGCATTTTAAAATTAAATTATTACAAAATATATAAATTTGTCATTTTTTTGTGACTGATTAAAAAGAAAAATAAATCATATATAAAAATTGGAATAGAGAGAATAATTATTTTTAATTCATTCTTTAATAAGTAAAATGATTTATAATATAACAACAACAATAATAAATTCCGTGAAATCTTATAAATCATAAAATTATAAAGTGAGGTCCGCGAAAGATAGTATATAGGAAAGCTCTTGGAAATCTTGTTGAAACCTCAAACAAGCCAACATATTAATATTGACCCATAGCCTTTAAATACTTTTCTTGTTTCTTTGAAGTAGCATCAAATATTTCCTATATTCACACACACGTCTATTTCTAACGCTCCCTTTATTTACTTTTAGAATACACACACGAAAATTCATAATTTAATACTTTAATTTTCATGTTGTTCACACACACGCAAAAAAGTCACACACAAACTCTTATATGTGTGTGAAGCAACAACAAACAAATAGTATCATATCTCTTACTTCTACCTTCTAACATATCTTCAAACTTATATAGTATACTAAAACATCTTCATTTTAGTTTCATCAATAATATGACATCCATGAAAAGAAGTAGAGAAGACGATATGCAAATTGAAGAAGAGGCCATGGCTAATTGCGCCTTAATGCTTTTTTCTCGTTTCAACAACACTTCTTCATCATCAGATCATCATGACATTAATGATTTTGAATGCAAGCCTTGCAATAAGCGATTTCCGTCTTTTCAAGCCTTAGGAGGTCACCGTGCAAGTCACAATAAACGGCGAAGATTACTCGGAGAGTTTCTTGTTCAAACCAACAAAAAGAATAAGATGCATAAATGCTCTATTTGTGGTATGGAGTTTTCTTTGGGTCAAGCATTAGGTGGACACATGAGGCGTCACCGTGATGAAATTAATAAAATTACAGCTCATGAAAAGACGATCATTCCGATTTTGAAGAAGTCAAATAGCATTAAGAGGATTTTTTGTTTGGATTTAAACGTAACCCCTCTTGATGATAATGTTGATTTCAAGTTATGGCCGATGGAACCAATTGTATCTCCTGTTTTGAGAATTTTTATTTAAGTCAGTTTTTAGTTCGTTGTTAAGGTTTTAATTAGGATTAGAAGAATTAATTAGCTGCATGCAGTTATTTGTGGAATTCTTTCTATTCATTTTTGTTGTATATAATCCTTAATTAGTTCGCTGATTCTTTTACATATGCTGATGAATCTATCCATATTACCACCTAGGTTTTAGGTATTTACAATTCATGTATTTGATTTTGTTGTTACCTTGAGAATATTTAATTATTGGTATAATACATCAAACATTTAAATAATTCAATCAAATGTGATGCAAATACTCCTATGTCACTACAACAAAAGAAATATTTAGTGGCAATAGGTTTAATGTCATCTTAATCGAAATCGTTAAAATCTATAACTACATTTATATAAGGTGTTGAGTATAAAATACTTGAAATCGACTTGAATTTTCCTATTGATTCAAACTAAAAGAGGTTTTCTTACGTTGGCTAATGGTTATATGTATAAAATCCTAATACTTGCAAAAATAAGAATAATTATTAATAAATTTATTTCAAAGTTAAAAAGTGTGTAAAAGAAAAAATGGTATATTATATTGTTTAATGACTAGCAAATCTAAATGAGTTGATTCTAAACGTAGAGAGTCAAAATTAAATGTCAATAACTGTTAAGAAATATTATATTATCATATATTCACTTTCCTATTTAGTGTAAATTACATCACATATAATATGGATCATAGATATAGTGTCTTAGAACTAGGCCTTAATTGATTTGTAATACATGTATATATATATTGGTATGCAGTAAATGTTAATATACAACTTCAGCCATTTCTCTTCTCCTCCAGAATTTCACTGCCATTTCTTAACTTTCTGCAATCTTTATTTTCTAAGTTGGTATCAGAGCAGCCTATAATTTTTCCAAGAAAATGCCAAACAGCGAAGACAATACAACAACTCGCAATTCCAGCACTTCTAACATCAGCCAGCGAAGTGTCGGTATGGACCCATCTAATCCATACTTTGTTCATCCTTCTGATCATCCAAATCATGTACTCGTTCCAACAAAATTGAATGGCACTAACTATCTATCATGGAGTAAATCCATGATACATGCCCTCACGGCCAAAAAAAAAATTGGTTTTATCAATGGATCTATTAAACCATCTTCGGAAACCGAACAACCAATCGAATATGCTCAATGGAATCAATATAATAGTATGATTTTGTCATGGCTTACACACTCTGTGGAATCAGATTTAGCCAAAGGAGTTGTTCTTGCCAAGACCGCTCATCAAGTGTGGGAAGATTTTTGGGATCAATTCTCACAAAAGAATGCACCAGCAATTTATCAGATCCAGAAATCATTGGCATTTCTTTCACAAGGTACACTAACAATTTTTGCCTACTTTACAAAACTCAAAAGTTTTTGGGACGAGTTAGATATGCACAGATCTATACCCACTTGCAATTAGATGAAAGCACATGTTGAACAAATGGAAGAAGATCGTGTAATGCAGTTTCTCATGGGACTCAACCACACCTACGATGTTGTCCGTTCAAATGTCCTCATGATGTCACCACTACCCAATGTTCGTCAAGCCTACTCGCTTGTTATTCAACAAGAAACTCAGCGAGGTATGGCAACGGAACAAGTGGAAAATTTCTCTATTGCTGCTGCTATCCAAAGTCGTCAAAATAATTCTTTAAACAAATTCAAAAACAAGCATTGTGAACACTGCAACAGAGAGGGACAAACAGTTGATAATTGTAGGACTCTAAAGTTTCATTGGAATTATTGGGACAAAAGAGGCCATACAGAGGATATGTGTAAATTCAAAAATGGTACGTGGGTTTCAAGCAAATCAAGCAACCAAAACGGGCAACAACCTTCTCGTAGAAGTTAAGGTAACTCACAAAATATTGTTCAATCGGCTAATGTTATAGATTCTTCTCAAACTTCACATGGAATTCATGCTCAAGATACCAATAGTTATTCACATGGACTTTCAACAAATCAACTTCAACAAATTGCTCAAGCTTTGTCTAAGATGACTCAAAATTTTGCTACTGGTAATGTTGATACTTATGCAAACGCAACAGGTTTATCCTCTTTCCCATATACTTCAATTAATTATGTATTTCATAAGCCATGGATTTTGGATAGTGGAGCTACTGATCATATAATTTTTGATTCCACACGTTTTACACACACAGAATCCCCATCCATATCGATTGTTAATTTACCCACTGGATCTACTGCTTCCATCACTTGCACAGGCACTATTCCTTTCGACAAAGATATCACCTTAAAAAATGTTTTATGTGTTCCATCTTTTCGCTTAAATTTAATGTCAGCAAGCAAGCTCACTAATGCCCTGAATTGTTGTGTTATGTTGTTTCCCACTTTTTGTGTCTTGCAGGACTTGGCTACGGGGAAGATGATTGCCTTGGGTGAACAACGTGGTGGTCTGTATTACATGTCTCCATTGCAGAAGATACCTACCTCTCACCAAGTTTCTCAGGCATCAAATTTATGGCACATGCGTCTTAGTCATCCATCACCGTCTTGTCTTAAATTAGCTTCTTCATTATTATCTTCTCAAAATCTCTCTTTTAATGATAATTGCACCATTTGTCGTATGGCGAAACAGACAAGACTTCAATTTCCTTTAAGTTCAATATCTAGTCATAATCCATTTGATTTATTGCATTGTGATATTTGGGGTCCGCACAGGGTATCCACACGTTTGGGAGATCGTTTCTTTCTTACTATTGTGGATGATTTTACAAGATGCACTTGGGTATTTCTTATGAAAAAAAAATCTGATACACAAAATCTAGTAAAATCTTTTATTGCCTTTGCACGTACTCAATTCCATGCCTCAGTTAAAACCATAAGGGTAGATAATGGAGGAGAAATCTTATCTATGAGAAGTTTCTTTCAGTCTCAAGGCATTGAATGTCAACGGACTTGCGTCTATACTCCTCAACAAAATGGAGTAGTTGAACGCAAGCATCGTCATATTCTAGTTGTAGCAAGAGCGTTACGATTTCAATCTCACTTACCTCTCTCTTTTTGGGGAGAATGTGTGTTGACTGTTGTCTATCTCATCAATAGGCTTCCATCACCATTGTTATCTTCTAAATCACCTTTTGAGTTATTATATAATCATCCGCCATCCCTTGATCACTTAAAAGTGTTTGGCTGTCTATGTTATGCAACAGTTGTTAATCCTACTCATAAATTTGATTCTCGTGCAAAACGTTACATTTTCGTTGGGTATCCTACTGATCAAAAAGGTTACAAACTTTATGATTTGGATACTAAAAAAAACTTTGTAAGCCGAGATGTCAAATTTTTGGAAACCACTTTTCCTTTCTCAACTTCACCAAATCAACATTCTATGAATGATAAATTGTCTTCCGGATGCACGAATAATTGGCAGTGTGCACCATCTTCTCCTAATACTCCACCTCAACCAACCCAATACCATGACGTACATAATCCCACATCTTCTCAAATATTATCTCCAGCTGAACCCATTGAAGCATCAGAAGTATCACAAGACCAACCCATAAATTCTGAAACTTCACCTTCAGTTGAACCTACTCTTGCACCAAATATTATAATAAATCCTTCAACGGAATTAACAACACCTTCTTCCACCCCGAAAAATCTTTCTGATCCTCCCATCAGACAATCCCTTCGTCCTAAACAGCCTCCAGCATGGCAAAAAGACTACATATTGTCATCAAAAGTCAATCAATCAAACCCAACACCAAGTTCTCAATCAGGTACTCATTATCCTCTTTCCAATTTTCTTTCTTATTCTCGTTTATCATCTGCACATTGTACCTTTTTAGCTAACATTACAGGTCATACCGAGCCTACCTCATATGATCAAGCAATTCTTGATACTCATTGGAAACAAGTCATGGCTGCAGAATTAGAAGCCCTCTAACAGAATAATACATGGAGTTTTGTACCTCTTCCTGCTGGACATAAACCCATCGGTTGCAAATGGGTTTACAAAATTAAGTACAAGTTAGATGGTACCATTGAAAGATATAAGGCTCGTCTTGTTGCTAAATGATACACTCAAGTAGAAGGGACTGATTATCAGGAAACATTTTCTCCTACAGCCAAACTTACTACCCTTCATTGTCTACTTACTGTTGTTGTTGCACGCAATTGGTTTGCCTACCAGCTAGACGTCCAAAATGCATTCCTTCATGGTGACTTGGATGAAGAAGTATATATGGAAACTCCCCCTGGACTTCGCCGACAGGGGGAGAAGACTGTATGTCGGCTACACAAATCCCTATAGGGTCTCAAACAAGCATCAAGAAATTGGTTTCTCACCTTTTCAGAAACTATTCGAAAAGCTAGCTATAAACAATCAAAAGCTGACTATTCTCTTTTCACCAAAGCCCAAGGTACTTCATTTACTGCAATTTTAATTTATGTTGATGATATACTTCTCACAGGAAATGATCTTAAAGAAGTCGAGCATTTCAAAAGGATCCTTCTTAAACGCTTCCGCATCAAAGATCTTGGAGATTTAAAATATTTTTTGGGTATTGAGTTTTTCAGATCACATAAAGGTATTTTCATGTCTCAAAGGAAATAAGCATTAGACATCTTACAAAACTCAGGACTTCTAGGGGCGCGCCCAGACAAGTTTCCAATGGAACAAAATTTGAAACTTACTTCTACACATGGTGAATTATTAAATGATCCAACCAAGTATAAAAGGTTAATTGGCAGACTGATTTATCTTATGGTTATAAGACCTGACATAGTCTACTCTATTTGTACACTAAGTCAATTCATTCACGAGCCTCGGAAACCTCATTGGGATGCTGCTGTACGAGTCCTTAAATATATTAAGGATACTCCAGGTCAACGCTTATTATTTCATTCCACCAATGATCTAACGTTGAAGGCCTTTTGTGATTCGGATTGGGGAGGTTGCAGTGCCACAAGGAGATCAGTCGAATGTTTCAAGATCATCAGCAGAAGCAGAATATCGGGCTATGGCTAACACATGCTTGGAGCTCACATGGTTGCGCTATATTCTACAAGATTTGAAAGTCCCACAATTAACTCCTACCCAATTATACTGTGATAATCAAGTTGCTTTGCATATTGCAGCAAATCCTGTCTTCCATGAACGTACAAAACATATTGAAATACATTGTCACATAGTTCGAGAAAAGTTGCAAGCTGGAATGGTTAGTCCATCATATGTACCTACACGCTTCCAGTTGGCATATTTTTTTACAAAGGCATTGGGAAATGATCAGTTTGTGACACTACGCAACAAGTTGGGACTTCCTGATATTCACTCTCCAACTTGAGAGGGAGTGTTAAGAAATATTATATTATCATATATTCACTTTCCTATTTTGTGTAAATTAGATCACCTATAATATGGATCACAGATATAGTGCCTTAGAACTAGGCCTTAATTGATTTGTAATACATGTATATATATATTGGTATGCAATCAATGTAAATATACAACTTCAGCCATTTCTCTTCTCCTCTAGAATTTCACTGCCATTTCTTAACTTTCTGCAATCTCTATTTTCTAAGTATAACTACTAAATTTAAATAGAATAAGTTACGAGATGACTTTTCAAATAAAACGTTGCTGATAAATTAATATTTGCAAACAAGTCAGTACACTAGAAATACAAAAAAATTCAGTACACAGTGTATATATATACCAAGCCTAAGAAGTAGTTACAATCAAAACTAAAGAGGAATTATCCCTGTCATCAATGCATTCTCATTTGGTGTTAAATTCAAATCCATGAACAAAATTCTTTCACTACTCTTCGAATTCTTGTCGTGAAGAGCTTCTACTAAGTCACCACTCTTGGAATTCTCCTCCAATGCCTTCGTCTTCTTCTTCTGCTTGAGTTGATTTAATTTATCGCCATGTTTTCTCATGTGTCCGCCCAAAGCTTGTCCAATATTGAACTCTTCGCCACAAATGGAGCATATGTGTTTTTTAGACTTAACGAATAATGAGTCGTTGCTATTAGTACTCATCGCAATGATCTTGTTCTCTCTATTTTTATGGCTTGTCATGTGTCCACCGAGTGCTTGAGATGAATCGAATTGTTTTTTGCATTTCTTACATTTAAAGACTTTATATCGTATTAATAACCCGTTTCTTTCTATTATATCCGCACAATTTGCCATTGCAAATTTCTCCACTGAATCTTCTTCTACTCTATATCTCTTCAACGCCATGTCCATGGTTGTGCTAAGTGTCCACACACTTTAATAGCTTTAATTTTGTAGCGCTTTTAGTAAATTATAAAATAATTACAGAAAGAGAAGAGTCGTTTTATCGCAATTGGTAAGTAAATATTGAAGTGAGTCCAATAATTATGATGTGTGGATTATTGAGTTACTACTATTAGTCTATTTATAGTGTCCACTTTCTTCTCCTAAACCGAGTTGGATTCTGATTATATAAAAAGTTAAAAACCAAATCCAAGAAAATTTATGTTTCCTTATTTTAGACTCTTTTTTTTTTCACTACGCTGATGACATTTATTATATTTGTGTAAATTAATTTAACAGGTTATTTTCGTTATTTAATTTCTAAGTAGCTAGTTCAAGTTAATAAGAATGATTAATTTAATTGTATAGTTATCTTTAAAGTGGTTTATTACATTAATATTTATTTATATTATTAGTATATTAAAGTTAAATTCTTTCCCTTTTTTTTTTCTTTTTCCTCTTTCCAATTCAGTCCAAGTTCACATAAGACGTTTGTGCGTAAAAAATAAGGTATATAGTACTCTAATTAACAAAGACTTGCTTTAAATTAATATACACTCCCTCCATTTTTATTTGTTTATTCTATTTTAAATTGACACGGAGTTTTAAAAAAATTGAATTTTATGGTCTTAAATTAAAGATCTGTTAAATAATTAAAACATTTTTTAATTTTATGATCTTTAACACGTCATGTGAAAAGTTGAAATTAAAGAGTTGTTAAAATTAAAAAAAGACATAAACAGACTAAAAAGAAAAATAGGACAAACAAATTAAAACATAGGGATTACTTAATTATCATGCTCAGAGACCGATCGATGTAGATGGTTGATTAGGAATTTACACATCTACAAATATTTAAAAAGGTGAATCCAATAATTTATATTATTTCATTAACTTGAAATCGTTATAAAAATACATAAATTTTAAATTCAGTATCTGTCTCTGTCAAGAGTTGACTAAATACCTTAAATTTGGTGGACAATTTGATTTTCCACATATAGGACTAGAAGGAAGGTTCACTCTAATTAGAGAAAAGAAAGCCAATTATTATTAACATGCTACATTAACTCAAAGTAATTAAAATTGCTAAGCCACTAATACTGAATAACAGACGCGGTTATGAAAGTCATTACAAGGAAGCAAAGAGACATTTTATATGATACTTAGATAAAGTTGATTACAAAAAATTATCTGGTGACTACGTTGCGATTTTTTAAGCACAATCGAATGATTTTTTTTGTTATGAAAAATAATTTGGTGATATATTATGATACTTGAGCAAAGTTGAGTTGTTTTTATATTACAAAGAATAGTTTATACTGGAGAAAAAGTGGTAGGAGTATGTAAGCACTTATGTGTATTAGAAAGCTCAACGAAATTACCTAAAAAATATTCCCACACACATTATTTTATGAGTTGTACTCTTATTTTACTTCTCAAACACGGTGAGCTCTACTTTGAAAACGACTTTTGTATTAATTGAATTTGTGACTAACTTAATCAATCAGAAAAAAAAACAACAAATCTTGGTTAACACGTACTATATTAAATTCCACATACAACTTTGTCTATATATATGTGAAAGAAACACCAACAAAGGTATCATTTCTCACTTCTAAATTCTCTCATTTCAAAAACTTGGTATACAAAAAAAATCGTTATATTTTCATTCTTGATTATTATAAACATGACAGCCATGAAAAGAAGCAGAGAAGATAATGGACAAGTGGAAGCAGAAGCCATGGCGAATTGCACCTTAATGCTTTTGTCTCGTTTAAACAATAACGACAATGATTTTGAATGCAAGACTTGTAATAAACGGTTTCCAACTTTCCAAGCTCTTGGTGGACATCGTACAAGTCATAATAAACGGTCAAGAATACTAGGAGAGTTTCTTATTCAAACTAATAAAAAGAATAAGATGCATATATGCTCTATTTGTGGTATGGAGTTTTCTTTGGGTCAAGCCTTAGGAGGACACATGAGGCGTCATCGTGATAAAATTACAGCTCATGAAAAGACGATGATTCCGATTTTGAAAAAGTCAAATAGCAGCAAGAGGATTAATATTTTTGGGTTGGACTTAAACATAACACCTGATGATGATGACAATATTGTTGATGATTTGAAATTATGGCCGATGGCACCAGTTTCATCTCCTGTTTTGCGAATCTTTATTTAATTTATAATTCATTTTAGACACTTTGCATTCATTTTTCTTGTATATATATATAATCATTAATTGGTTCGTTAATTAATTCTTTTATATATGTCGAATCTACCAATATTATACTACCTAGTAGAGTGATCATATATTCTATTTTACCTTGAAAAGTTATGATTCAAGATTCTAAAAGAGATTTTCTTAGTACATATAACTACAATTAGTAATATTTGGAAAAAGAGATCATAACAACAAATAAGGAATTTCACCTAGAACGCGCGACCTAGTTGTAGGGGCGAAGCGTCGATCGATCAAGAATTCTGATGAGACTAGTGAAAATGAGGATGTTAAGATGATGAGTGTATGAATGTATTAGGAGAGAGATAATAGAAAATGAGGATATTCAGAAAAATAAGAGAGTGCTTTTGTAAAAGACAAGATGAAGAAAGTGATGCTAAGGTGATTCGGACATGTGAAGAGAAAACACCACCTACCCAAAATTCTACTTGTGGGATTAAACGGATATATATGTTGTTGGTAAGTTTGCTCTAAATTGTTTAGTCCAAGGGAAAATTTAGATATATATAACTATCACGAGTTGTCATAAGATGGATAGAATTTTTCTACACGTGAAGGTAAATTTCATAGATGGCAACACGAGTTTTTTCAAACTAATAATTTTGTTATAATCTTATTTATATTCATTCACGGATTGTATTTATTCGATTAAAAATAAAAGAAAAAGTAAAAGGTCAGTATCCTTCGGATATCGGTCAAGTTAATTTTTTAAATTAAATTTATATTTATGAAATTAAAAATTAAAAATATCAAAAAGAATTATTCACAGATAGTTGAATTTTCCGTCATATGTGAATTTTGTGTTAATAGAGGCAAAGTTTTGTAATTTTTATGTTAAAAAACATAGTTAAGTGATTTGTTGGGGGGAAAATCATAATTGTATGAACATTTATGAAGTTTATCCCTACTCTTATTAATTAACTAGAAGTCTTCAGTTTAAACTCTAAAAATTAAATAAATTATATCTCTATTTTTTCCTAATATAGAGAGACTTTAAACAGTCTGAATTTGAATTAATTTAATCTGTTATTCAAAACAATATCACGAAAACCAAAATACAAATAAAAAATTAGTTGCATCATAAATCCAACTGCCAAGAAAAATTTGACTCCATCACAATTTATGTTAATTGTATATAGTATGTCATTTTCCTTCATGAACCTTTGACTCCTAAAAAACAATTTGTGAAAGTAATACTAGTAGCACTAAACCATGTTGCCTTGTTTTTTCTCTTCCAACTTGTCTACAAAGTCACTGCTCTCATAACCCTCACAAACCAAGGAAATTTTTTATTATGTTTGAGGTATAAATATGATATGGCAGACAAAAGTTATATAAAGTTTTACTTATAATTTGCCAAATGGATAAGTGAGTCTCATTTCAGAAAATGGCCCAAATTCCTCTTTTTCTCTCTTCCTTTTTAACGTTTTTTTATCTCTCTCTTACTTTTTTACTTTTCTTTTCCAACCATTCTTCCAAATTTTACACTTTCATACTTTATAATTTTATTCATGGAAAGTATGAAATTCAAAACTTCTTGCCTGATTCATTTTGTTTCTAACATTTTGATATTATTTTTTCATCTCAATATTAATTATTTATATTGCTACGATAAGTTAAATAAAATTATTTATTAATTTACAAATTAAGATATAACTAATTACAAATTTTCTATTTTATTATAACAATTAATTCTTTTTGAAAGTGAAAATAAAATTTATAAAGTTACAAAAAAAAGAGTAAATTAGTAAAACTATTATTTTATTTATGATTTCTTAAGAAAATTGTAAAAGAAAACGTAGGCTATTAATATGAAAAACAAAGACGGTATAAAATTAATTTGTTCTTTAATTCTTCCCTCAACAATTTCATGTTTCCCAAAGCACTTAAATCCATCAAATACTCTTCAATAAAAAAATATAACGAAAAGAGCATCAATAATCTTGACAAAAAAAAGTGTTGGGATTAAAAAAAAAACTTATATCTTGATTTTATAAACGGAAAATTAAATATAAACAACCAATTTAAATAAATAACATAGAATAGAAAAAATAGTATTAATATAATAAACTAAAAACACTTATATAACGATCATAAAAATTAAATCAAAATTCACTACAAAAAAAAGGAAAAATATAAACTAATTAGATTAGCTAAGAACGAAAAAAAACATTTTAAAAAATGGAAACAAAAAATATATTAAACTAAGTGTAAAACAAAAAATAATGGTAGAGGGGACTTAAAGATGCCCCTTTGTCAGCTTGGCAGATGGGTCCCATCCATGCTCAGTTATCAATCAAGCAATGCCTCATACATAATAAAAAATTTCCCAACGAAGAAACTAATATTCGTTTCGTTTCATATTAGGTGACATCGTTTGATTTGACATAATGTTTAAAAAAAATTATTTTTAAAATTTGTAGTTTAAAATAATTCTTAGGTATTTGTATTGTTATAAATTATTTTATTAAAAATAAAAAAATATTTTTAAAGTTAATTATTTTTAATTATAATAAGATAACCTTCTTTTCAAAATAGATTATATAAAATAGTTAGGAGTCGTTTGTTATGAGATATAAGATGTAATAATCCTAGGATAAAATGTAGGATTACTTTATTTTACGTTTGATTAGTGATATTAGGTAGTTCTTCGATTATTTATTCCATTATTTTTTCCACAAGAATGGAGTAAGTTAACTCATATACATGATGAAATGACTTATCGTGAAAGAAATTATCCCAGAATAACTTATTCCAACCATACGACAGTAAGAGTAATATAAAATTAGTCTTAAAAAAGCACATTGTCCTTATCACGATGCTACGTATGCACGTGTTTTTTTTCAACCCTTTATTTGGTCAACTATACACATATGAAGGCAGTTGGAAGTGTTGTAGAAAAATCAAAGAAGCCAACATTATTTTACTTTTCTTGTCTCTTTATTAGATTGCACATTTTCTTTTGACTCACTTAACCAGCAAGGAAAATTCAGACACACGCAAAAAAGTCGAGACACAAACTTATATATATATATGTGAAGCAACACCAACCAAAGTATATCATATTCTTCAACTTCTAACTTCAAATCTTTCTTTCAAACTTCTAAATTTGATAATACAAAAAAACAATCTTTGTATAATATGACATCCATGAAAAGAAGGAGAGAAGATGAAATGCAAATTGAAGCTGAGGCCATGGCTAATTGCGCCTTAATGCTTTTGTCTCGTTTCAACAACACTTCTTCGTCATCATATCATCATGATCACATTAATGATTTCGAATGCAAGACTTGTAATAAACGTTTTCCGTCTTTTCAAGCCTTAGGCGGTCACCGTGCAAGTCATCATAAACGGCTAAGATTACTCGGAGAGTTTCTTGTTCAAACCAACAAAAAGAATAAGATGCATAAATGTTCTATTTGTGGTGTGGAGTTTTCTTTGGGTCAAGCATTAGGGGGACACATGAGGCGTCATCGCGATGAAATTAATAAAACGTCGAAGATGATACCTGTGTTGAAGCAGTCAAATAGCAGCAAGAGGATTTTTTGCTTGGACTTAAATTTAACCCCTCGTGATGATAATGTTGATTTCAAGTTTTGGCCGACGGCACCAATTGCATCTCCTGTTTTGAGAATCTTTATTTAATTAGCTCATTTCAGACATTTTGCATTCATTTTTGCTGTATATAATCCTTAATTAGTTCGTTCATTCTTTTACTTCAGGAATGTAATATTGTTTGATTCAATATAAAATTTACATATTTAGAGATTTTTGAAATTTACATAAAGGTTTGGCAAAAAAAATCATCTATAAGTAATATTATCAAAATATATATTCATGGGCTAACACACACGAAAAACAAAGAGAATCACCTAATTTCAATAAAATGACTCCTAAATGTCTAAAATATGTGCAAAAAATGGTGAGGCTTCACTTACATCTCCCCCAACTCCCTACGGAGGTTTTCGTAAAGATTTTGCAAAAAAATTGCTCGGAAGCCATATCACCAAAATATTCATGGGTTAACACATACGAAAAACTGAGAGAATCGTCTAATTTTAGTAAAATGACTCCTAAACGCCCAAAATATGTGTAAAAAATAGTGAGGTTTCACGTACTGCTCCCCCAACTCCTTATAGAGGGTGTCATAAAGGTATTGCGAAAAAAATCATCCAGAAGTCATATCATCGAAATATTCATGTGCGTTACACACGAAAAACTGAGAAAATCACCTGATTCCTGTAAAATGGATCCTAAATGCCCAAAATAGGACTTGGCTCCTCTCCATTATACTTTCTCTCCATTTCCTCAAGTACACATATAGATGATTGACGTTTGTCAAATATAATATTTAAAGGTCTAGATGAATCTCATTTAACAAGCATCTTAACCATAGTTAAAAATATAAAATTTTAAAAAATACTCTCTAATTTTGATATGAAATATCACACTCCCTACAAATATTGATATTATTTATCATTTATCATTTTGTAAATTTTATATTAATTTCATTTTGTAAATTTACCTAAAAAAAAGTTAGCAAACTTCCCTACCCCTTCACCACAAAAAGAAAAAATCCGAACAAAATATTATAACATTAACAAAAATTTAAATATAATTAAATAGTATATATATGTGGACAAATTTTTCTTTTGTTTGTCATTTAAAAATTAGATTTCATTATGATTTCGCCTACAATTTACTCCTTTAATATTTTCTATAATTCATTTTTATATTTAATTTTAATTAATGTTAAAATTGTGATATTCAATATATATGTGAATAAATTCAATTGTCATATATATATGGAAAAAAAATTGCCACATACATATTATTAACAAAAAAAAATTGCGTTAAAGAATATTGGTAATGAGCCTATATGAAATTATGAATTAGATTTCTATTTTATTCTATAAAAATCATATTTAATTTGATGCTCTTTAATTTAGTTATGAATAGGAATGAAATTGGGTGGCATGAAATATTTAGTGAAAGAAATATTTAATTTGCAGCTTTTTAATTATAGTTATATGAAATTATGAACCCCTTTGAGGTTTCGTGGAGGAAGGAAAATTTACTGATTTTTTAAAATTTAAATCTATATATATAATAAAAGAGAAACACAGACAAGGTGATGTGTCACATCTCTATGGCCTCCATTCCTATTTATCTTTTTCCCCCTTTTTTGGCTTTTTTTCTTCATTTTTTCATTAAATAATTTATTTATTAATTAAAAATTTAATCATCTAATTATATCTAATGAGTTACAAAAAACCTCCATTATCTAATGAGTTACAAAAAACCTTCATTATTCTAATTATATCTAATGAGTTACAAAAAAACATCCATCTATTTACATTCTCTATTTAAATGACATGTCTCTTCAACTTCTTTCTAACTATTCTTATAGTTTCCCCATCCTATAAATACCAATCATCTATAGAGATGTTGAATGTTCATTTCCATTTTCTCATTTTTTCTTTTTATTAGTGTAGTTTTTTCCTTCTTAAATTTTTTTTCATATCTCTTTTTCAATCATGTACTTAATAATGTCATGATATGACTTTCACTTTGACAAAGATCATAGATATATTCTTCAAAGATTCATCACAAAGATGAAGAAGGAAACTTAGTTATCTTGGAAGATTCATCAAGAGAGATGATCATATTAGTATAAAAGTTTGAATGGATTCCAAATATTTTGAAGATCCATTAATGTATTGTTTTGAATTCAATTAATATTATTTTATTTTATTTTATTTTGATTAGATATATAACTCTCTTTTATTCATCAAAATTCAAATTATGAAACTCTACTAACCAATATATTAGAAAGCTCAATTATAATTTTTTTATTCAATTAATTTTGCTTTTATTATTAGTATTATTATCATGCGAATGAAGATGAAAAGTTGTACGTTTTTGTTTTTGTGTAAATTTGTTTGCTAATTTCTAATTAATATTTAAAATTTTTGTCACGATTGAAAGGTATAATACTAACATATAGTATATTTTTCATAGCTATTGAATATTGTTGCCCCTAAAAATATATAATATGGTTTATCATATTAGAAATCTGTCACATAATAAATAAATAAATCATCTTTTTAAAATTTTAAAATCTTTAATTAATAAACAAATTATTTAATGAAAAGAATGAAGAAAAAATTCTCATTTATGTGTCATATTATAAAAGCTCATAAGTCAATTCATTTTTTTTTCTCTTAAATCACATTAACTATATTATATTAAAACTAAAAAAATATTATTTCTTTAACTTCTTGTAATTATTGTAAAAAAAATCAAATTTTCTTATTTAATTTTCCCAAAAACATATCTATATAGTATGGCCGGGTACATAAATTGTTTTTCTTTATGACATTGTAAATAGGATGTACATATATAATAAAAAGTTATTTTATAGTTCTGCTATAATAAATGTGTATATGTGATTAATGTGTATTTAACTTATAATTATTTAAAGAAAAACTTATTTATCCTAATTTTCTACATTAAAAAAGAGTTATCTTTTGAAGAGTTATTATCACATATTAATTTATTTTTTTTAGTGATAGCTACAATAATAATTAGATTAGCGTTATAAAACTCTTCCAATGCTCTACATGTGTTAGGGACAAATATTGATCCAACTCTTAGTATACCTTTCTACAATTTGACACTTTATGTGCTCTCGGAAATATAATATTTTATCACTCTATGAAAATCTTTATATAATCAAGTAGATAAGTAACACATGCATCAAATTACTAATAACATCATGTCTTCTTATAAATATAAAATTTTTTTTATGTTATGTGTTTCAATTCTTTTATTTTCATTGCAAAGTATAATCTCCAATGTAATGTTATATAATCAACTTAATTTATTTTTTTTTTGAGATGTTTTTCTCAATAGATATTATATAAAAATGAAATTTGAGATATGCGATCCTTTAATATTAATAAACCATATGCAATGAAAGTACACATTAGATGAATCTTAATACGGAAAATGAAATATCAAAGAAAGTCAAACAAAAAGAAGAAGATCTCACTAACTTCTTAATGTCGTATATAATTATGTTGAAACATAATTAAAGTATTTTTCTTACTTTTATATTTCACAAATATATTTTTAATTATTTATATTACAAATGAAGTTGTTTATACATAAATAAAGTCATGTAATTTGTAATCAACAAACATAGTCAAAATTAACATTTTTAAATACTATCCTAATTAATAAAATTATCACGTTTTTCAGAAACAGGCAAACATTTCTCAAACCTATATGCTACGTGAAGCGCAACAACAAACCAAGTGTATGAGTATCATATTCTTTACTTCTAAGTTATAACATATTTCTTTTAAAAGTTTCAAAAACATCTCTGTATCTTCCTTTAATGCTTATTGCATCAATAAATATGTCTTAACGCTTTTATTTTGTGTATCAAACTGTTTTTTTTTATGCTGTAAAACTTACATCATATACTGAACAGTGGCGGAGCTAGGAATTCGAGATGGGTGTGCAAATTTTCTTCTCACCTATGTTAAGGATGTGCAAAATTAAATATACACTCATAATAACTAACATTTAACCTTTATACACTATATAATTTTCTGGCGAAGGGTGTTCACCGGAACACCATTCGCCTAAGGTGGCTCCGCCCCTTATACTGAAGAAGCATAAATACACTATAGCAAATGTCATTGCATTCGTCACCATCACCAACTTTAAAAAGTACTAATTAATGAATTAGCACTAAACCATGTTGGTTGTTTTTTTGGTTCCAACGTGTGTGTTCCAAGTCACTGCTTACATACCAAGAAAGTAGTTAGTTGAAAAGGCAAAATTTGTCCTTTTCAAGAGGCTACGCCCTACAGCATATGTTTTCCGCAGCCCTTGATTGTGTCAATCTTATTCTCCCTTCATTTTAAATTGGTTGTCATATTTTATTTTTCAAAATTCAAATTATTTGAATATGAATTGATATCGTAAAATGTATTTTTTTCATCAAATTGAGATGAAACTTTTTGCAACTTGTAGTAATTTTTATATGATTTTTGAATGCTTTAAATTTAATTGTCAAATAATATTGAGTTAATCTAATCTAATATAATTTCAAAAATTAATAATTGACAATCAAAAAATCAAATATAACAACTAAGTAGGTACATATGAAAGGTCTTGGAAGTAAGGCGGGAATAGTTGGGGTCAATCCCAAATTCGAACTTTTTAGCTATTTAGTTTGAATTTTTGAATTATGTATTGGACTTAGGATTTTATTTTTAAAATTTATATATTCTTGATTGAATATCAAATTTAGTACTACAGATTTTTGAATAATCGAAAATCAAATCTTTATTTTTAAGTCCTATATTCAGCTTTACCCATATCATATGTACTCAATAATAATAAATATTATTTCCAAAAAGTCTAATAGGCTAGTTCCATTTGTCCCCTAGATCGTTTGAACATGTGATTTCATCTCGTGATTTGAAATTATAAGATAAAATCAGTGTTTAGACATGGGAGACACTGATTTCATTATATGATTTCAAATCATACGATGAAATTCCATATTCTCCAAAAAACTTGATTTAAAAAATTTATATAATGATTTTACATTTTTCAAATATAAAAATTAACCCACAAGTTTATATTTGTAAAAGAAAATCCACCATTTTATATCCACCAACCACTTATTTTCATTTGTAAACAAAATTTATAGTTGATATTAATTATTACTCTTTCCAACCTTTAAACCATTTATGTAGGATATAACCATTATTCTCACCAATCAAATTTTTAGTTGATATTATTATTTTTACCTACTTTTAAACTATATTTATATCAGATATAACCATTACTATCACCAACCAAATTTAAAGTTGATATTATTACTCTTCTCAACTTTTATATCGAGAAACGCATGCTCAATGTGAAGAGATTATTCATATAGAAAAAATTATATTAAAGTATAGTACACTATAACTCATGTTGAATTCATATAACAGAAGAAAGATTTCTCATTCCCAGGGGCGAAGCTACCCTTTAGCGAGGGTGTCTATCGTCGAAAAATAATACCGTATATATAAGTAAAATGATGCATGAAGTGATTAAATAACGTATTTTGGACACCCTTGATAGAACAAAGTGTTGTAGCCTAGTGGTTTTAGATGCCTTGAAAGAGCCCTAAGTGATCATGTGTTTGATTCTCAATTTTCCCCCCTTTTTTTTGGACATCTTTCACGAAATTCCTGACTCCGCCACTGCTCATTCCGTAGTCAGAAAGATGACATATGAGTGGTAGAACGTCCGCCCCTACTTGGAAGTGTTCTAGAAAGCTCAAAGAAGCCAACATAACTTTTCCGCTCGCACAAAATGACCTGAAATATTCCTTATCCACACGATTGACTAACGCGTTACCAATATAATTCCCTATCTACCCCTCACTTCAAATCAATTGATTCATTTTCCACTTGTAAAATAGTATCTCTAGTAAGTATTTCTTTGACTCACTTTTAGCCTAAAGTCAAACAACATTATTAATTGTTATTGTTACTAATTAATAAAGAATAATGTGATGCACGTTTTTTTCAAAAACACGCCAACCTTGTCTTATCTCATACCTATATATATTTGAAGCAAAGAACAACCCAAAGTGTATCATATTCTTCATTTCAAACTTTCACACATTTCTTCAAATTTGAAAAAACACATCTTTGTGTCTTCATTCTTGATAATATATATGACTGCCTTAAAAAGAAGCAGAGGAGAGGATGTGCTAGTGGAAGCAGAGGCTATGGCTAATTGCGCCTTAATGCTTTTATCTCGTTTCAACAACAACAACACTTCTTCATCATCAGATCATCATGATCACATTAATGATTTTGAATGCAAGACTTGCAATAAACGATTTCCGTCTTTCCAAGCCTTAGGTGGTCACCGTGCAAGTCATAATAAAAAACCAAGATTACTCGGAGAGTTTCTTGTTCAAACCAACAAAAAGAATAAGATGCACAAATGCTCTATTTGTGGTGTGGAGTTTTCTTTGGGTCAAGCCTTAGGTGGCCACATGAGGCGTCACCGCGATGAAATTAATAAAATTACAGCTCATGAAAAGACGATGATTCCGATTTTGACAAAGTCAAATAGCAGCAAGAGGATTTTTTGTTTGGATTTAAACTTAACCCCTCGTGATGATAATGTTGATTTCAAGTTATGGCCAACAGCACCAATTGCATCTCCTGTTTTGAGAATTTTTATTTAACTTCATTCATCATTTGATATTCTTGTAGGAGTAGAAGAAGCTGTATTACATCATTTGTTAATTCTTTTAAGGTTATTTATTCATTATATTCTTGTATATTTTCTTAATTAATTCATTAAGTTTATATATAACTTTATTGCAATAGCTCGTAAGTTTAGCTACTATAATCAAAATTCTCGAAGGTTGACATGAAACACTCACATTTGATTTTTTGCTAATTTGGCATAGGATGATGAATTGATGAATGATTAGCTTAGTGGATTGATATTTATTGTCATCATAAAATACTAACTTATAAATAACATTTTCAAATTATAAATATAAGAATATTCTTTATTTTCTGGAGGTGAAATTTGAATTTGGGAAGAAAAAAGGTTTCTTTTAGTACCTTCTTTTAATATCATTGATCAGAATAGTGAGTGAATGATAGTAGAAATCACCATTTTATTAAACCCATGAATAGTTCAAAAAAGAGTAAGTCAAAATATTATAATTGACTTATGATAAGAATATAATTTGGAAAAAGAAATTATTAGCACTCTTAGAAAATATATCAAAAATTAGAGATAAAATTAACTGAACAAGTTGTTGGGGAAAAGGATTAGGGCGTCATGCGGAAGCTTACAATTGTAAATCATATGGTGTTGATAAATCAGATGACAAGTAAAAACATACTAAAAACAAATAGTTATTATGATTTGGTCAAACGACCTACATATTAAAAACTAATATTGAAAAACATAAACATATTGGAGAAAATCTCCCCATAAGCAAAACTCTCTAAACGACTACATTGTGGATGCTATTGTGTTATTCCGTGAGAATAGGGATTTTCAATTTATAGATCTCCAATTTTTTACTCTAAGGAAAGAATAAGCCAAATATGGAAAAGAAATATATATTTTCCTTTTAGAAAAAGTTAAAGCATTTATGGTAATACTTTGACTTTTCTTTTAGAAAAAATAAACTTAAAATATGGTAAGAAAATCAGGGCAAAACCCTAACGCAAGTACTAATTTAATATTCAAGTTAATTAGGGAGTTTATATTTTTAAGGTAGTTTAAAATAGAATAGATAAGACTCAATGATGACAACTAAACACGAGGATTGCACTCATTGCGAAATTTAACCCAATATCTTACTATACGAGCGGACGATAGCCATACACTACATGTGTCTGTGTTCCCCAAGACACCCTTCTCTTTTAAAAGGATTCGCGACATATTAAGCCTTGATAAGATTCTTCACTTTTACATCGAATTAAACCACATGTTCCATCGTTTATGTGACCCCGTTAATTCCTTTGAATTACATAGTATAGTATCAGAGTCAGAATATATTCTTAGAGAAAATATTTTTTAAAATTTTTTGACCAATTTAGAACACGCAAAAAAAAAATGTTAGTAAATGGTAATGTGTCAAAACAATAAACAATTACATTGCCACCAATATATACTAGGTGGTGCCATTTTGTGAACACAAGCATGGAGAAACACAATTCCTCAATGCCACCGCCACGCCGCCATCGAAGCGGCGCGGAGTACCCAACTTCCGGTGAACTAATGGTTGCGCCGCCCTCCTCCTCCGCGATTACTCCGTACAGGCCTTTCTCATCAAGGTTTAAGTTACCCCCTGGTTGGGGAATTGAAGAAGTGCCTCGCTCTAATGGCGATCGAGTTGACAGGGTACACTTTTCTTTTAGTAACATTTTGCAAATTATTTACTTTCAAGTTAATTTGCTACATGGAGTTGATTTCTCACGTCATCACTCTTATTATCTAGAGTTATTTTCTTGGTTGAAGAAAATTAGAAGCAAGAAGAGAGATGACTTTTTTAGCTACTGCCTCCGTTTTAATTTATGTGTCTTAGTTTAATTAGTCACGAAGCTCAAGAAATAAAGAGAATTTTTTAAATTTTGTGGTCTTACATTAAAATTAAAGATGCGTAGTACTTTTAAGTATTATGGTTTTAAATTTGTCAGGTTGAATGTTGTGATTGGAAAGCGTACTAAATATAGATAGAGACACTTTTTAGGGACGGACCTAAAAGAAGAGTAAGACGCATAGGGGAGTATTTAGTTGAGTGATCATTTGAGAAATCAATCCTAATAAATGAGAGATGAGTTGGTTGAGATTGAAGAAAAGAGTAGTTTTTTATTGTTGAAATTGAAAAAGGGCATTTGAAAGTTGAAGTTGTGTTTGGACATAAAAAACGATCCAAGTATTGTGAGTGAAAAATTGAAAGAACTTGAAAAATTCCTAAAACTTGTTTTTTTTTTTAAAATTCTAGATTTAATTATGATTGAGAGGCAATGCTTATGCCTCATCTTTATCGATAGGATTTCCATCATTTCAGCCTACGGTGAAGGAGACTAGGGCGAGGAACTGGACATGGTCTACCCTCGACCTCCATCCATCATTAGTAGTCTCAATTCGCTTTTCCTATTCACTAGTACATGCACGCTACAACTAGTAGGCCCTTTACTTGGTTGGGAAAAGGCTAGCAAACAACGGCTGATGAAAAGCCAGCAACTTCTTAGGAGTCAGTTTTAGCTTGGAGATTGAAGTTGAAATAATGGGCCATTATGATAAACATACACTTATTTGAAATAGTCTCCAGTATTTTTTTCAAATCTTTGAGCAAAAATCTCTGGCCAAACGGTTAAGTCTGCATCTATTGCGACGGAAAAGAAGGCGTGAAATGGTACTGTGTACCCACTGATTTAATCAGATTGTATCCGCGATGTTTAGCCATTTGTTTATATTCATTCCATAGTGGAACTGAATTTTCATGAATGGAGGTAGATCAACTGCAAATGAGACATCATTCGGTTTGTAGGAGTAGATGTTAACTTTCGATCATTTGAATGTATTGCTAGTTATCCTGAAACTAAGGTGTTTTGAAGGTTGAGTGTTGCTCTACCGTCATACAATCATGCTTCATTTCAAGATATATGTTAGTTTCGGAATGCTTTGCATTTTTGTGCTAATGCATAAAGTACCGACTCTAAGGATGCATAGGAGGAAGGATTACAGCTGGTCTAAGTGCCGAAAGAGCTCAACTGACTTAGTTTTAGAGGGCAACTGAAAAGGAGGCTCGACCCACGGGGAGAGCAGAGGGCAGCAAAACCTGGTTTGATTCATTTTGTCATGGAATTGGAATATTAGTGGACAGCTGGGTAATTTGTCCCTGGGGAACCTTACATGGTAGGTCCACAATATAGCTGACATGTAAGAGAAAGATTAACCAGGACTAAGAATGAAGCTGATTTGAATTAAAGATTGGTTTAATATGAGATCTTTAGGACTTTTTCTCTGAGGTTATGTCATGCGTGATGAAAGAGTTGATGTGTCTGTTCTTTGAGGCGTGAATTTTGACCTTCAATTTTACAAGTCTATGACTATTTTAGATCATTTCTGGTGCAAATATAGATACAGCAGAGGATCAATGATGAGTCCTTGCTTCTATAATTACAGATATGGCATTCAATTCCGGATTGCTAACCTCTAGTTTTTCCGTCAAACTTGATTGGTGAAAGCTAATGCTGAGCATCTGTGTTTACACAATTTGTAGATAACAAAACCTCAAAAGATAAAAGCTGATTTGTGGATTAGATATTACTGGAAATTCGTAACCTTTTGAGTGATCTATGCAGGCTTGGCCATGTTCTTTCATTCCGATGTGATGGAGCTAAACTTTTCCCTATCCATGTGTCAGATTAATTATATATATGCCAATTGTGTTTTAAAGCATCATACAACATACATTATGTTTTCATGCAGTACTACTACGAGCCTGGGACTGGGCAAAAGTTCAGATCATTGAGAGATGTCGAGCGGCGATTGAACGGCCAAGTATTTGCTCCTAGAATCAGGGCATCGGGAGTGAGAAACTATTCTAAGGCAAGTGTAAGAATTGAATATTTCACAAAGATTTAGTACATTCGCTAGTTTGATGATGACTGCGTATGAAACTCCTCTTCTTTTTTTTTTACTTGGTGTTTTTTTCTATTCTGGTCATCCACGGAGTATTCGTCCTTCACAGAGTTCTCTATCTCGGAAGATGGTCATCTACGATGAGAAGGTACGGATTCGACTGAACTTCGGCTCTCAGATCTTTTACTTAACTACTTCTTGTGGATGGTATGTGTTGAATCATTATTATAGTTTTTCGTTAAACTTTATTTACATTTTTTTTCTTGTGTTCTTTATCTTGGGTTCGGGATGGGGGCAGCTGGAAGGTAGAGGGTCATATTGTTGCTCTTCTTCTCCCCCTTGTTCTTGTAATTGAAAATTGAAATTTGTCAAAAAGCAATGGACTTAGTTTTTCAGAAGAAAACGAGTTATTGTATTTCGTGTGGGGAACTACTAGTCATTTAACCTACTAAAAAGTAATTCTGAAAATATAGTCCAAATTTCTGGTCTAATGTTGGTTAGTAAGATTCTGAATCTTCTCTTAGTAATTGCAACACCAATTCAAGCTTTTAGTGTAGTCAAGGCCTTGGGAACTTTGAAATCTATGAGCAGAATACCACTTTTTCACTGTTGTCGTTTGTTTTCTTATGATTTTAAAATACAAGCTTCATTTGAGAATCATTAAAAGGGAATGCAAAGCCTTACTTCTACTGCTTACTCGGAAATGGTATCTAAATGAATTGAGGTTGTTGTATTCCTTGACAGAAAGTTAGACAACAAACATGCTCATCTTACATTGATAGGCTATGTCAGTAAAGGGATTTTAAAAAATTTAATCATCACATGATGGTGCCTTCAGGCAAGGTGAAAGATGTATTCTGAATCAAATAGGAAACCTGATAATTGATATCGACAAAATTTCAGATCGTTAGAATGGATGAAGAGCAGTTGAATGATTGGGCCATTGTACCGTCAACAAGTGCAGCCACCTTACCCTATGATCTTCCTGATGGTTGGGTGATAGAAGAGGTACCACGTACAGACGGAAGCATGGTGGATAAGGTACACTCTCCTGTCCTTCAATAGTGAATTCGTTTTTATCTACCTTGATATCAGCTGCTGTTATGTTTGCTCAAATTGGCCCAATCATTTGTGTCTAATAAATCATTGTAAATTTTCAGATCGAAAGTAACATCTTTGAAAGTTTGTGATGTATAGTTTTCTAAGGTAAGAGTGCATTCCCCTAAGGGAGGATAGTGGATGGTGAGGCAGGGTGGAAATAGAATCATCCTGAAACTTTGAACTCTTTTCATAAGCTTTTCCTAAACATCCTACAACATGTCTCATGACTGAGATCGTTGATATGTGCTTCATTTTGCACGTTTTGCACAGAGCCATTTGAGCGTGCTTTTGCTTTTTTACGAAATTATTCATAGGGAAATTAGCATGGAATCTTAATTACTATTTGTGACGGGCATTAGGTGCATTACTGAATTACCTTGTTGATCTAGTATAATTGACATTGGAGGACCAGGCGTGTGGTGCACCTTGACCCAAGCGTTGTCAGTTGACACCACATCGTCGAAATGTTTTACTAAATATGTATGTATTGATAATAAGCAAAATGAAAATATTGGGTATAAAATAGAAAAATGACACCGCATGTCAATATAGTAATTAATTTATTTGTTCACTTTTTAAATGTTCACGCCGGTTATGAAATATTATATGTATGCCACTGTGGAGAACTAGATTAAACTTTACAACCGTGCTGGATGTCTAAGCAAATTATTAGTTTATAGGACTGACTAATCTATCGCATGTGGGCACAACATCACAGTTCCATCCTTTAAAACCCTGACGGATTGCTATGACCTTCTCCATACCATGTGAAAGGACCACATAGTACAACGTCTCAAACATCGTCATAGGGTAATGTCACATATAAGCATATTAATGCAGTTATTTATCATCAAGTTCTGTCTATTTCTTGCCGAGGGTCGATCGGAAACAAACCTCTACCTCTAAGGTAGGGGTAAGGTCTGTGCACACTTTGTGAGACTACACGGGGTATGTTGTTGTTCTGTCTGTTTCTTTTTCTGAGTTAATTAAGTTTCATCTATTAACATGCTGTTCTAGTCCGTTTTGGGATATTATGACAAAGACTACTCCGTTTCTCCTTTTCCTTCTTTGTTTTGGAAAGTGCCTATCTGATGAAATTGTGAACTGGTTTACTTTTGTCCTCGTGTGCAGTATTACTATGAACCAGGTACTGGACAAAAATTTAGATCCAGGATAGCAGCACAAAGATACTTGGCTCAAATGAGAGAAAATGTTCCTTTGTCTGCTACTGTAGAGGAATTGAAAGAGAATAAACCACTGTCCAAGAATTTTAAGTTGTACCATCATGCAAAGGTGAGCTAATATCATGAAGGGCAATATAAGCATGACATTTATCTTCTTTTGATGTCAAGAATATGTCTCCTTATTTGCCTTTGTAGAAACCTCTTCCATGTAAAAGGAACAACGTTCGAGAGAATTTGGGCAAATCATCGTTTCTTTCTCCACCAGCAAAAGTAAATTGGGTTCTTTCTAGTTCTAGAGGGGATGCGTGGAATCCTTTCATTGCTGGAACACCAATTCCTGATTCAGTAAAACAACAATGGACTAAAAGATTCATGTTGTTCATGAATGACGAGAACCTGAATGCAGAAAACTCGGACTAGAAAGGTCAGTTAAAGCACTAAAGCCTCTACTCTTCTATACTCCCTTTCATATACTATATATATTTTCTCTGGAGGTAACGTTCCCAACAAACATGCGAAGGGCACCTGAACACAGCTCTCTGCATTTGTTTTCTTATCTTCCTTGCAGGCCTTAAACGGAGAGTCCAAAAAGAATGCAGTTGGAAACAGTTGTTTACGTTTCAAGAAAGCTCGAACTCCTTCTGACCTAAGAGAATTGCATGCTAAATCTTGTACATACTGACATTATGCGACTCCTTTATCACATTGCTGTCAAACCACTGTAGAGGATCTGTTGTCCTGTTAATTCTGTGTTTGTTTGTGCTCTAAATGTGTTGTACAACAATTTGACAACTTTTTTCTATGGTACATGTTCAAGTACGGATGTACAATTAAAGTTTGCAGGTTCAGTCAAACACAGTATACAGCATCTAGTATCCCGATAAAACTTTTACTCAAATAAGAATTTTGCGCGCCTATTCTCTCCATGCCTACAAATTGAGCTTCCGAAAGGGGTGCTTTCTGGATTCGATTCCTTTGATTCACGTCTGCTCTAATGAGACAGAACATTTCGATTTTGAGTTCAGCCAACGGTTGGCACAACTCAAAGTTGCTAATTGTGAAAGTTACCAAGAATTTGGGCGACCCTTGGCACCATTCATTGCACAAGTTTAAACAACATGCTGAATTCCTAGGATAAACAAAAGATTGTATGCTTAAATAAGGAAACTATCCCCCCATAATGTCTTATTTCCTACAAGTTATATCTCAATGTCCACTCTAATCAAACTTATAATACAAAACATAGAAACCAAATGCCTACAAATCTTTGAAAATACTCTCTATCTGCCATCAAATTGATAGCTTATGCTATTCACTCACCAAGAAGCATTCACATCATTTAAGAATGTCATCTTCCAGTTAAGTGGAGAGACAGATTGTCCCTCAAAACCGAAGCAGTCTTGTCGACGGATTCACAGACCTCTTGCCCGTATCCCGGGTCGTGGTGATGAGATGCTAGAGGTAACTCATCCAAGACATCATCTTCCATGTCAATAACAATGTTGTGAAGAATGCAGCATACAAGGATAAACCTTGGTAGCTTGTGCTTGTCAGGTCTCCACATCATTCCATGAATCATTTTCCAGACTTCTTTCAGCCTAGCTAAGGCCCTCTGTGCCACGATACGAGTTGCTAAATGCCTCTTATTGAACTCAGCTTTAGATTCTGAAAGTTCTTTACCTTGATATGGAGTTAAAAGCCAAGGTAGCAAGGGAAAACCAGAATCACCAACGATATATTCCCGTAGTTCTGTTTCTTCAGATAGCTTTATCCTGTTCCCATTCAGCCTCTCTCCATTCTCACAGAGTTTAAATAAGGTTGAGCTCTGAAGCACTGAATTCTCGTTCAGCTTTCCTGGCAATCCTGTGACAACATCACGGAACCTCATATCAGGGTCAACAACTGCTTGCAGGACCATGCTGTGGTTCTTATTTTGATCGAGCCATACGTCAGCGGTCTGCTCGGAGGAAGATAACATCATTGTGATATGTGTAGAATCAATTGCACCACAACAGTTTGGAAGTCCTTGACTTCTTCCAAACTTGGACTTTATCTCTGTCATATCCTTCTCTGTTGAAGGCCACCGTATGTGGTGAAGCCCCTTTTCCTCAATAGCCTCTATAAAGCGCCAAGTTACTTGAGACACTGTTGAGTGGTGTGCACCAAACGAGTCACCCACTGAAATTAGAGAGTTACCTGAGCTCAGCCTCCTCAGAGCTAACGCTACTTGCTCGTGCAAAGACATGGGCTTGCCACTTGAAAACACATAGTGGGCTGATTTTACCTGCATGTGCTCCTCTGCAAGGGAACATATGTAGTCAAAAGTTCTTCTAGACATCTTGAAAACAAATTGGAACTCATCCAAACCCTTCGACGGAGAAACATTTCCTGCAGAAAAAAAGATAATTTATCCACTACAGCAAAATAAATCAAATTTCATGTTGCAAGACCGCGGAATACATAAAGCAATTCATGACACGGTGGAACGAGCAGCCAATGGACCTTGCTACTAATTCGGGGGTGGAGATGGGGGATGTTACAGGTGAGCATCCAAGAAAAGATACTAGAGATTACAAATTGTCAAGTACAAGAATTTAGGTTGATTAAGAAAGCAAGTTAAAATAAGTAAAGTAATCATATTTTCTGATATAACAACTGTCATGCAAATATATACCTGAAAAAGAATTTAAAAAGTGAAAATTACAGAGTTGAGTACATCTCACAGCAACATGTTTAAATTAAGCAACATTGCACAGTAAATCGTATGACTTCATGTGGAATCCTCATTTTGGCTGAACAGGCTGGTGGTTATAAGGCGTCATTTGGTAGGATTTTCAGTCTACGGATAACTAATCTTTTGTTTGGTAGGATTTTCAGTCTACGTATAACTAATACACACCCTATTCAGTATTGTAGGGTGTGTAACTAATACATAGAAAATCATGGTATTAGTAATATAAGGGCTATTAATAAATGGTTAAAGACAAAAATGCCCTTAATACACCAAACCAAATCATGGATAAGAATAGCTCCAGCATTACTAATACACTCTATTTCAGTACTACTCTTATACACTCTACCAAACGACCACTAATAGTTTGAAACTTTAATACTTCCACTGCTTGAAACGAATTAATTAATAAAATTAGTTCTTCTTGCATAAAGGGATCAAGAAACTTTGATTCTTACTAGTAATCCCTTGAAAATATAGCAAACAGGCTTGGAAAACTTTTCAAGTTCTTCGGTACAATTTAGTTAGGCAAGTAAAAAGGATAGTTTCCTAAAGCTTCCATTATAGATCAAACTGTTCATCATTTATCAAAGGAATCACAATAACGATCAACAGATGCACTTCATATGGCATTTTCTGTCAACTTGGATATTTTTTCATGCTCTTGTTCATATATGTGCTCCGCAAGAAACATACATATTATATTTCTTCTTGACTAAAAAAAAAAAAGTATTTAACAAGGTACAGTCGAAATTGTGGGCCAATGTCATTTCTCACATTAGTTGATAGATGTTCAGAGATCTGAAGCTAGTTCTTCAGAACTAATTTAAATGGACGGGGGGATTTCTATCTCTACCTTGCTTTACTATATTCGAGCGAAGCAACATATGAAAAACCAAGACAATAAAAGAACACCAATTATCAAGGAACAAAAGATAAACGAGGAACAACAAATATTATTCTCTTGATCATTTTTTTTGAACTTCTGTTTTCTTTTGCTTTCCAACTCTTACAGTGACTAGGAACACCTTTTCGTAAACATTTCTTTTTCTTTGCTCAATTTTTTACTTAAGGAGCAGAGAACCATTTATAGCTTAAAACTGGAAAAGAGCAAAACAGAATACTTGAGTAGATTAATTGTTTAATTAAGAACCAATATAAAAAATCTATCTCTTTCACAATATAAATTAAACCCTCCATCCTACTCACCTCTACTGATAGTATGGCAAACAAGGGGTTTTCACAAAGTCTATTACTTTGCCGCAAATCTCTCACCTCCTAAAATGTTAGGTTTGTAATTTGAGCTTCATATTTGTACTTCTCACGTAGTTCAGAACAAAATATAATTGTTTCCTTTGCTGTCAAATATGGGACACCATCTTATGGCAGTTCAAGCTAAAAAATAACCAAATAGTATGACTAATTGTGCCCTCAAGCATAGGAGGCACCAATGGACATGGAGAAGAAATACACAAAAACAAGCAAACACCCTTCATAAAAAATAATGCTGTAATTGTAATTTTCCAAAAGAATTACTCCCTTTGTCCCAATTTAAGCGTCTTACTTTCCTTTTTGGTCTGTCCCAAAAAGTGCGCCTCTTTCTATATTTAGTATGTTCTCCAATTCCAACATTCTAAATAGCAAGTTTAAGACCACAAGATTAAAAGGACTACACACATCTTTAATTTAAGACCACAAGATTCAAAAGTCTCCCTTTATTTCTTAAACTCCATACCTAGTCAAACAAAGACACTTAATTTGGGACGGAGTGAGTATTTAGTAGCATATTCATGGGGTTCGAAGACCTCCAAGATTATGTTGATTACTTGTGAATGTAATATTTACTGGCATTACTCATACATATACATATTTTTACACACACATATGTTTGTTTATAAATTTGGAGAGCTTCTAAACGCAACACAAAGGCTCATAGGTATTTTTTTTTGACAACACAGAGGCTCATAATCATTTTTAGAAAAAAAAAACTATTGCTATTATCTTTTATGGATAAAGATACTTTCCTTCGTACCAAACACACCCTTCATCTACTCCATAGGATCACTGGTGGAGCAGTAGAGGATCCCTTAGGTTTCCTAGGTCCTTACTTCATACCTGGCACCGGTGCACCAGACACATACATAAGGAAATACCATGGGAAGTGGAAGTGGGGTGGTGGGGATGGGGGCTATGGGGTGGGGGTGAAGATGAAGTGTACTGTTGGAGGGTGGGGAAGACACAATCAATATTGTCATTTTTTAAGAAACTTGTTTTCCTAGAAAAAATATTTTCCAAATTTTTTGACCAATTGTAAAACATTTTCTGGACCATACCGAACACACCCAAAAAAGTTAATATCAGAAATCAATGCGCTACCAAAAACACAGCGGTGTAACTTGTGGTATATCAACAATTACTTATGCCACTAGACTTGAAATAGACAAAGAAATACTTGCTAAAAGAGCTAAGAGGCATTTCCAAATTGGTCTTTTTCTCTAATTCTTGCCCATTCAAAGAAACTAAGCTAGAATGTCTTCTTGTCTACCACTAACTGAACATCTCATTTACAGATTCAACAGCTTTATAACTCTAAATCTACTTGAATATCATCATAATATCCACGCTGAAAGCAATGACATAAACACTGTAGTAGATTCTAGTAATATCTTTCTATGAAAACCTTTATACGAAGAATGACAGCAGCAAAAATGGCATTTACTGCAGCAAATCCTTAATATCATCCATTGCCTAGTAAAATAATTTGCAAATATATATGCTTCAGCTACATCTCCACAGTAAGAACGAGTAGAGAAACCTCTGTGGGCACTGGCCTTTGCTTGGGCAAATCCATCAATTCTCCTCTTAATCACCATTCACAACTTAGTACAGAAAATGCCTCGTAAATTTCATACTTTCTAACTATGTTGCTCGGGACTCTCCTAAAATGCAGCCGCACCTGTGTCCGATCCTCCAAAAATGCACTCATTTTGGAGGATCCGACACGCACCCAGTGGCATTTTTGAAGAGTCCAAGCAACATAGCTTTTCAAAACTATCAAATGTTAATTGATCTTTAGAGAAACCATATATGCTCAACATTCATGGCAAGGACCAATTTTTGAAAAGCTAAAAGTAAACTGATCTACCACAAGGAGTTGCTTTTATCCAAGTACTTTAGAGTACAAAATCATCAAGTATGAGGAGTTTAAACTAATGTTCACTGTACATAATGATAGGAGCTAGAACATTTGTGGAATCAACTAATAAATCTATCTGAGTTCCATTCTCTTTTCACTATAAACTCCACCAATTCTAACTCATTTAAAATTTGAAACATCCAAAGCATTCACCCAAGTTCCATTTCTGCAACAGCTGAGAGGAACAAAACTAGCCTAACAAGAGGACCACCACTCTAATCCAGTGAAAGTGAGAAGAGTAATACTCGAACCATTTAATCTGCTCGGTTAACTGACAGACCGCATCTTAGTTCAAAGTAAGAAACCAATGGCAAACAAAGAATGTTCCTAAATTCCATTTTCTCAGCTTATTTACCATTATGTTGAACTTCTGGACAACCTTGCCAGACTTGAATAGCTCCTTTGGTCCGAGTACTTCAGCAAAATGTGTCCCTTAGATACATCCTTAATCGAATTTGATATATCCTAACCCAATCTCTATATGACCAAGACAGGTTCACTGACTTCTTGGCTTCAATGTAGAATGGAAACTTAAAATCCATGTGACAACTTAAAAGGTAGATGCCAAACTAAAAACTGCTAAAAGGGAATGAATAAGAACTTTTGGTCATACTGCAACATTTTTTCTTTAAAAAATGAGAAAACAATTTCCTCACAGCCTTTAATACAAAACATGATTTTCAACCAGCATGAGGAAAAATCAGAGAAGTAGACACATTTACAAGAATATACTAGCCAAGATAGGATGTTAAAGAGAAAGACAATGACATTCTGATCATTAATTATCACCTATTATCAGTAGAAGTTAACCAAAGATAACAGATGCAAAATTTACGGGCAGATGAATTTCACATCAAGATCTCAAGCCAGCTAAATATTGTAAATGGTTCTCTAAGGGATGACAGATGAAGTAAAGATGAGCAGATTGGTTATAATTTGGTCGAAGCAACAAAGAGCTGTTTTCCTTTGTAGCATTACGGGGATGGAAAGGTAAGGAGTCAAGAAGCTTCATTGGAAGTATTCATGCACGTGGAACTTGGTCAATAGGTGGAAAACCACAGGTAGGCTTACAGAAGGTATAGACAGGAAATTATTACATGTTAGTAACTGCTCAAGCAGATAGAAATTCTAGCAGCCACTCACTTATAGAGACAAAACACTTGCAAAATACAATTTTGGCTCTACAAGAGTAATTGTTTGACAGCTGGTTCAATTTAACTATTTAAGGCTGGGTCGGAGATGGCATACTTCCAGATTACAGAGGACGTGACCTTAGATAGGAGGTTGTGGAGGGAACGGATTAGGCTAGGAGGTTAGTAGGTAGTAGTGAGTTCTCCTGCTATCAGTCCATACAAGTAGTCGTAGTATTGCTTCAGTAGTTTCTTGTCCTTCGATTTCTGCTACTATCTATTGTTTCTTTTACTTCGATAATCATATTATTTTGTTGTAGTTGTTGTTCATAATGCTTTATTATGCTTTCACTTCTGTTTATTCTTTTTCTGGGCTGTTTTTCCTTGAGCCGAGGGTCTATCCGAAACAGCCCCTCTACCTCTGCGGTAGGGGTAAGGTCTGTGTACACTCTACCATCCCCATACTTCACTTTGTGGGACTACACTGGTATGTTGTTGTTGTTGTCAAATACTGATATTCACTGTCTAGGCTAACAACTTGGGTAACTTAAAATAACCTAAAAAGATTTCTCTTTTTACTGGTAGGCAACTTGTTTCGAATTCTCAAAACCTTCCAAGTATCTTCTCCAGCTTTTCACAGTACTTTCAGCACTAGAATAAAAGAAACAACATATCAACCAAAAGAAAAAAACTAACTTTAGCTGTAAATCAGGAGCCCTAGGTTATCACAGTATCCTACTTCCATGAATACCAAAAAAGGGACTATCTTGAAACCGAAGAACCAACACTTCATAGTTGATATGCAAAACATGTTAGCATTTCCCACCGGTCCTCACACGCTAAAAGCAAATGGATCCTGAGTAAAAATTGTATGGTAAAACGTACCATTGAAACAAAGCAAACTTCATTGAAAAAAGAACGACACAGCGTATAATATGAATTTAAACAAAAATCTCCTCTCTAACTTGGAATTTGTAGCTATGTGCATCCTACCTGCACTTGCACAATGCTCACATTGTTGATTAAACACATGAAGATCTTCAAATGCTATTTTTAATAGAAACGGAAAAAATAATCATAATATTCCTCCTCTAAACTCATCTCAAATGGCACCGTCTTTAGTCTATCTCAAACAAGTACACTGCACATACTCCTAATTCGTACAACATTAATCAGAAAAAAGGAACTTCAGCGAAAAATAGGAAAATCAAGAGGCCAACACCAGTAAGAACTTATACTCCAGACTTTGTAAAACCATCGAACACATTCCCAAACAGGAGTCATTATTGTAACAAGTGCATAATCATTTAGCCCATTCTGCCTTTTTTTTTCCTCTTGCACATTTGGTAACTAAATGAATCAGTGAATTAGGTCAACCATAGCATTCGAAACTCGTAAACAAATGCAAATTAGGGATTTTTAGTTCAAAATTCACAGCACATTGATAGAACAGAAGCATGTAACATCAATGATAGATAACGAAAAACACGAATTTAACCATCCACTAATCGAAATTCCTACGAGGAAATGATAATTAAAAACCAGTATTCAATACTTCAAAAATCAAACATATTTATTTAACACAAACATACGAAAAGATAATATTTTTACCAGCAATTCTTTTGGATAACATCTCCCACCAATCAGCAGAACCATTCTCTGAAGACCCAGAAGCTAAAGAATCCTTTTCAACTTTCTTCTCTACCTTCCTCTTCTTTTTATGCCCTCTAACAGGACCCATCACTCAATTGAATCAAAACCCACAAATCCCACTTGCTTCAAATAACCAAAATCACAACAACTCCATTGGAATTCAAACATAACACAAACCCCATTTCTTGAAAACATCAAAAACGAAACAAAACACAAAAGAGAGATCATAATCATATTCAAGATTAAAAAAACATGCAAAGCTATATATGCAATAAAAACAAATAAAATTCACTCACCCCATTTCTTGATGTCATTGTTGTGTGCTTTTGTTGAGTGGTATTCTTGAAATGTTTCAAAGCATGCAAAGTGTTTATGGTGGGTTTTGGCATAAAAAGAGTATAGACACTAGAGAACAAGAAAAGATAGAAAAAATGCTTTATGAGAAATTAATGTAACAACAAAAACAACAATAGAGAGAGTATTTGGTTTAGTTGTTTCCTTAAAAAGACAATGTGACAGACATGAAAATTGGTGGAAACTGTCTTTACAATGGTCAATACTCATAGATTTCAGGGAGAAAAAAAAAAGACAGAGGAAGAAACTTTAGCGTAAATTGGATTCCAAGGAGAAAAAAGGGCTAAAGGTTTTAGTCAAGTTGTCGATATTACCAATTTGTAACAATTCTTTGCTAGATCCATAATCTGGATTAAGGGGTAATTTAGAGATAAATGATATTGTAGTTTTTATTTGTTATCGTACATAAACATGTTTTTTAGTTTGACCTCAGTTGGCATCTATGTCTTCCAACTATGAGTCATGTGAACAAGTAGACAATTAAACTATCATAAAGTTGAAAAGTAGACGCACATGTCCTATATAGCAAAATATGGCAAATTTCACGCGATTTTACATGTAGGACATGTGCATCTCACGCAATTTTATCATGTAGGACATGTGCATCTCACGCGATTTATCATGTATGACGCATGTTTCTACTTGTGTACCCAAAGTTGAAAGACATATATGTCAGTTGGGGTCAAGTTTAATGGTACGTTTATGTATTATGCCTTTTTATTTTAGTTTCTCATTTATTTTTTTGTTGAAATATAAATGAATAAAAGATATTTATATAATTTAATAGGTATTAGAATCAAAGTCATTTAGAGGTGTGAGTCATCATTAACATCGACACATCTGGTATCGTCAAATGCTTGAGAGTTTCTTTATTTAATCTTTTTTTTTCTTCTTGTTGTTGGATATTTCGTTTGTACATGTTCAATTCCAACATCATGAATCAATAAAAAAAAATTATATGATTGACTTGGGAAAAAAGAATTTGTTTGTGACGAGGGAATATGGGATACTAAAATAAATAAATTTCTTAGCTTGAGATTATAAAATGAGACGATTCACGTAATTCAAATGATTTTCAAGTATCATTAAATTTTGTTTTAGAGGGTATTAGGTTAAGAGGCATATTTGAGATTGTATATATAGTTATAGATTAGTACATATGTTAAAAGTATTTTGTACATGAATTGATGGTTCACTTTTTTTAAGTAATGGGGAAGAGAACAAACAGGTGTCATTGAAAAACTTTACTAAAACAAGAATACATTATCAAGAACGTTGAAAAGTTGAATTGGCAATTGATTAAACCTTAATATGAATCGTCGGACAGTAGTCGAGATCGTCGGCTCTCCCATGATTTACTCATCTAAGATTTGTTGGGAAGAGGATCAAGTTAACTCTAAAATAGAGATACTTTGAGCATTCTATTAATTATAAACCATTATTATAATGGAATGACTTGTATGCTTAAAAAAATTTAGATCTCTCAAATTAAATACATAAAAAAAATAATTAAATTTTAGTGAATTTATTGCTAGGGTTGATGGTGAACTTGTTTCGGGTAAAATATACTAGTAATATGACAAACTCCTAATTGTATCTACACATATGACCTACTATCAAAAAAAGAATTGTTATATGATTGGCTCAGGAAAAAAAAGAGCTAGACCATGATGAAGGGACATATTGGATATGAAAATAAATAAACATATATCTTAACTTAAAATAGTATAATGGAACGATTCACATAGTTCAAACGGTTTTGAAGTATTATATGTTTTTGATTTAGAGTATATTAGGCCAAGAGATACATTTGAGATTGTATATTTGCAATTGTAGATTAATACATATGTTAAAATATTTTGTATTTGAAGTGATGACTCACTTTTTTAAGTGATGGGAAAGAGGACAAACATGTGGCATTGAAACACTTTATTAAGAAAAAGATGCACTATCAAAAATATAGAAGAGGACGTAGAATACGTAATTGATCAAATTCACATGAACAATAGTCATAGTTGACAGTCCTTCCATAATTTCCTGATCTAAGATTTATTGGGAAAAAGATCAAGTCAACCTTGTGATAAAAATATTTTAAGCATTCCTTTAACTATATATCAATATTTCGAGATATAAATACTATGTATGCTAAAAAAAATCTAGATGTCTCTAGACAAATACATTTGAAAGAATAAATTTTAGCGGTTGATATTGCTCGGGTTGGTGATGAACTTGTTTTGGGAAAAAACATATTAGTAATATGACCAATACTACCCTCGTTGGTTCTATACAAATGACTTGACTTGTATTATTACAAAAATAATTGCAATATTAGTCAACCTTGTACTCCTCATTATTGGATCAATTCCTCCACCAAAAGTAAGAAAGTTTCCGTACTAACCAATTCAATATGAAAAATGGGGTTGGATTTTTTCTCTGACGTGTAATTTTTAACTAAGGCTCGATTAATTTGAATTCATGTCAAATAATATCATTTTAAGGAAATAAAACTCTCTCTATTAAAGAGTCTCATTTTCAAGGCTCAAATTTGAGACATTTGAAATACTTTATCACCCCCACCAAATATGTAAAGTTGTGATAAGACATGGGAATACACCTTAACTATGAATAAATTATTAATTACACACTTAAATTTTGCCGGAGACCTAGTACCACCCCCATCCCGAACTTTTTTGTTCGTATATTTACCCTCACATGACCGTAATTTTTTCGTATTAAATATTTTTCAGGACTTTATACCATGTGCCAATGCGTGATTTATATCCTTTACTCAAATCAACTGGACCTCATCATCTATCCCAAGTCTCAACCTCTTTATGGGTAATTGAATTTTTGGTTTATTATTTGTAGTATATACTTTAATATAATATGAATTTTCTGATTTTTATAGTTAAAATGTTATTTGCATCTAATATAAATAAAGTGCATGAACTTATTTTATTTGTTTTAATATGTTCTATGCAAAATGCTTAGGCTTAACTTTATTAATTCCTTATGTTGCATTGATTAGCTAGTTTAAAGAAATGTTGAAAATGAAAAGAAAAAAAGGTAAATAATACAAAAGAAATTATAAGTTCAAGGGGTAAACAATATAGGGAAAAAAATGTTTTAGAAACAATAAAACTCTCATATAATTTAGATATATATGTATTAAATAGTCCATAAAAATAATTCTTGAAACCACCTAAGAAACAATACATAACGTTATATGCATTATCCCTATAAACTTTAGTGGTTGCACATGTTACTTTGTAGATTCATACTCTAGATTAAAGAGAAAAAATATTGAAACTTTTTATGATATATATATATATATATATATCATAAAAAAGTTCAACTATATATTTACGCCGTCGTTTGAGTTTAAAATAATGAATGACCAAAGTAGGTCGAAGTTGCCATATAAATATATTGTTAAATGCTAAGGGAATTGAGAAGATGCTAGTATATTAGAGTAGCTAGCTCTTGTCATCAATCAATTTGCTAAATTTTAGTAATATTAAATGAATTTACTAATTCAGTTGTAGATGGACCAGTGAATGTTATTGTATTAACTTATTATAACCAACTAATTTCATATTAATATTAATTCAAGTGGCAGATTCAAAAAAAGTTTTAGTTTGGTCAAACTTTGATAGGTTAAAACTTAAAAAGTGTTTATTCCTTTTTTAAAAATATTTATTTTAGCAAATGAAGGTGTTTTGAATATACTTTTGGTGAAAATAAGTACTGTTGAGTATTATAAAAAAGCTAATAAGTTTTTTTAGTTTTATTTAAATAGAATTATTTATATCCGAAGGATTTGTATTTGGAGATTTATGCGGAATAATACATACCTTCTTTTTTAGGATCAAATGTATTATCACCGCCAGTTGCCTTAACGTTTACTTACAAGATCGATCACTATGAAGTCTTGTATTGTTTTTCACCACATCTACTTTTAGACATTCATATACCGAGTGTGTTATCGTGACTGCGCAGACACTAAGTTTGGGAGTCCTTTTCTGGATACACTTTAATCATTTATGATATCTTATTATGTCATATAAAGTGCTTTAGATGCCCTAGGCATGTTTAGCTATACTAGTTGGGCAAGCCCAACATAATATTCTGGTTATTACAAATTAAAGGTTTTGTATGTGTCTTAAGTTACAAAGATGAAATTGTTAAAGCTAAATATATCTTCCAATTGTTGACTCTCCTAAACAAAGCATGGCAGGCATTAATTTTTCTTGAGTAAACATATCTCCCAACTGTTGAGTTTCAGGACTTAGATGTATTCAAAGGAGTCGTAATATTGTCAGCAATTGTTGTGTCATCCTGTGCATGGGTTTGCAAATGAAGAGAGTCATTGATAGAGTGAGACCAACAACGTATGCGAGTGAATTTGTTCCTGCTTGAACAGTCCAATTCATATTACTTTGGGATTCCAATTTTGAAGGAACTAAGCAGTAGAAGCTGAAACAACAAAGAGGAGCAACAATGAGTAAACAATGTCAAGGCTGAAGGAATTTAGCAGAGGAAGCTTACAACAACTTATGCAGACTATTCCATTAATAGAATCATTCCAACAGTAATTATCTCTGTTGTATAAAGTGTTATAGTCAAATTTCTTATTAATGGAAGTAATTTCTACCGTAAGATTCTAACTCAAGACATGCATCAAGCCCAGATATTACATATGCCTTTACCACTAATACAACTTTTCTACACCAGATAGTAAACCTCAACAGGCAATGACTTTTTACCAGAACAATACAAACTTATGAATGGAACAACTTTGCAGGGGGAAAAAGGCGAGGAAAATCGCCAAAAATGACTATGGGCTTCCATATATTACTAACCTCTGCGAATTTTGCTGACGGAGCCCGTGTGTATTCCCATTGAATTTTCCCTAATACAATGTACACCTAAAAAATTGTGTCGAAATAGCAAATGAGTATTAATATATGGAAAATCTGTTAGAGTTAAAGGAAGAGCGTCAAAAGCTGATGAGATAACATTGTTGTAGAAATTGATAAAGCGTAAAGGGTTCTAGCAGTAGGTAGCACAGGCTGCTACCTTTGACCTTAACCAGTTGAAAGTGCAATCAAACGAATGTTCCACAACAACAGAAATATCATCGGGACAGTAATAGATATGAAAATTGATAAAGATTCATACTTTCCGCCAACAAAGGGAACACCCTTGCTAGAATTAGCTGGTACATCTCCTTGTAAACCAGAAATCATCTCTGTCATGGGTCGCACAATTTTGACATCTTCGCTGTAGCTTTTATAACAACGCCCCTACCTAGGATCTCTGCAAACCTACCATAACACATGATTCAGATAACAAAGAAACTAAAATGCAACTTTACCGAAAAGTTCATTCATATCGTATATATCAACTTACTGCAATGCAGGGAGCAAAAGCATAAGGGATTCCTGTGGCTCTAACTTCAAGTGCAGTTGCAGCACCAATCCGTTTAACAAGATCAGGGTCCCTGCATTAAAATGAGAAGCTACCTTTTAGTACCTTCCGATAGTCGGAACAAAAATCAGATGCATAGTTCTTATAACTTATATACTTGCCTGGTGACACCAAGCCCAATATTGTGAGGGAAGATAGTAGCATTATAGACATTGTTGTTTCCGTGAACTGCATCAATCCCAAAAATTAATGGAATACGAAGTCGGATATATTATTATGTGAAAATATAGCTGAAATAATTTTTTTGCATGAAATACCGTAGTTTCTGTTGCCTCATTCTTGCCTTTCTATATGTAACTCTGCTATATGAATAATTTCACTAACTCCAAATGTTGCAGGAACTTACTGAAGCTGTTGCTATAATATCGGCGATAGAAATGACTTCTTGATGGGCATAATTCATGTTAATAGCGGCACATGATCCTGGGAAGATGATTCACACATTGCCTGAAAGCACCTCTTTGTTAACTTTACAATCGGTTTTTTACAGCACGACAAAGGTAGGGATGAACTCATGCAACACAAAAAGGACAAAGACAACGGAATAGTCAAAACATGATCGCTCATGCATAACATCGAATACGTTGGGTGCACAATTCACTGGTAAATTTCAATGAACTTTGACAGCTCAAAAATGTTCATAAGGGGGTTTAATTCTTCACTAATCAGTTGAAAACGAAGCCAAAATTCATCAAAGAGACATGATGCATGTGTAAAGCAAGTACAATTACAAACATATAAGTAAAAATTCTAGTACAAAAGACTGTAGTTAGCCTGAATTTTGGTAGCGCAAACCAATTTGGGGCAAACAACTTGTAGTGGGATTTTTATGTTTATGAAAAAACATACAATATAAAAAAGAATCATATCAACACGTGAGGAACATTGTTAATGATAAGTTGATCACTCTAATAATTGGTTATCCAGCTGCTGTTTAAGAATACAATAGAGTGAAAAACTAACCAATGATGGATTTGGTGCAGTCCCATTAGCACTAAACTCTACAACAACAGAATGGTATTGGCATGGCTGCTTATTATCCTCTGAGTTTATCTTTTCTTGCTCGAAACCCATTTGCAGGAACCTATGGAATTTGAAAAAAGTCTTAACTCCTGCAATAGAGATCTTATATGCGTCGAAGAGTGTAAACTTATCTGCATAATATCTAATAGCATCACCATAGTCACGTCCGTAATTTGGACTTGACATGTCTCATCTGGTCTGTCCTTTGTTATTGATTGATGTTGAATCTTAGCATCATATATCTACCCAAAGATCAACGGAAAGAATTATAAAAGTAAGTAATACAACACAACTTTCTAAAGAGGTACACAAAGTAAAATTCTCGTTTATCACTTTTGATAAGACTATAAATCCCAAACAAATATAGAACTCTCAAAATAAAATTCCTTCCTGCAACATCAAAGAAAGACCAAAAAGGAAACACGCAAGCAGAACAAACAACACAGTAGCTGCACAGAAGAAGAACGAACAAAGAAATGGCGAAAGATCAAATCAAAGGATATGAAGCGACCATCGCTCTGTGAAGCAACTTTGTTGTAGTTTGCAGACAGTATTCCCCTTGATCTCCAAATAATATTATAGTGTCTCCGCGAACGAAATAGCACCGCTTAGGTACTGAAGACAACCAGGGGTGCAAAAGAGAAGCTCATGGAGAGCTGTCCTTTTTGATTCTACATTCTCGACATTGATACTCGAGAGACGATTTCCAATTGTTCTAGTGGATTCATCAGCGCCAAGGATACCCTTTCCAGGTGTGCCAATGTATGCAGCATTCTTAATAAGCTCATTTGCAAATAATCAACCATTTATTACCTCTTAACAACCACTAAAACTTATTTACTGAAATTTAAATAGACAACAATAACCAATAGTCTATGTATGAATCAAATATTATAGATATATGAACTATATATCATAGAAGTTGCTATTCTTATAAGATTTTCTCTCCACTGTTGACATATATCAGTAAGTACTCAATGCTACCCTTCAACTAAAATAGTCAGCATGCTGCAAAACAACAAATTCATGTGATTGTTCTTGGCCATCACCATTTGTTACACGTCAATTATCATTGAAAATGTACTATCTTGAACTTTTGAAAATGAGTGAAAGATAAAAACCTACATTTAAGAAGGAAGAATGAAATCTGGCATGTGATCTTTCTATGTTGGACTTTAGAGATTACCAACACTTCATTCATGAACTCTTCCAGCCCTTGTGCAGAGGCTTTTGAAAGCCTTTGACTGCTATTTCTTTCCCATCTTCCAATTTTCCCTACAAGAAATCAGCAATTTCAGCAACTGAAATTTGAAAAGTGATCGAGAGAGAAGAAAATTGTACCATGTAAATTGGACCAAAACCGCCTTAACCAAGCTTCTTATCCTCATGGAATTGGGATGTTGCATTTGCAAGAGTATCGAGGCCGAAGACTGGTAACTCTTCCATATGAACTGCACTTCTGTCACCAAGTAAATTTATCTTCTTTCTTTTTACTCCTAATATCAGCAGGGATACAAGTTAACTACTATAGCTAACAAAGCGCTTCTAAATTTATACTATGAAAACTTATAGCCTATTTTACCTCTAAGTCTGGCCATCCTTGTACAGCAAAGGAACAGACAAACACAGAGAGTAAGAAAACCAAGGATTACTGGAATTACAATTTTCTTTATGTCTTTATGATGATCTGCAATGTAGAGTAATCACAAAAGGTCAACAAATATCAGTTCTCTACAGAAGTAAGCTACCTTAAGTATATATATTGGAATTCAATTAAGTCCGTGATATCTCAATTCTGGGTGGATAATGAGTCTTCTAGTCAACATCACTATACACACCAACCTCTCAATGTGCCACACGAATATAGAGATCTTTCCCCGAGTTTTGAAACTGCAGAATATCAATCAGTAGACGCAGAGTCATATAACAGAGTAAGTAACTTGGCTTTCGTCAATAGCAAAGAAAAGCAAAAACAGGGTAAATAATGAACATCAAAGGATCATGATCTTTGAGAAAAAGCCAAAATCGAAATTGAACAATAAAATGCTCTCTTTTCCCCTTCCAAGTCATATGATGACATCTCAATGAAGAAGTTGATTGCATATTTATGCGAGAAACCAAAAGCCTTAAGAATTTTTGAAAATATATGTTTAAATGGCAGCTTTCTTCTCTGCACCTAATCTACACATTAAAAAACATAACGGGTATTGCAAGTTGCATAACAAAAAAACACTCTTAAAATGCCAAATTATAAGTTCACACATAGGACGATTACTATATCTTTAGATCTTAAAACTTTATACAAACTGAAATTAAATAAATACGCTCGAGAAAAAGAATGATTTTTCAAAAGCCGCCGGATAGATAGAGCTCAAAGCAAGCAACTGACCAGACCAATAGAGGATATAAATCATACTATCTCCTTTTTAAGAATTTCACCTTTGCACCTGTAAACAATGATCATATGCAAAATCATAAAATAGATCAAGCAATTGGTAAAAAAATTAAAGTTGAAATACATTGAAAAGAGTAGTAGCCTGAAGGCTAGAATTGAGACCTAAATCAACTAAATTGGGTAATCACCAAAAAGAAAAATTGTGAGTACATAATAAAAGAGACAAATTTAAGAAAAGAAAAATCGAAAAATCAAAGGAAACCAAAAGGAAGAGGTGGAAGAATTAATTTATAAAAAAGCATCGAACGAAAAAGTTCAAGAAATGAGAGGAACTAACCTCTGCTTCAAAAGTGTTTCTCTCAAAACTCTGTAGTATACTCCTATACCTAAAAAATGTGAATGAAAAAGGCACTATATTAGACATGAAAGAAGAGAATGGAGACGGAAAAACAGTTAGAATGTGTGTCTAGCAGCAAGAAAACCTGTGTTTGGTATTCGTGCGTGATCTATATTTTAATACGATCTTATATCCCCTGTTAGCCACTTAATCCCTCCCGTTGTACAAATTATATCAATTTTTGTGCAATTATTAGATATTGTCTTTGTTCATGTCTTTTTCACTATATAAGTGACACTAACAGGAAAGAACTATTATATGAGCAGTGAGACTAAAGGTGACAGTCATTATTATCAATGAATAGACAAACTTTGAGCACAAACAAACATAATTGAATATATTTTGAGCATAAACAAAGATAATTGGAGCAACTGTGACTTTTTAAGTTAGAGTGCGTATACCCTTTCGATGAAGAAGCCCCTTTCACTATGATGAAATTTGGATAGCAACATAGAATTAATGACAAATTCATCCACCAAAAGCTCAATCATCTCTCCTTGTTCAAGAACCTGTAAGGCCATAATTCACATCAATCAGCCACATACAAAAATTTTGGATTCTTTCCTATTTTAAATTAGGAGATCAAGTTGTTTGAAAGAGTATAATCCAAAATATCTCATCCTTGCAACTCCTTTTCTTTCCGCTCAAAGTAAGTGCAAATGTCTACATCTATGAAATTAAGAAATTGAAATACTTTCAACAGATAATAAGACTGATATTATAGCAGAAGCTTAGAGTTCTCACACAACATAAAACATTGGACCTACAAATTAAGTTGCACAACAGAGGCACTAATTAACATGCTCAAGTAGTAATTGCAACTTGAGCAAACAAATTTTCTTTTGAACCTCACGCAGATGTTACTCCTTCAACAATTCATCTTGTTAACGTAATCACGCCTGAATTATTTTCAGCTTTATCACCACAAAAGTCCGTACAAAAAGATTTGAGAAGGAAATTATACAAATCTTAGCTAGAAACTTGCCTTAAAAAATTGTTCTTTTAGGCGTATTGTCAAATAGGTTAGTTGCATCAAAAACAGTTCTTTTAGGCGCATTGTCAAATAGGTTAGTTGCATCAAATTCCTCCCTTTTTCAATACATTAGTTTTAGATGACTCTAAAGAAAAAGAAAACATTAAAGAAATATTATCCAAGATCACCATAAATTGTAGAACGGCACCGAATTAATCAACCCGTCAAGTGAACTCGAGAGACATCCTGATAAAGAATAATAATCCATGATTAGAGCTTCAATATTCTGCCAAAAAAAAGGTGAAATACAGAGAAGAAGCAAATCCACATAAAAAGGTATATGAAGTTGGAGCTCCATGGAATAACTAAAAGATCAACTAAAATAATACTACTGTGAAACTCAACTGGAACATGCTTCACCTCTAACCCCAAAACGGATAAAAGTAACTGAACTAAAACTATTGGAAAAATGAAAGTGAACCAAACTATCCCAGAGGAACCACCTTAAATGCATTTTTTGCATCAACAATCCAAAGTCATAGGAAATTAGATACAATTTTTGAGACGCAAACCTAAGAATCCAAAAAAGGATGAAATCAACAACCATTATAGGGTAGTAGCCACATTTAAGAAGAGAAAATTTTGGAAAAAGAGAAGAAAAACTTGGCATAACTCAAAGAAGTCGGAATAATTGACACAATGCATTACTAACCTTAGAGAAGTTTATTGACAGATCATGTCTCTATTCTTATTAATACCTTTGACGACTATGTAATTGACACAAAACACTGCATGAGTACATGCATTTGCAAAATCAATTTAAAAAAGAGCCGAAATCAGTGATGGAGGACTACAAAGAGAACAACGATAAAACCTAAGAATAATACCCATTACAATCTACTCGAATCTCCAAAATAAAATTTCATCCATGGAATTACCTGAAAGAGAGAGCATTGATTTTGGATTCTACAATCTGCATATGAGTGAAGAGGAAGAGGAAGATTACAACTGTATACACGTGGTTTGCTTACAAATGAAATAGCAATACACGTGTATAAGGTACTAACAAAAGAATGCACAAGGTACAAGAAACTATTGCCATGTTAGTCCCTCTTGTTGGCTTATACACATATGGACCCTTGTGTCATTTTCAATTTTTAATTAAAATAGGCTTCAGAGTCGCAATCTCGCAGTCCAACATCTATATCACTAGGCCCAGTCTAGACGTTGTCTATTCAATTTCTCATTGGGCCCGAAGCTTCTTTGTTGGGTTTTTGCAAACTTTTTAATGATAATTGTGTGCAATAATTAACATAAAAGAGCTCATTCTTTCATATATGACATTAAATAGCAATTTTATTTTTCTTAAAAATAGCAAAAAAATAAAAATATTCAATATCATCTCTCTCCTAATAGAAACTTTAATATTTTCTCCAAAATCTTTCTACTTTTTTTTCCTACTAAGATCTCTTAAATGTCAATAAAAGTCTTCAATATTTACTACCAAATCTCTCTACTTCCTCTTTTTGACTAAGAAATCTTCGTTGATTCTTCATTGATTTTGTGTTGGGTTGCACTATTAATTTTCTTTCATTTTGGGTTCTTCGATTTCTTAAAGATAAGAATATAAAAATATCATTAAGGTTTGATACAAATTATTTTGATTTGATTATCTATGATTTGTATCAACGGGGTGATAGTGGATTTAGTTGGGGACATCTTAAGGTTAAGGGGTCAATAGTGGATTTTATTGAAAAATATCCCAAGGAGCTTGTATATTAATTTTGGAGGTGTTTGGAGACTATTTGAAGCGGACTTAAACTGAATTTCTGATTGAAAATTCGAGATTGAAGATAATTGTATATTGATTTATCTTGTGTATATCATGTACTTTTTTGTATTTCGTGAAAATGTGTGTATGATATACATGTCATAGTGATATTCATGAAAATTCGTGTGTGTTATACTATTACATACCAATATAAAATGTGATACACGCATGCCATATATAGAAGTACAAAATATTGTATCAAAAGTATTTGTGTATAATACATGTAAACACTATGAGAGCTAGAGGTGGGGGCTATGGTATTGACGACACAGATCATTTGGAATGTGTGAAAGGTTGAGCCGTTGAGAAGGAGACAATTAATATGGAAAGTCACTTGTGAAACTTATTTTTCTTACTTAACCAAACATTAAAAAAAAGAATTAGAAAACATTTTTCTAAAGAATATTTTCCTCCATTCCAAACACTCTCATCTCTCATGCACTATATTATTCATCAACAACAATAACATACTCAGTGAAATCCTGGAAATCTGGAGAGAATAGAGTATACACATATATTATCACTATCTCATAGAGATAGAGAGACAGTTTCCAAAAATTCATCGCTCTCGTACATTATACTGTTACTGTTCTAAATTAACATAACAATATTTTAGGATATGTGATTTAGCCTGCCACTCTTGGGAGAGTAAAAAAATATTTTAACTTTATTTCTTGTGAAGTCAGAAGATAGGAACTTGGGGAGAATCTTGCTACATCGATATAAGATAAGGTTGACAATTATTCAAAGGTCTTAAAGGTTGAGCTATATGACTTTTAACTTTTTTTTATAGTAATAATATCCAATTTCTCAACTTCACACTTTATTATAAGTCACATTTGTCACTATTTACGAGTTTTTATTCTATTTTTTAAAAGAAGCTATAGGTCAACATAACTTTTTTTTCTAGATTAAACAATTCATAGGCCTTCTAATCGATGCTGAGGCTATGTAGAAAAGATTTTTTTATAACTTCTAGATGGTTGAAAAGGTCAACATAATATCAAGGAATTTGACCAAGTCATACATATATACTGTTTAACGCAAATTTAGGTCTCAACTGGAAGAAAATTCTTAATGAAACAAGTAAACACAATGATCCAACATGCAACGTGACAAGCAATATAATCTATCCTCAAGTTTTTAATAATAGCAATACATAACTTGGAGAAGGAGAATAGAGATAGAGGTAGGAGGCAAGAAGGAGAATATAGTGGTTGGACAGAGATTCGGCAAAACTCAATAATTTTCTTTGAAATTCTTATTTGTGTTAAAAATAAAATGAATTGAATATAATAATGCATCGAGAACACTGCATTTTCTAGAATCTGTCTTTCCAAATCTTTTTGTATACTTTTTTGCTCCTTTGGCACCTACATTTTTTTGTTATTGCGACATTAACTTTTAAAGCGGTATGAGTTCTTTGGAACAAGATAGAGAAGTAAAAACACAGTTGAATTGAGCTTACACAGTTGAGTTATGTTTCTTTCTATTATTACTCAAATCAATTATCTTTTCTTTGAGCTTACAGAGATTGTATCACCACCCAAACCAAAAAAAAAAAAACAAATTGAAGATATAACAACACTATATCTCGTGTAATTTTATAGTGGGGTCTAGGGAGAGTACGGTAGTGTATACGTAAATCTTACTCTTCGTGTGGCTCAAATAAAAGCATTACAAAGTAGTTTATAAAAAGAAAACAATGGAAATGAAGAAGTCAAGACACAATGCTAAATAGTAAAAAAAGAACAATAATATTACAACAAAACAATACGATATTCCAAAGGTAAGAGACACTAAATAGTAATAGAAATAGAATAGCAAGAAACTCTCAAAATAATACTACGACTACTAGTTTGGAAGAGTAAGCCAGGTAACTCTCAACTACCTTACTAATCCTTTACCCTAATTTGTGTCCTCCATAACCTCTTATCTAAAGTTATGTCCTTGGTAAGTTAAAGTTATGCTATGTCCTGACTAATCACTTCTACATAAAACTTTTTCGGTCTACCTCTACTGCTCTGGTAACCGTTCATGCATAGATGAACTCTTAGGAGATCCGTGCATCTCCTATTCACATGTCCAAATCATTTCAATCTTGCTTCCCCATCTTGACAAATTAGTCAATAGATTATCAAAATTATATTAACTTCGAGTGATTTGACAACAAATTAACAATGAAATTTATAGCTAATTCCAGTGTATTTACAACGTACCATGAGATCAGAACTAGAGATAATTGTTTTGGTGAATGCTTCTGATCCTCTAATAAAACTATTGCTTAATTTAGCTCAATATCTAGAGTTGAGGTGGAACCACTATCCTTTTGCTACCATGTTGGCTACTGCTACTACTAGAAATACTAGCGCCTCTGCTACCGCAAGACAAGTCAGTGCTGCTTCCTAATTCCTTTCTGCTGGATTGATTCTTTGGCCTTCTTGGAATGCATTTTGCTCTCACCCCTTCTATCTCTTTCTCCCTTATTTCCAACTTTGCGCTCCTGCAAATAAAAAAAAACCCGAGTATAGTTAATTTAATTCTCGAAATAACAACAAGAAATAATTCAGTATAATCATACAAGTGGGATCTTGGAAGGATATGATACATACAAACCTTTATCCCTATCTTTGTGGGTAGAAACACTATTTTGGATAGACACTCGGCTCAATATAAATGTATTCGATGCAGGAGTGATAAGACAGCATAGTGATAGATACAAAACAAATGCAGCAAAACATAGTAATACAAAACTATACGATAAGTATACATTTTAAAGGAGTCTAAGCAACATAGATAACAGTAAGGCAGCAATAATGGTTTAATACTGTAGTAATTTTTTTCTTCTTTCTGCAGAACTGTGCTGTGTAAAATCTTAATATGAATTTGCTGAAAGATTACAGCAAGTTATTAATGTTGAGCAATTAATTACCTACTACTTGTAAACTTTGCAAGGTAGTTTAATTATGACATAGTACCTGTACCCTATGGCCTATACTAGGGCTGTTCAAAACCGAACCGAAACCGATAACCCGAACCGAAAATAAGTTATTGGTTTATCAGTAATGGGTTATTGGTTTAGCAGTTTTGATAACGGTTTAAATTTTTTTTGTTATCGGGTTATCGGTTCTTAACGGTTTGAGGTTTTTTCTTAATGGATTAACCGATAACCCGATAGTAAATTAAATAATTATATTTTTATCATTTTATATATAAAGTCCTTGACTTAGAGTTTAGTTTCCTACTTTTATTTTTGGCTGTCTCAAACTCTTGGGGTATTCTACAATGTAAAAGTGTTTGCTTTTTAGCAAGATGTTATTTGTGAACTCATGTGCATGGTTCATTTGGTTTGTCACCTTGTTTTTTACGTGATTTTTAACGACTTTTTTTTGTGTCAAATCTTAACGGTTAAACCGATAACCGAACCGATAACGATCAATAACCGATAAACCAATAACCGATAAGTCAATATCTTAATGGTTCTTTAACGGTTTAGCATCGCTACAAACCGATAACCAATAAGCCAAACCGAGAAACTTCAAAACCGAACCTAACCGACCGATACGCAGCCCTAGCCTATACTTGCAAGAGGAAATTGACCCAACGAGGAAATTGTACTTTTCAATCATGAAAGCAGGACAAAAAAATTTCACATACTACTACCAATCACTGCTGAGTTGCCTTTTATGTAAGTAATAGACGTGTAATAGTATATCAACTTGATTTCCAGCTATTTTTTGTTCCTATGGAAAATAATAAATGCTCAATCACCTAAAACCAGAAATTGCAGAGCCTCTTTAAATGATATTCCTGAAAAATTACTGTCTTGAATAGTTATTTTCCCATGTCAGGGTAGACTAATTAACCACATGAAAATGCCTTCCATACACCCCCGATAATGAGGATTTGACAAATGACATTTTTCAGATCTCTTATATATAAAATGAACTGGTAAAAAAAATATAAAAGTTAAAACAAGTTTGTAAAGCATTACAAAAACCATTTCTCCCCCAGATAACTCCTATTGGACACGATAATGCAATAATGAGATTCAATATCTATCGTGTATAGGTTAATTTCCTAACGAAGAGGATTTGAATGAACTCCTTATTCTCCTAACTCTGCCCTGGTAAAAACTACATAGTAATTTCTTTGTGCAATGAGTTAAAATTTGAAAAGATGTTTGTATTTGTGAAATTTTTAACTCATTGAGTTTAACTTTTGTATATTGCTGATTCGAGGTTGTTCACGGTAAACAATATGCTTCTAACATGTTATATAACATGTTATATAACATGTTAAATTCTACTATATATGTATATATATTTCACGGTCAACATTAATGACTTCATTTTAGGCAACACAACTTCTTCTTTTTCTGAATGAAACAAACATTATTGAGGGAATCATTCCAAGCAAAGTCAGGTACAATATTTTGGACTTAAGCAAAGTATTAGTCATCATATATATATATATAGAAACAATTTGACACGAAGCAAATTATCATCATACAGGTAGTTCGATAAAATGTATTAGAAAAAATAATACGTGAAGTTATACTCACCGATCTGCATTAAATGATGAAGATCTTTTCAGAGCTGGATATTCGTCCTTCTTTGTCTCTATTAAGCTTCCGCTGAAGTACTCTTTATCTTCTAGCTTTGTGATTCCGTGATGCTCCACCGTAGTAATCTCTGCACCTTTCTCCACCGAATTCGATCCCGATCCACGTGGCACCCTGGATTTATAATGTGAAATCAACGAAAGCCCATGATCTTTTCCATAACCACCGGGCCCACAGTCCTTGAACGACATTGACCCACACGATAATAATTGCATCAACACGGAAGATCCTCTGCTTTTTCCATTTGATTGATTATTATTAGCCGCCTGATCTTCATTTATTGTTTCTGGCCGTACGATTACCCTACCGTCGGCTTTCATCAACGTTTCAAGTGTTTCCGGGCTTGAATCGGACGGCGGTGGTGAAATCTCGCCTCTGCTAAGTTCTGTAGACTGGCTTTGCGTTTGCTCAATACTCTGGTAATCTTCTTCTTCTTCTTCGCCAATTCCGATTTCTCTTCGCCGGCGACGGCGTTCGTCGGTCTGAGTTGACGCATCGGCGGCGGCTTTGCCGGTGGATTCGTTACTGGAGGACTCTGCTTTGTAGACTCTGTATTCGTGGAAGTCGGCAGAACACCAGGACTGATTGCGCCGCCGTGAAACCGCCGGGAATTCGTGATCTTCGCTGAGTTTTCTCACTTCCGGCACTTGATTTCTCGAAGTGGAAAATTCTACTTCTTCTTCCGATTGAGATGTTAGCGCCGTTGCACCATCAACAAGTTCTGATCCCTTGAGAACGTACTCTTGGCCGTGTGCTGGATATATAAAATCATGCTCAGCCAAATCATGCCACACAAATCCGTTCCTGTAGCTTCTGCATTGCTCAAAATTGCAGAAAAAATCAACTTCAGTTCCATAAATGTACAAAACTCGTGACACATAGTTACTACAATAACAATATATCCAGGTTTAAAAAAAGAGAGAGGCAAGGGCACTGATTCTAGTACTATTATCACCCAAATATGCTTAACTTCAGAGTTCTAATGAGTTTCGATGTATTAGTACTGATATGATTGCATCCACTCGTAGTACATATTTGAGAAAAAACAATAATTAATTCACCTTTTGGCAGACCAGGAATAGAGGGAAGCCATGCCTTTTCCTCGGAGAAAATTCAAGCGGTTGATCACATCTGAAAACAAGAGCACAACATTCAAAATCAATTGCTAAAAGCAGGTTGAAAAACATAATCGTGAAAATTCAAGCTCGAGCCTCGAGATCTTAGATACGAAGTAAATGATGTGTACCTCTAAGATAAAGTCCATCAGGGGAAGAAAGAGGAACTTCCATGAAATGAGGATGTTCAAGTTGTCTATTTCTAGTGAGATAATAAACAACAGGCACTTTGCGTTCAGATTTGAGCTTATGATTTGGATTTTCAGTCCAAACTTTGTTACGTTCCGGACTAGTTTCTCTATCTTTCCATTTTTGGTGCATTTGAAGCTCCTTCGCTCTAACAGATCTGGACGAAACCGCCATTAATACAAAGGTTTTAGAAGGAGAGGGAGAAAAAATAATGGAAGATGGGAGAGTGTGTATCCGTATATAGAGAAGATGAAGGGAATGTTTTACGAGGCTAAATGCTTGGAATTATATGAAGTGTGGGAATAGTTTTGAAATATAGAAGAGTGAATGCCGGGGGGATTAATTTGGTGGGAAGGGAGGGGCGTAGTAGGGGTGTGAAACAAAGGGAGGGAGCAGAGATTTCAAAATAGGATGCGGCAGACAACAGCTATATGACAAATTTCACTTGTCATATATTTTATTTTATTTTCTTATCTCTTTGTATTATTTCCAATAATTTTCTTCTCTTTTACGGTTTTAATTTACGTGAATCTATTTATTAAGATGGTGGTGATTAACGACTCATATATTTAAGTAAGTGACTGATGATTGATGATATGTTGGTTTTAGTTGGTGATGGTACTAGTTCTGATGGTAGATGTGGTTGGAAGCAAGAATTGTCCAGGCAAAAATTTGAAGTTTTTCTCTCAATTTAAAGCAACGAAGTTGTGGAAATTGCAAAGTTATAGAGAGTGTCATTCACTAATATCTATATCTTATGAATAAATAACACAAATTTTATTAATTTTGGAGTAAATTATTTCTTTTCACGCGAGTTTTCAATATTACGAATTTTATCAGAATTCAGACTTTGGAAAACATATATCTGGCGCGTTTAAATACATGCATCTCGGATATATATAGGTGGTCAAAATTATGTGTAATTTATTTTAGATACATTATATTTGAGTTGATTCACATGTAACAGACTATTTCGCTCACCTCTCTTCCTCACATCTCTTTTTTGTATCTGTATTTCAGAATGTATGTGATATATATCTCAGAATTCAAATACATGTATCTTGTGTGATTCACATGTATTTGAATACATAGCTAATGCTGACTTGAATCTGGTATGAAATTGTTAATTATTAGTGAGACAATATGCAAAAAAAAATTCAAACTATAAGAAGAATTAGTGAATATGATAGGAATGTTTGTGGAATTAGATAGTTTTTCCATATCTTATTCTCTTTCCGGCCCATTTTGCTTGTCATAATTTGACTAAATTATCCTCTTTTTTTTTTTCCAATTTAATACTTATGTCTTTTGCACCGCGTTAATATCTTTTTATATCTATACCAAGGGTAAAGGCGAAAATAAACAACTAATTATACTTTGATTTTTTCAAATGATAACTATTTTGGAATATTTATTTTTAGTAAGGACGACAAGTATATAATTAAAATAACCCGGAGAAAGTAGAATTTCTACAACTCTCTACATTTTTCTTTTTGGTTTCTGATTGTGTTTCTCTAGCCCTATTCTTCAGCCTCTCTCTATGGTTTTCGTTCGCTATTTCTAAAGTTAGAATTTGGTAATTTCATAATTGGTAATTAAAAGTATATATATCAAATATCAAAATTTTATATTTTGATTCGACTTGATAATTTATTTTTTGTGATTTATGCCCACCCTAAACTTCTAGTTTACATTTCTAGTCACTTTAGATACATAAAGTATTTTTGAATTACGCAGTTTGATTTTTAATATTGTTTTTGTTTGAATTCTTCTTGATTCTTGTCGGAGTAAATTCAAACTAATTCAAAAAGAGTTGACTTAACACTTCTGTTATACTTCACCAAACATTGACTTAATCCTACGATGATTATTATGTTACTTATTAAAAACATCTTTTTCTTTAAAGTAAATTTAATATAGTTACTTTTACTTGGCCCAAATGTTTGGAAATTTTCCTATTAATATTATTAATAATATATCTCATTTCCACCTATTTCAATCTATGCTATATATTTTTTTCTTTTTAATTAGTTAGTTTCGAAAAGAATGACATATTACTATATCTAGTAATAATTTAATTTTAAAATATTTATTTTATCTTTAATGAGATGGTTTTTAAATTCACAAACATCTATGACTTATTTCATACAATAAATTAAATTTCAAAAGTCCTTTTTTATTTTAAACATTTCGTATTAAGTTAAATAATATCACGTAAATTAGAATGGACGAGTGAGTGGTGCCGTCCATCAAATATCGAATCAATTTTCCAAAACTAAAAACAAACATGAAGCCAATCAGTTTTTGAGGAGACGATTTGACAAGGCAGATCTTTTGTTAAATTGGACAAGAATGTACGAGATTATCTGCAGCTTGACGTTACCGTTTCTTTACTGTATTTGCAACTTTTTGAATTTATTTGATGTTCAGTATTCGTATTAGAGTCCGACTAATTCAGATTCAAAGCAGAGAGGGCTTTATCGCGATCACGATCTGAGTCAAATTGATCAACGAGGCAGGTTTGGCTTTATACGATGTGGAGCAGTTAGTAGGGATGCAGGGCAAGTTGCGGGTTCCCTTTGTCTAGATCGTTATGAGTTTTACATTTTTATTTTTGTTTTTTTTTAAAAAGTAGTCCAGTTCAATATCAAATACTTAAGTGTAATCCATAATTCAAAAACTATAACTTATAAGTGTCATTTTCTATTTTCCTATATAAATGTTAATTAAGGTGGAAAAAATGGCATGTGAAAGGTCTATTGCTCAAAAGATTCCAAAACATGTCTTGTTTCATTTTCAAACGAAGAAAAGTACAATTATCAATCAAAAGTAAATATAGTTCTACAAGTCATATAAATATAATTGTGACAAATGCTAAAGTAGTTAAACGGTCAGAGAAATTGACAAGCAAAAAAGAAATAGATTTAAAGATAAAAATAAAAATAACAAAACAAAAAAGAGGAAAAAAAACTCAATCAAATTAAAACTAAAATAGTACTACTTAGAGGAAAATTTAATTTCTTTTAAATGAATTTTATTTTTACTACCAAACTCAGTTAAAAAGAAAAAGTATTCGGAGCGGATCTATGAGGTGGAGCGGGGCGAGGCGGGACAAGTTGAAGTATTCATGGGTTTATGCTGATTTTTTCTACAATCGCCTCGTCCCGTTTGTCATCCCTAACCAAGAGTTTGGCGAATGTGAATATTGGCTCAACCAAGATTATCTATTTTAGTAGAGGAAATGTCGTGAACGCGATTAGGCTAGGCCACGTTCCTTTCAAGTGAAACTTTAACCTTTAGATTGCTTGCTTTACAAAATCATAAGTTGAGGACTTGCATAATTGCGCTAAAAGTGATTCCAAACTACCTAGTACGTTGTAGATGTACCGCAAACGTGAATCTTTCGAGCAAATCATATATTAAAAGACTCAAAACATAGAGAGGATTTCATATTTAAAATTTGGGATTGTTTAGAGGAGATTTTGAGTTGATCGGAATTGAATAGTCAATATATACTTCATGTATGGCTAAATTATATTCAACTTTTCGGGTGTATCATAATGTATAGCCAGTGTATAATTACTCATGTATAAGTAAGTTATATTTAACTTTTTGAGTGTATCATAATGTATAATTAGTGTATACTTGCTATGACTTTTGGCGATTTTAATGTAAATAAAACATGATTATATTTATTGTAAACTAATTACTTTATTATATATATATATTAAAAGATTCATTTGACGGGCATAAATAATATATCAAGAACCTAATATACAAAAATAATCATAATTTAGGACCCATAAACTAAAAATCTTGGTTTCGCCTCTGTTAATAGCAGGATATATCATATTCATTTGGTTGTGATGTGTTAATACCAGTATCACATGTTCATTTGGTCTAGCGATCTATTTGTAAGGACCAATTGTTTGTTCTAAAATTCTTATAAACATAAAAGTATGATTGCAAAGTTGGAACCATTTGTCAAGAGTCAACATTTACTAAACCTTTCATCACTAGGGTAAAAAGGAACATGTGTATTGAAAAGTACAATCTTGTTATCAACAAAATTCCAAATATTTAGGGTATGGGTCTAAGAAGCATCATTTTCATTATAAATCTTTTTTTACTTTATATTAAATATGTGTCAATCATCATCATTATTATAATTATGAATAAGGATTGTGGTGAGATAAATAGATTTTCTCCATCCTTAATTAGAGGCCTCAAATTCAAATTTTTGATATGAGAAAAATCTTGTTAGAAAGAGCTTCAACGTGGTGAGAATCTGAAATTTATTGAAGTTTTCTAAAAGACTAAAAAAGTTTGACGTGTATAGATATAGTGGGCGTGTGAGGTACACATATACCACTTACGAGAAAGAAGTTAACCAAACACAAGTAACAAGTTCGTCAGACTTTCCTCTAATGCCTTCCGCTTGTTCTTCTTCATTTCATCATTGTTCTACATCAATACAAATACCATATATCGAATAAAAAACCAAAAAAGATCATCATTATGATTTATAACGAGGAGGTGGTTTGATAGTCGAGAAGATGGGCAAAAAAGTCTAAATTTGGGAGTAGTTCAAGGACCAATTTTCACATGGGGGGGCAAGAATATACATCTTCCAGATGTTCTATATTTCCCATTCCCAAAGTACACAACAACGTGCCCTATTGTTTCTTCCATTTTTTGTGTTTCTCTACCCAAATATCAAAGGACTACTTCCAACACATTCATGCACCGACGCTCGAACTATGACATGTTTTAATTAAGCGTGTGAATACATGATCATAAAGTGTTTCTATTAGACATTTCTGACTAAAATTTTGGAAAAGTTTTTGGTATGTATTTTCAAACGCTCATCATGCAAATAAGTTGACCACTTAAAAGTTAAAATATGTCACTTTGTTTGATTGTACACATTATCGTCCATAAACCATAAAACCTTGCGCCTGTTTTGATTGATGCAGATGTATATAATTAAAGGAGGTGACATCTTTTATGTTACGTAATTGACGTTTGAGAACTCAAAGTTTCCAAAATTTGAGGGAAAGTGTCTAATAGGAACACTTTTACTTTTATAATACCAAATCATAAAGTGTATTTAAATAAAATTAAATTATCGATGTATTCCGTCAAAAAATAGAGTTGTCATATTGCATTGGATGACCTTCCTAATACCAAGTAATAACTTTGTTATATGATATCTTTAATTTTTTGATGACTTAAAGTATAAATGTTCAAGGAAATTTTAAAGGTAAAATCCCCAATCAACACTAATCTCTTGTTAAACTGACTTCAGTTCCCCTATTTAGAGACAAACTGTATATAACAAACCCCTTCACTGAAATGACTGTTATGCCCCTCCCAATTACAGACAAATGACTAAAATACCCTCCTACTATTTGGTAATGTGAGGTACATATGATAATATAAGTGATAATATACATCATGTATATTATATATATTAAGTGATAATATACATCATGTATATTGAAGGGGTTAGTTGGTTAGATGCAGTTTGTCTGCAAATACATAGTCTTGATATTTCTCCTTTATTCCAAATTCATCCTTTCAAACTTTTTATTAAAAAGAAGAAAAAAAACAATAGAGATAAACCCTCGCAAAAGCTAAAGAATCAATCGAAATATATTTTTATTTCAATATTTGATATTTGTCATACATACAAAACGTTCCAATATACCTCCTTCAAAGCATATATTCTTGTCCTTAATTTTGTGCAAGAGGATGTGTCCTAAAGGTTGGGCTTGGTGGGCTAATTTTTGGCCCACACCGTTCGGGTTGTTCAAAATCGAATCAAACTCAATGACTTATATTTAATTTTTTTTATTGATTTATCAATTTTAATTATGATTTAATTTTATACTTTTATTTTTGACTGTATCAAACTCTTCATTATTCTATAAGGTGTCACTGTTTGCTTTTGAACAAGATGCAATATAATCTATCAAATCATGTGCATGGTTCATTTGGTTTGTTAACTTATTTCTAAGTGATTTTCAATGATTTTTTTGTGAGTGAAATTTTAACGGTTAAACCTATAATCAAACCGATAACAATACCAATAACCGATTGATAAATCGATATTTTAATGGTTCTATAACAGTTTAACATGTCTACCAATCGAAAATCGATAAGTCAAACTAATAATCTTCAAAATCGATATTTTTATGATTTTTACAAAAAAAAATTTCATTCTACTTCTTTCTCTACTTCATCACACCTCAATAGTCAGTTTCTACGTTATCATCTCTAGACTTCTATCACATAGTGTATATATATATAACGCACATCAAATTGATAAGCATGCACAATTTATAAAGGATGTCACCAAAGCATGGCAACTTCGATAAGATGATTATCCTAATTTATAAATCTAATCCATTTCAAAAAGGAAAAATTAATTGTTATCAGATATTCATATTTATCTTTCTTACACTGATATTCAAATAAGAATAAAAAGGAAGAATTAATTGTTATCATCTTTATCTTCTTATATTGATGATGTTGTGTATTTAAATTTCTGTCCCAAAAAGCGAATTAGAAAGAATAAAATTGAATAAAATATCTTTATCTTTTTTGTGTGCTTTAAATTGTAGCTAAAAACGATACATTTTTCTATATGATTAATAGTTAAGGATACCACATCGGTGGAAAAAGGCCCTTTTTATGAATTTAGATTTGGATTTGGATCTACTAGATCGAGGGTTTTTTTAAAAAAAGGAAATAACACAAACACATTATAATTGGTGCTAATTGTAGGTAAAAACAATTGCTTTCCAAATTACATTTTCTATGAGAAAAATATTATTCCGAATACATATATCTGATGGAACAGATTTACGTATCTCTAATACATGTGAGTCAAACTATGTATAATTTATTCTATGTATTTAAGTGTGTCAAACATGATTCACATATATCTAGGATATTCTCTCTCGCAGGGGCGTAGCTATGTTATAGTAAGGTGTCCAATTGGACACCCTTCGTCAGAAAATAATATTGTATATATAAGTAAAATGATACACGAAATGATTAAATAACATATTCTGAACTACCTTGACAGAACAAGGTTGTTATAGCCCAATGATTTTAGACACCTTGAAAGAGCCTTAGGGTGCTCACGTGTTCAAATCTCACTAGCTCCTCTTTTTTGGACATCCTTCGTGAAATTTCTGGCTCTGTCATTTTTCACAATTTCATGTATACGTGTATTCAAAATCAATTTCATTCCGTGTATCCGATATAAATTTTATCAGTGTATCCAATATCAAAATATCTAATGTATCAGTGCACAAATACGTGTATCCGATATAAAAATATGCATTGATACATTCATCAATGTATCCGTGCATAAATACATGTATACATTCATCGATTGCTTCTAAATACCATTACCATCGACCAGAAAGAGTGGAGAGAAAGAAAGAGATCGGAAAGGGGAGGAAAGAGGATGGGAGATTATATCAATTTTAAAAATATAATAAATTTAATAGATGTATTTGTCTAATTAAATAGTTTTTCTTATAATAAAACTTATCCAAATATTTACTAAGTTGAGGAGTCATTTGGGATAGATATTAGGAAGCCTTACTTTTAAGCCCAAATTATTTGTCTAATTCCTTCAAGCTCAAAGCTCATCTTCAAAAAGAGAGTTGTTTCTTTAATTCACTCGAGAATTCCTTTTAGAAAAACATAAACAAACACATTGGAATAGTTTGATAAAGTTATTGGACTTTAGGACGGAACTAGTAGATCCCTTCGATCGAATATAATAAGTTTTATTTAAATAGTGTATTTGTAATTTTGTTATAGGTTTATTTTTTTTATTCGATTAAACTTCGATTGCTTTACTAAAAAATGCACATTAAAACCTGTTCATTTCTCCAATAAAAATTGTGAGCTAATCCTTTGAAATCCCCAATGGTGATTTTAAAAGCTAATACATGACTATATAAATTTATAATTATGGTCCTAATCAAGCTATAGTAGTCATATATAATGATTCCAATATGATGCTTTCTTAATTATTAGAAAGGGAAATGAAATATTGATAAAGCATTCATATAATTAGTAACACAAATCACTTAACAACGACCTTAATCAATCATTAAAAACTTCAAGTAATATGCATAATGTATACCCTACCAAACAAGGAATTGGGATCTTTCATTTTGCTACTTAGATAAGATAACTCTCTTACCCACTAGACCACTTACACTATAATATATGTTAGTGCATAGACGTGACATCAACACTAAAAATGTAATATCAACATTTAACAATAAAATAAGTCACTTAAATTTCTATAAATATTCCTGGCCACGAAATTCTCTAGAGAAGGTTAAATGACAATATTTCATGATGTTATTTTAAGAATTTAATATCTTATCATCTTTTATCCCATCCACTAAGATTACACCTTCCCCTTTCAATTTTGGTGTCCATTTGACTCTATATACCCCATTTTTGTTGTGCCATGTGGAACTAATTCCTTATACAGGGTTTGAATTATTGTGACAACAATATATCTCATGTAATTTTATAAATAAAATTTGTAGAGAATAGAATATATGTAAATTTTATTTCTATTTTTGTGAGATAAAGATGTTTTTGATAGACCTTCGGTCTAAAAAAGAGTAATCAAAACACTGTACAAGTTATAACATAGCAAGAAAGCATAGCAAATAAAATAACAAGTCATGAAAATTAGACGACTAGATACAACACGAATACTACTAACTAAGGTGAAGATAAGAAGAGGAGACTGACCCTGTCTCCCCCACATAAAGTATTATACAACGCTTGGCTATCAACTACTTTCCTACCCTTATCCTCGACCTCCAAAGCTTCTTATCTAGGGTTATGTCTTTAGTAAGTTGAAGATGTGTCGTGTCATGTCCTGTCTAATTAATCACCTCCCTCAATTCTTCTTTGGTGTACCACTTACCTTTCCTATAACTTGCTATAGTCAATTCTCTCACGCCTGCTAATTAAAGTATTTGTACACCTCCTCTTTACATGTCCGAACTATTTAAGTCTCACTTCCCTTATCTTATCCGTCACGGATGCCACTCCAATTTTGTCTTGTATGACTTTATTTCTGATTTTATCTCTTCTAGTATGCACATACATCCATTTGAGCATCCTTATCTCCTACCTTCATCTTATGAACATGTGTATTCTTGACTTACCAACATTTTGTCCATACTACATAGTAGATCTAACCACCACTCTATAGAACTTACCTATAATTAAGCCTCAATGACACATTCTTATCACAAAGTACCCCGGACAGAGGCGGAGCTAGGTGGGCGTTCATGGGTTCGTCTAGCTTTTCTGTAGACCATGTATTTGTACTAGAAAATTAAATAAATATATATGTATATTAACTTGTGAACCCTTAACAAAATTGATTGACGGTTTAGAACTCCCAAACTCTTAATCCTGACTTCGCCTTTGACCTCAGATACAAGCCTCTATTTTATCCACCCCATTACTATATGACGTATGCTATGCTATATATTAATATATTCTCGATCCTGCCAACCTCAATAAATTATATAATATAATTAATTAGGAGAGAAAATTTGCAAGTTAAGCCTTTCTTCGAGGAAATAGCTAAAAGTATGATTATGATTATTTATTAAATTTGCATATATGTAAATATTATATATAAAGAGGTAACCCTTCATAGAAAATGCAAGTTTCTATCGAAATATAAAATTTTACGAAAAAGGAGGAAAGGATAAAATTATAGGTGGAGTGGCCATAAAAAAATAAAAATGGTGACATCCACGTCATATATAGTTTGTCGTTTTTGGGCTGAACTCCTTGATAGAAAGCCCAAGTCCCCCACCACAAGGAGAGCCCCTAAAGCCAAAAGCCCACCATCCAATTTTTCGTAAATATTACGGGTTGTCGGTACTTATAGAAGGAGATTACAAGGTAGAGAATATAACTCTCGTCAACAAAAATCAAAGTTTAAAAAGTCAATCAACCAAGCTATTAAGATATTGTAATTCAAAATTTTGATAAGTGAAATTCAATTATAATGTGTTGGAGTTCGAAAGATTTTTGAATTTTCAAATGTACAGTTCATACCTCGATTGTTCAAACTTCTCAAAAAATTCTAGAGTTTGAGTTGATAAACTTTCTAGTAAAAAATTTTGAAGTTTTTTTCGTGTTTTAGTTAGGAAAATTTTATTCCACATTAAAAAGAGGTGAAACATTGTATAGTAATTTTAAAACATTGGTTAAACATTAATTTCCAATCCGAAAAATTACTACTTGCTCATTTCTCCCCAATTCTTCTCCTTCAAATTCTTTTATGGGATTTTTATACAACACAGTATGAAATAAAGGTCAAACAAAGTATAATTTTAATAAGCATATAGTATTTAATCACTGTATATTTATTATATAATCTATATATATACCGAATATATACTTCTTACCCACTGAATGTACATTAACGTTGGTTACAAATTATTACATCCAACGTGTTAGCTCTTTTTTTTTTTTTTGTTCAACATATTGACAATTTTTAAATTTGTAAGTAAATTTTATTTAGATATTTGAATTGAGTCGCATTTCAATTGAGCATTGAATACATAAAATATTCCTATTAGACATTTTGTGTTCAAAATTTGAAAAAAAAATATTTTTTTGTGTGCGTTCTCAATCGTCTATTAGGTAGTCAAGGTAACTACATGGAATATGTTATTACCCTCAATTATCCACATCAACCTCAGTTAGAAAAAACTTGAAGTTTTATGGCATTGAGGTGAATGCATATAATAAAGGATGTATCATATTTTTTTTAGTGGTTAACTCATTTAAGTTATATGTATTTGAGAATATACACACAAGTTTTTTCAAATTTAAATAAAATATGTATGTCTAATAGATCATGAAGGAAAATTTCATATTAAAAGAGGGGTTATATGTTCCCTTATATGTACAAGTGAAGTTAGAATTTCAATTTTATGAGTTTTAAATTTTATAATAATATTTTTTAGTGATAATAATTAAATTTTAAATTTAATATTTAATAAATTTATTATTATAAGAGAAAAGACATAAAGTGACACCTGAAATTGTCTTGAATTTTCAAAAAAACACCTTAACTATGCGGACGTCCTATTACCCCCCTAAATAATTTTGAACTTATTATTACATCATTTTTCGATTAGTCCCAGATTTTAAAAAGCAAGTGTTATCACACACCAGTCATTACGTGACACGTGTTAATTTAATTTACTTTAATTTTAATTTTATTTTAAAGTCTACTTCATCTTCCACCATCACTTTCAAGCTACCCCTCCCTCCATTTTCTTTCTTTCTTCTTTTTCTTCTTCATCTCCCACCCTCACCTCACCCCCACGTCAAGTTGAGCCCCTCCTTTATTTTTTTTTCCTTCTTCTTCTTCAGTCAAATTTCTTTCCTTTAGTGATTTTTTTGAAGGTATCTTTTCATATAACTTCAAAATTAGAAAGAATAATTTTGAAAGAATCAATGAATTTCTCAAAAAATGAAAAAGCTTAATTGAAATTTGGATAAAAAAAACTAAATGATATCTACTAATCATCTTAAAATCTAATGGGTTTGTAAATTGTTCAAAATGTAAAATAATATTTAGATATAATTTTAAAATTAAAGAGAGTTAAACTAATAGTAGTAAAAAAAGGAAGGTGGAGTTGTCCTAAAAAGTGACACTGAAAGTGAGAAGTTTCAATGGAGATGACAATGAATTTTTGATGAAGAAGGAAGAAAGAAAAAGAAAAAATAATAAGGAAAAAAAGTTAAAATAATAAAAAAAACAAGAAAATATATGTTATAGCAAAATACTTGTAAAAATAAAATTATATTTGTTATTTTAGTTTGTTCACGCTCTTTAAGAGAGTGCATACACTCTCTATGTCAGGTGGACAAAAAATGATGTAATAATATCAGTTCATGATTGTTTAGGGAGTAATAGGACGCTTATCTTTTTGAAAATTCGAGACAATTTCAAATGTCACTTTATGTCTTTTCTCTTAATAAAAATATACCGAAACACATGCTCCATCCTGATTACATGATGTCATATTCCATTTTAAAATAAATATCTCTTATCATATTGATTTTTAATATTATGTGTTGTAACGTAATCATGTTTGGTCTCTCATACCAAAAAGTTCTTGTTTAAAAAATAGATGTTTAAAGAGTAATTTTTTTTTCTTCTTGAAATTATTACTCCTTGATTTCTTTTTATCTGATCAGGTTTGAGTGGATATAAATTTTTAAAAAAGAATTGTAACTTAGAATATATATGACATGATATTTGCATAGCTATAAAAATCATGCTATTAAGAAGTTGTTTGATTCAAAAATAAATTATGTCTTGATTAATTATGTAAAATCATTAATCTATCATCTGTAATATAAAAATTAGTAATATATGGATGAATTAAAACTTACCCGCACCTGATGTATACACCAAACTAATGTAATTTTCATGGTTATGTAGTTTAATGAAGTAAAATATATATTAATTAATTAAAATTAAGTAAAATATGAACCATAAATTCAAACATATGATATGCATGTATGTATTGAGTTGGTGTATACACCAAGTGCGAGCAAATTTTACTCGTAATTACTATGTATGATATTTTTTTTTGGATAATTGATTTATTGTATTAAATAAATAATAATAATTTTATTATTTAATTATAATTAAATAATTTATATTTTATTTAATTTATAGTTATAATAATTAAATAATTTAATTTGATGTAAACATGCAACACACATGAATATATATACATAGATTTCTTCCAATTGACCATTTCAACTTATCTTATTTTGTTTCTAGCATCTGGTTTCCACTTAAAATGTACAATCTCCAATAAGCCTTTGCAATTTCTTTTTCTTACAATTTCCCTTCTATTTGAAACTTTTTTTTTTTTTAAGTATTCTCTCCGTTCTAATTTGTTTTTTCTATTTGACTTAATGCAAAATTTAAATAAAGTAAAAGAAACTTTTGAATTTATAGTTTTAAATTAAATTATTTTAAATATACCAAATACCCTTTAACTTTGTGATTTTAAATATATTATGTGAAAATATAAAATTAAAAGTTATCAAAAAAAATATATTAAAAGGAGAAACAAATTAAAACAAAAAAAAAGCATTTCTTTTGACCTCTAGCTCCTTCACCTTTTATTTTTCTATAGATCCTATTCATCATTTAAAAGTAACTAAATGGCCTTAGCTGAAGTCAAGGGACATTAAACCAGCAAGAGCTCATAATATAGTAAATGACGAAGCAGGTCTAGTCTTTATCCAATGGTATTTATCAATTTGAGAAAAGATAAACACCAAGGGTGTGTTCGGTATAAAGGGGAATATTTTTCATCAAAAATATTTTTTTTTAAATAGTTGAGTTACTAAACAATATTTGCTTTAGTGATGGATGAATTCATGTGATATATTCAAGACAAGATGTCTTGGTGTATGTTATTCGCGAATGGTAGTGTACTGATTGATGAGATATGCAATGGAGTTAGTGCTAGATTGGAAGCGTGGAGACAACTCAGGAGGATAAGAGGTTCAGGTTGAGAAGGACCAAAACAGAGTGTTTGGAGTGCAAATTTAGTGATGACATGCATGATGAAGGCGTGAAAGTGAAGCTTGACACACAACCTATCGCCAAGAAAGATAATTTCAAGTACTTCAGGTCTGTAGGAAAGTGGAGACATTGACGACGATATCACATATCATATTGGTGCAGTGTAGATGAAGTGGAGGCTTGCCTTTGAAGTCTAATATGATGAAATGGTATCACCAAAATTTGAAGGTAAATATAGAGTGATGGTTAGACCGACATTGTTGTACGGAGAAGAGTGCTGACCAGTTAAGAACTCACATGTTCAAAAGATGCATGTTGCATAAATGAGGATGTTGAGATGGATGTGTGTGCATACTAGGAGAGATAAGATTAGGAGTGAGGTTAACCGGAATTAGGTAGGAGTAGCCTCCGTGGTGGACAAGATAAGAGAAGCGGAATTGTGATAATTTAATTTGGGCGTGTGAAGCGGAGATGCACAGACGCCCCAGTGAGGAGGTGTAAGAGGTTGGATATAGTAGGCACGAGGAGAGGTAAAGATAGGCCTAAAAAGCATTGGAGAGAGATGATTAGACAGAACATAGTGCAACTTCAGATTATCGAGGACATGATCTTAGATAGGAGGGTGTGGAGGTCGTGTATTAAGGTAGAAGATTATTAGGTAGTGAAGTGTTGTCTTGCTTTCTTGGATTAAGGCTTGTTAGTGTTTGTCGTTGTACTAGTCATATTCTTATGGTTCTAGTTTTTTTTTCAATATCTGTTATCATCTTTACTAGTTTTTAAACATATTCTTTCTTTTAGGTCGTACATTGCTTTTCTTATTAGTTATTATGTTTTCGTCACTATTTTGTTCTTTATACTGAAATATATTGCTGCACTTGAGCCGAGGGTTTCTCGGAAACAACCTTTTTATATTTACGAGGTAGTAGTAAAATCTGCATACACTTTGACCTCCTCAAATCCCACTTGTAAAATTTACTGAATATGTTGTTGTTGTTGAATTTCTTATTTATTTATTTTATTAGATATGTAAGTGAAAAGTAATCCTAAAAACACATGCATATGATATAGACAAATAATATGAGAGGTGTGGTGGGAGTAGAGGTGTGGGAATAGAGGCTACTTGTGTGAAAGCGAAAATAAAATGTGTTGGAGAATCAGAAAAATACAATCATATGAATGATTATTTATGAAACTTGTTTTCCCTGCCTCAAACTAGTAAAATCATTTCCCCCCTTCTAAGTAGATAATGTTTGACATGAGTTACTCTTTGTTTATAGACCTTACATTACAATAAAAATACGAAAATTAATAAAAATGCCCAACCAATAAGAAAATAATTCCCAGAAAATATTCATTTTTAATTAATTTATTTTTATAACTTTTACAAATTTTAGAAAAAATATTTCCAAATATTCAGCAGGTATGTACGTTGCGTAATATCGGGATATACAATTCACATGTTATATATCTTAATAATATACAACAATGTGATTCAACTATTCTGATTATAGAGTATATTATCAGGGATACAATTACGTGAATTGTATATCTCAATGGTATACAAACGCACAAAACTGATGTTTATAAGTACTTTTAGAGGTTCAATTTATTCTTTATATATGATGAATGATGTTGAAACAATAAAAGAATTTCTAAAGAACCAATATACACCATTAGAAATAAAGATTATTATTTTTACCATAATCAATAGAAAAAATGTGCTATAGATCATAACTTTATCGAATCAATTTACTAAAAAAATACATTGTGAAAAACAAATTCTCACTGAAATAGTGGAGAACTTTCTAACTTTATATAAAATAATTTTTTTTTCTATCAATTCAATCAACATATCTGTGAAAATAGTCAGTGAATATTTTCTAATAAAAAATTAATAATGATTATTTAGGAGTGACAAATTAAATGTGAAATGGATTAGCAAATTTTTATGAAAGTTACATCCACATATGACCGTCTTATCTTCATTTATGATCACCAATATTGGTCTTTCTTGTTAGTGGCTTTCATCATATGCAACATTACTCTGCCAACAGTTGAACCCCTTGTTTGTTCATCATAATAGACTCACAATTTATTTATTTTTAAAATAATAATAAATACATAAAAATAAAAATAGCCTCAGGAACTCTCCTCGACCTCACATATTAATTGTTTTAACAAAACTGAATTTATTTTAAAAAGTATTTGGTTTTTCGAAGAAAAATAAATCATATATTATTTTGATTAATAGAATATTAATTAAATGATACATTTAAAGATATATAAAAGGTAGTCCAAGCAAATATTTGTTTGATTAATATTGTGCGACAATTTTTAAAAAATCCACTAAATTAGTAACATTTATTGATTTCAAACCCTATAAACTAACACTTTTTTTTTTTTTGAATAGAATCACAAACTAGAACTCATCAAATTTATATCTTAAACTCTATTATTATAAATCAATTTTAAATTATTTCAGAGTCCATAATAAATTTTAAACTCTAAATTCGCCTCTTCTATCTTTCTTGGTTAATTGTCCCCACCCCCACTCATTAAATTTTAAATTTTTAATCTAATTAAGTAATTATAGATATATTTTTGGATAAAAAGTATAACAACATATCGACGTGTTTTTTGACCAAAATTATATTAACATGAACATTTTTATTTCTAAACTATTTATGAAGAACACTTTTATTCAATTCCACCCTCACCCCCCCGCCCCACAAAAAAAAAAAAAAACTGCCCATGAAGGCAATTATTCGCAGTATAAATATCAAAGTAGTCATAATATGAACCACACATAAAAAAGAGAAAGTATTATTAGTAGTATCAAAGAAAGAAAAAAATGGTGCAAGAGGAAATAATGAGAAGAGGTCCATGGACAGAAGAAGAAGACGTGCAGCTTTTATTTTATGTTAAATTATTTGGAGATCGACGATGGGATTTTCTTGCCAAAGTTTCAGGTTTGAAACTAAGGTGATTGGCGGGAGACAAATTATATATAAAAAAAAATACATCATAGACATAGGTATAATATTTGTACAAAAAATACTCTTCTCTTTTATCCCAAATAACAGTTAAGTTTCTAATCCCTAGCTCTTTTTTAATTACTTTTAATTTTACTTATTTCTCTTGTTTATAAATAGTTGTTTGTGATGTATTTATGTTTATATATGCTTAGGCTTGAAAAGAACAGGTAAGAGTTGCAGGTTACGTTGGGTTAATTACTTAAATCCTGATCTCAAACGTGGAAAAATGACTTCTCAAGAAGAACGTCTTGTTCTTGAACTTCACTCCAAATGGGGAAATAGGTTAGAAAATACTTAACTTTTTAATTTTAATTTTACTCGGAAGTCATTTGTACTTTTATCGTTATATTAGCAAATCGTCTTGTATTTTTCGATGGAGGAGCTCTAGCGTGGTTTATGTAATATATTTTGGGGAAAAAGTTTGAATTTGCCATTTTATTTTTGATTTTTTAAAAAAATAACTCAATTTTAATTTTTGTGTGTTGTTTATTTTGGAGTTATTCATAGCCTTAGGTGGATTAATTACATGCCTCAAAATATACTTTAGACTTCTTTCTAATTTATTATTTTACTTTTGATTATTAGTTATAATTGGAATGGGGATCTCCGTTGGCAACAAGCACGGTAGTTGTACTTTAAGTTAAAGTTTTGTTATATTCAATAACAAACACAAGATTATTTTACTATGTTATACTTTGAGTTGGAGTTTTTCATGATTTTTTCTCTTTAAATTTTTTGTATATATGATGTTACTTTCTTTATTTTTCATGTTTAGATGGTCAAGAATTGCCCAAAAAATACCAGGGCGTACTGATAACGAAATCAAGAATTATTGGAGAACTCATATGAGGAAAAAAGCTCAAGAACAGAGGAAAAAGTCTTCTATTTCTCCATCTTCATCTTTTTCCAACTCTTCATCTTCTTCTTCTTCAATCACTCATGAAGAAAATGAAAGAAACTTCTACGATACGGGTGGACTCAAGCTCTTGCAAGTTGAAGGACAAAAGAAATCTACTGATCAAGAACAAGATGGAAAAAGTATGAAAGTTTACTCCATGGATGAAATTTGGAAAGATATTGAATTATTAGAAGAAAATGAAGAAAAAATGAATAAACCAATTATGGGGTCTATTTCACCCCTATGGGATTATTCCCTAGACTCACTTTGGAAAGATTTTGATTGGAGTAAGCTTTCGATAGGGAACGTGACTCTGAATTAGACGAGGCAACAAGACTTCAAATATCAGATGGTTAAATTGAGAGGGAAAAGACGGGTTAATAGGAGGTTTATTTATTTGAAAAAAATAAAAACAAAATTGTTATAATTGGTTTTAGGTTTTACAAGAGAAATATTAAGTTCTAACTTGTATATTACTACTACTAGTGGTGAAAAGAAATAAGAAAAATCCCATGATTAGAAGGTGCTAGGCCTCTCTTAAGAGGATTAGTAGTAGTGCTTTGGAAATCTGTTGTTGTAGCCACTTGATGATGCTTTGATTTAATTTCTAGTCTTTTAAGTCTGTTTCAATGTGAAACACTTTCACTATCCGGCAGATCTTTTATCTAGCATTTACGTTATAGGTTCATTCGAACTTAATAACTTTAGTCTAAATTTTATATTTAGTTTAAGAAATTCATTGAATATATATAAATTATTACTACAAAACTCGATAATGTAAAAAAACTAAATTTCAAATTCATAGACATTAAATCTTAATTTCGACTTTATTTTACCTAAATTGCTTAATTTTGTCAAATTCGTAATCAACATGCTAGCTCCGCCCCTGTTTCCAAAGACAAGAGATCTGATTAGAATCCGTAATCAACATGGTAGCTCCGCCCCTGATTCCTAAGACTGGGGACCTGATTAGGATGCAATTAGAGTTAGTGGTGATTTTAACTCTGTAATCCACTACTATTAGCATTAGCACAACTTTCATTTTGATACGGCAAAACACAAGGACATGATTGGATGATTAAAAAGATAGAAAATGTTCTCCAATCACCTTTGTGCATTAGACTATGATTATTTATACCAATAATCCAAAGAGGAATAGTTTAGTTCCCACATAAACACGTAGCTTCTTTCTTTATCACACATAAACAAATATAGCATTCATCATTCATTATAAATGGTACTCAAATCACAATGATAAAGTTATGTACTATTCTAGAATAGTACCACCTCCAACCCAATATTATGTGATGTAGTTTAAAAATAAATAATTATTTTTTCATTTTATTTTAAGCGACACTGTTTAACTAGGCACGATGTGTTATCAGAACAAAGGCGTATTGCTTATTTATGTTGGGTTCGAAAATTATTATGACATCATGCGAAAGTTTATAATTGCAAATCAAGAGAGTTGTAAATTAGATGATAAAAACTAGTACTAAAAACATAATATTATTATATGGTTTGGCCAATTGGCCTACGTTGAAAAACCTAATATAAAATAAAGTATAAAACTATTGAGAGAAAAATCTCCATAAATAAAATTCTTTAAATGACTACATTGTGAATGATATTGTATTCTTGGTATGAGAAGACAAGTCTTTAACATGTAGAGTTCCAAGTTTATCCACTAAGGAAGGATTAAATCAAATATGAAAAAAAATTATATTTTCTTTTTAGAAAAAATTAAAGCATTTATGACTTTTTTTTTGGAAAAAATAAACTTCAAGAAAATCAGGGCAAAATGAGAAAAAGTTAAAGTGATAAGCATGAGTGGTTAGTGATTTTTAGATAAGCTAGCTAACTGGAGGGGGGGGGGGTGTTACAGCTAGTGCACCTGAATAAAAAATAATAAGGGGACAAAAGACATGAGTGGATAGAATTGAATAATGTGTAGGAAGAATTCAATTAGCTTCTTGTTAATTTTCTAGAGTGGTAAGTGGTTCTATGACTATATGCATATCCCTTTAGTCTTAATTTATGTAGTAGTTTTAACTTTTAAAATTTAAATTACATAAATTTTGATTAACATTTTAATATATGATTTTATATATATTGATTATATAAAAAATATTATAATTTATAATAAAACATATGTAATTAAATATTCATAAGGTGTTGGGGTGGAATGTGATTGTCATCCCACTTTTATCGTTCGTTGAGTGAATTTTGTTCTAGTCAATTATAGTGATTTTTGCTCTTAATATGTAAATAACCACTAATAAAATCTTTAATTGTTATTGTTTGGAAATCGAATACTAAATCAACGCTAAAACACTAGTAAGACAAACTTACTATGACCTTATTTTATTAGGCATAAGTTTAGAGAAATTTTGTCTTGTTCGGCATAAGTTGGATATAAATTAAGTTATGCAACATAAGTTATATAGTATTTCTATAACCTAATTTTGCTAGGCATAGTTGTAGAAAACCTTTGTCTTACTCGATATAAAATTTGTCGAAATTAAGTTATGTCCTTTACAACACAACTTTTGCGTTTTGAAACTAAAGTTTTACCTCTATCGGTGTAAGTTCTGTAGGAACTAAGTTATCTCATGATTTTAAATTGAACTTTTGCCTTTATCAAGATCCGTAGGAAATAGGCAACATAACTTGGTATAACGGGTGTAATATTATAATATAAAAAATATAAATTTATGCTGAATAAAAGTTATTTATTATTTCAATATCAAGATATTTTTGTGGGCCCTCTTGTTATACTATTGGTTGATATTGAAGCTAAAATTGAGGACCAAATTTAGTACATGCCATAGGACAACCAAAATTATCTCTAATGGCTAAATTGCAGACTCTTTATCTCTTATCTTACAATTTTCTTCACTTTCTTGGATGGTAAATTTCTCTTCACACACAATTTTTTTAAAAGTTATATTCAGAATTTTCCAATATTATATGTGATGGATGACATGCAAATGTAGGACATTGGCCCTTTTTAGAATTTTGAGCAATTTTATTTCTACCAAGTCAGTAACTGGGGCTTATGCTTCTGCTGGTGAACTAATTTGTAAGTTCCAATTTATTTATTTATTTCCTTAATTAATTCCAATCCCATTAAGAAAAAAGAAAAAAAAAATCTCTCTTTTTTAATGTTTGAGTAAATTTGTGATCTTTATGGTAAAGGTTTGCTGCAATGTTGTGCATTCTTGGAAGTTATACATGGAGCTATTGGTAAAGTATTTTTAATTTGTTACATTTGATAATAGTAGCTAGAGGCGGAGTCAGAATTTGAAGTTTATAAATTCGGAATTCTAATTTTTTTTAGTTATTGGCTTCAAAAATAATAATTGGTACATATTGAACCTAGAAATTTAGAATTTGAACCAAAGTTACTTAGTTTGACCGAACCTGTAACCAACACACTGGCTCCGCCCCTGAGCTAACTAGCTCATATTTTGATTCCTGTTTTTTTTTTTTGGGTTATGAAGGGATTGTTCCTAGTGGAGTAGTGCTTCCTTTGATGCAATGGAGTGGAAGAACTCATTTTTTGCTAGCAATTGTTCGTCAAATTGTTGAGGTTTTATATCTTTCTAATCAAATCACACTTACTTTTATGCATTAGCTACTCGAATATGATATGCTATGTTGTTCTGACTCTACGAAAACGTTGCTGCACCCATGTCGGATACTCCAAAAAAGCACTACTTTTGGAGAATCCGACTCGTACCAGGTGACATTTTTGAAGAGTCCGAGCAACATAGAGTACTTGCTGTTTTTACATAGTATCGTCATGGAGCTAATTATCGGTGACTATAACAAGATTTATGGAAACTTAATAGTGCAATGAAGTCTTTCTTTTTGCTAATTTCTGTTCTGTGTTAGCATTAGTATTTAGTAGTGAACACAAAGATGCTTCTTGTAGGTTCAGGAATCGCCTTCAGTGTTCATAACATTTTCTGCTTGGAGCTTAAGTGAGGTGAGTTAATTTTCTTCCTCTCTTTGTCTTTCTTACATGTTACTCTCATTTTCTTTTTTCCTGACTTCTCCCCTCTTGTTAATTTAGTCGATTCGTCTGTTTAGAACTTTAAACCATCTTTTGAAGAAGGACTAGTACAGGGAACCCACCCTACTTACAATAACTTTAAAACTATGGCTGGAAATGGAGGAAATCAATTGTGCTGGATGAAAGTGAGCACATGGAGGGGACTATAAGGAGTGTGTTTATGATTGATACAAGTATTACGGGACCACGTTTATTTATAGTTGGCAGATATATATGGAATGGGCCAAATATTTCAAGCTATATTTTTGCTATATGAAATGACTCTTAATGTACATACTTAGAGATAAATGCGTGTGACGTGACTTATTATTCTTCCCTTATTGTTTTATGTTCTTGTGAGACAAACTGTTCAATTTGCTTGTTAATCCTCTTGTTATGTAAATGCATGTGACCTGACTTATTGAAGATATTGCATCTTTTTAACTTCTCCAAGCTGACAGTAGTTGGGGAAAGAAACGGTAAGCAGGACTGAGGTAGGCCACTATGTGAGTTGTCTGATTCATATTATTGAAGAACTACAGGAAGTGGCTATATTTACTCATACACATGCTCGGTAACAATAGTTTTCCTACACGGATAAGAACAGAAACTACACTCAATCTTATCCCATAGGCCAAGAAAGGTAGATTGACAGTTTGCTATATTGTGGAGAGGTATTTTCTTAGTTCAGTTTTCTGTCTGATGCTTTTTAAGCTGAGAGGCTATTTAGAAATTGAAAAACATCTGTTCAGTTACTGAAGGGAATAAGATTGTTGAGAAGTTCTGCATTTAATTGATCCGCTGCATATGCCACATGACCTAAAGATGATACATGTGGAATTTACGTCATATGCTTTGCTCAACCACGAGTGAATTTCCTTCTAAGCAATACTCAGAAATCAGAATCATTTCTACCAGTTGTATCATGGGAGGAAGATTCTGTTCTCCTCTGTACTACTAATTATCTTATGTCGTCTTCACATGCTTATCTCCTTAATCCAACAAACTGGTCAACTGTGTTTCTATTTCATCAAGGGAAATCTGTTTTTGCCTCAGAAGTAACCCACGACATACCCAGTGTAATCCCACAAGTGGGGTCTAGGGAGGGTAGAGTGTACGCAGACCTTACACTTACCTCGTAGAGTTAGAAAGGTTGTTTCTGATCGAACCTCGGCTTTAGATAAAGTGTTTCCAAGTGGTTTGAAAAAAAGGGAATGCATATATTAAAGCAGTAGCAACAATAAACTAATGTGAATGCCTCAGAAGTAACCAACTAATGATAATTAAAACCCGTCACTCCCACCATCTTCAAGTCCTTTTCCATAAGTTACTCTAATATGAAAAACATAAGTTGTCATAATTAGAAATTCAGTGCATCTGCTAATGAAGTTAAATTGCTTTGTGTCTACTTCCACAAAAATACTTAAAACTGAAAATTCCGAACTCCTTTTTCCTATTCCTAGGTGTCTTTTAACAGTCTAAAAAGGTTCGACATGTCTGCATAAGTTCTATCTCCCATTAGACCAGACACTTAATAATGCTATAACATTTTTCATATCTGATAATAACGGCTCATTGTTTTTAGCTGTAGTCTTCACTCCTAAAGCTATCCTACAAGTTATAGAGTACCGGTTTGGTGACTTAGTGGTTGAATGGGTTTCACAATATCCATTTGGTTACAAAAACATTATGTGATTCAAAGCTAACCGTATCCACTTTATCCTTATTAAATTTGCAATGTTTTAGTGCACGAATAAATAACTTTAGGAAAAGTATAAGCGGTACTTTTAGGGAAAGTGTACTGAAATTGAAATTCCAAAAGCTCATCACCTTTAGGCAAAAGCTATCCTAAAGTAGCTCATACTGAAATGTGAAGCATTGACAAAAAGACGAACTCAGAATGTGATTCTAAGCTTTACGAACCTAATATCAGGCCCAAATATTTACTAGTTATGTTCTGTTTGAGTTGCAACAACTTTTCCAGGTTTGGTCTTTACTTCATCCTTTTGAGTCCTCTGTTGATCTTACGAGATGATAAACTTTAAACAAATATATGATCCTGTTTTGTTACTCAATGCAGGTGATCAGATACTCACACTATGCTTTGAGTTGCATTGCGAATCCACCGTACTTGATCACATACCTCAGGTTCGAATTCTCTTGCAGAAAATAATGCATCTAGTTTCTCAGGAGAGAGTATATTACTCGGAAATTTATTTGGTTTTGAATATGTTTTTGCCTATTAGGTACACTGCTTTCATTCTACTGTATCCCGTTGGAGTTGGACCTGGTGAAAGTAAGCAAACAATTTTGTTAAAACTAATTTTATTGCATTCATAGTATTTTATTTCATCTATTTTTGTGTGGTCTCTTTGTCTCGTATGTGTAAAATCTGAAAATCTTGGACTTCATTTCTGTGCAGTATGGCTTATGTACCAGGCACTACCGTTCATTAAAATGAGAAACCTGTATGCAGATACTCTCCCTTTCAGTTATTATAACTTTGTCAAGGTATGTTTTGATATCCTGAAACAAAGAGTAATTTCTGCTGGAACTTTAATACGCGAACCAATTGGAATAGGGCCTTTTCTCTTTGCAAAATTGCTTTTAGAAACTTTTTCTTAACGTGAAGATTTTGAATTTTAATGTTACAATATAAAGAACATTTTTAATGATGAAAGATTACTTTGGCTTTTGCCACTATAACGACGATCTCCTTCAGCTTTACGTTTGCATCAACTCTCTCCATTTCTTGAAACGAATTTCGGGGCTCATTGTGTATATAGCTTTGTTTCTTTGATAAGATAAGGCACTTACTCTGTATAAAACTTTAAAATATAGAAACGCAACTTGAATCGTCCTGTAAATGTAGCAATGTTGTAAGTAGATAAGCGTTTCTAGCTGATATTGGTACGCCATTCATGTGAATCTTATGACCCCAGTTTGGTTTGGATAATGCCTAGAGAGCATAGACAGATCTAGGATTTCTAGAACATAGACGTACTACTAAAGAAAGGAGAAAAAAGAGAGTATTAAGTGGGAATTCCTTTGGGTATTATTATAGGAATAAATGTGCTTTTTAACTTGACTTCAGCTGACATCTATACCCTCCAACTTTGGGTGAGCACAAGTAGATACTTAAACTTATATAAAATTGAACAAGTGACATACGCGTCCTACGTGATATAATACAAGTAGGACGCTGCATAGAACACATGTATCTGCTTGCTCATCCAAAGTTGGAGGGCATAGATGTCAGCTAATACCATATTAAATAGCATGCATATGTATTATGTCATGTTATTTTGTTATAGACATAAACAATACTTCATTTTTCTTTTCTAACTTCAGGTTCTGCTTCTGTTATACCCTCTTCTATGGCTCAAACTTTACCTGCACTTGTTCAAACAACGCCGATCAAAGCTGGGTAAATATCACAAAACAAAGAAGATATGACAGTTCAATTTTATTTATTTTTCTAAATTGCATTTAGATGATGGATAAAGGATGTAATGTACTACATAAGAACTTAAATCAGGGTCGTTTTGATTGGTGGGATACGGATAATAATTTTGAAACAAGATGTGCGAATATTTTATCTTGCATTTGGTTATGGATATTAATTAGTCATGGAACTATTTTATCCCATCATTTGCAATAAAATGGTGGATTAGATGTCCAATATAAAAGGAAAGTTTGCTAATCACATGAAATATCACAACTGATGGAATATCCTTGTCTATTTCATCCTACGGTTCTAAGTGTTTGATATTTTAATGGATCATGCATGCATCCTATCCTTCAAGTTCATACAAGAAAAGAGCTTTAAACCTTTATGCATGTGCCCTCTTACATGTGAATTAATCCCTTTATTAACAACATTATTTAATAGAGTTGCTTTGAGTAAAAATGTATCCAAGCTAACCCACATCGTCCCACATTACCAATGTCTTTCCTCATAAGATTTATACGGTACGTTTGACATTTTTTCATATTCGATTGATCAAATATTTTAGAAAATGATTTCTCCTGGCACGCAGAGGAAATATAGCACCTTTATTTCTTCATTTAGAGTCTTCCTTTTAATTAATTAGTTTGAAGCTACTTCAATGTTCAAGGAAAGGTACACATACATATAATTAGAATTTTGAAAGTGTAGTGTACTAGCTTCATGGCCAAGTGATACCATAACTTTATTTTATGAAGCAGCAACATAACATAGATAATATTGAGTTCACTTTACTGACTTGGAAAAGGAGCATGTGAAAGGCAACTTCCAAAGGAACGTAGTTAAGTATAATAATTATCAATCAAATAATGAACAAGTATAAAGTGGGGGATGTAGAAATGGAAATTTCATCACTCAACACAAGTAGTTGAACAATTAGAGTGTGACTAATTAACAAGACGAGCTAGCCGCATTCAAGCAATTGATATCCGATTGAAAGATACTATCACACGTCGTTGAAATGGCTAGATTGACAACCCACATTGTTGTGGGTTTGTGGATTGTCATGCTAATGTTTATAGCATTGGCGGAGGCGACTCCCCCGGGAATAGCTGATCATCCAAGCCATTCTCATTGCTCAGATGATGAGATTAAGCAATGTAAAAATCTTCCTCATGTTTGTCCCAAATTCTGTCCAAATGGCTGCATAACGGAATGTCGTTCTTGCAAGCCTATTTGTGTTGATGGTTCAGACGTGCCACCATCTCCTCCCGAGGAAGAAACTCCACCAACGCCATCTCCACCTAAGAAAGACACTCCACGACCATCTCCTCCTAAGGAAGAAACTCCACGGCCATCTCCTCCTAAAGAAGAAACTCCACAGCCATCTCCTCCTAAGGAGGAAACTCCACCTAAGAAAGACACTCCACGGCCATCTCCTCCTAAGGAAGAAACTCCACGGCCATCTCCTCCTAAAGAAGAAACTCCACAGCCATCTCCTCCTAAGGAGGAAACTCCACCTAAGAAAGACACTCCACGGCCATCTCCTCCTAAGGAAGAAACTCCACGGCCATCTCCTCCTAAAGAAGAAACTCCACGGCCATCTCCTCCTAAGGAGGAAACTCCACCTAAGAAAGACACTCCACGGCCATCTCCTCCTAAGGAAGAAACTCCACGGCCATCTCCTCCTAAAGAAGAAACTCCACGGCCATCTCCTCCTAAGGAAGAAACTCCACCGCCATCTCCTCCTAAGGAAGAAACGCCACCTCTATCTCCACCTAAGGAAGAAACTCCACCGTCATCTCCTCCCAAGGAAGAAACGCCACCTCTATCTCCACCTAAGGAACAAACTCCACCGTCATCTCCTCCCAAGGAAGAAACTCCACCTCCATTTCCTCCTAAGGAACAAACTCCACCGTCATCTCCACCCAAGGAAGAAACTCCATTGCCATCTCCACCCAAGGAAGAAACTCCACCGCCATCTCCTCCTAAGGAAGAAACTCCACCACCATCGCCTCCTAAGGAACAAACTCCACCGTCATCTCCACCTAAGGAAGAAACTCCATCGCCATCTCCTCCTAAGGAATCAACTCCACCACCTTCAGTGCCACCCTCATCTCCTCCTCCAGAGAAGACACCACCACCGCCCTCATCTAGTTCTCCACCTACTCCTAAACCACCCACACCTAAGATGGTCAAGTGCAAGAACAAGGACTACCCTAGTTGTTATGCTAATCAACATGCATGCCCTACCTCTTGTCCTGAGAGTTGTCAAGTCGATTGTGTCTCTTGCAAACCCGTTTGTAGTAAGTATTTTGTACTAATTTCCCATATTTTCTTGCAATAATTTCTCTATTCTTTCCCTTATTCATTTTATTTGGAATGTAGAATGTGACAAGCCTGGAGCAGTTTGCCAAGATCCACGATTCATCGGTGGAGATGGAATTACCTTTTACTTCCACGGCAAGAAGGACAAAGATTTTTGCCTAGTTTCAGACACTGAATTCCACATAAATGCACACTTCATCGGAAGGAGAAACGAGAACATGAAGAGAGACTTTACTTGGGTACAATCCATTGGTATCCTTTATGGAACTCACAAAATCTCAGTTGCTGCACTAAAAACATCAACATGGGATGATTCCATTGACCGTCTGGCCCTTCACTTCAACGATGAACCAATATTTCTTCCTGAAAGTGAAGGCGAAAGTTGGAAATCTGAAACTGTACCTAACACCTCAATGACAAGAATCAGCAACACTAACGAGGTTGTCATCGATGTAAAAAATGTTCTGACAATCACAGCCAAGATTGTGCCTATTACAGAACATGAATCGCGAGTACATAACTATGGGATAACAAGTGATGACTGTTTTGCTCATCTTGAACTTGGGTTCAAGTTTGTATCTTTGAGTGATGAAGTGAATGGTGTTTTAGGCCAAACTTATAAGAAGGACTACGTGAGCAAAGTTAAGATGGGCGTTTTGATGCCAATAATGGGAGGTGACAGAAAATTTGCAGCTTCAGGACTCTTTAATGCTGATTGTTCTGTAGCTAGGTTTCAAGCAAATGAAGAACAATCCCACATTTTTAAGGCTCCGATGAACTTAGAGCTTCCAAGTTTGAATTGCAATAGTGGAGTTTATGGACGTGGAGTTGTCTGCAAGCGATAGAAATTATTAGTTTAACTTGTGAGATCATTTTATCACAATAAGGTTTGTAAACCAATATAATGGAGATACAATTCTAATAATGGTCCTAAATAAAAAAGAAAATTGGACCAAAGAAAAAAAACACTCTAATGATATGTTCAACGTATATTACTTACAATATAATTGTTTACCTTTTCATGTATATTATTGTGGATTTCAAAGGAAAATAACACAAATGCATTAGAGATGAAAGAGGCTCGAACTCTCAACCTCATAATCATTCAAAGAAGCTTTGAGACCTTTGCACTAGCCAACAACATCATATCCATTTTCTTTTAGGGAAAATTATGCGTTCTATGTCTACTTGAAGAAACATTTTCACGTTTTATCTCGTATTTTAAATTTGTTACCTAGTTTAGTCTATACCCTTTTATCTCATGAGCATTTAAGTTACATGTAGTTCAAGCATTTGATTTTTTCTTGACATCAAGAATTTTAAAAGTAGTTCTAGTGTCGAATTATTAAGCTACGGAAAGCTTGGGAATGCGATGAGAAAAAGATTCTTGGAACACAATCAGATTTTAATATCGAGTCCACCTACATATGATGTTGAGATTCGAGAATCAGCTATCTATAGTTCAACTCAATTAGTTAAAAAAGTATCGATTATAATGAGTTGACCTTTGCAGCTTAAGATGAATGATAAATAAGTCGAGGATGCAAAAGAGGCTTGCTACTTCCTATATATGGGGGCTAGGGGTCCATTCCAACTGGACAAGAATCAAATACCTTCCGATAAGGCTCATATATGACAAGACAAACTTTTTTGTTAGTTGCTAGATAGGTTGTTCCTTTCATAACAGTTCTACATTTTATTTTATTTTTAAAAAGAATTATTATACCAAAGTAGGAAAAAAAACATCATGTGGTCCACCTACGTTCAAAATCAAATTTTTTTTTTTGGCTTAGTGTTATTGGATAAGGCGTTGATGAAACTAGAGGTACTCTTTCTTCACTTGCAAAATTCCAAATTCAAATTACTTACATTTTTTCTATGTGCCACTAATTAAAACAACAATTGAATCAACATTTTTTCTGATGATGGATTGTGTGTTGTTTAATAAGCTATTAGTTCCAAGAATCTTCGTTAGTTCAAATGTTCATCATCAATCTTTTGGTAATTCACATAATATTGTTGGAGTTGGACACTATAGAAAAAAACCATCTTCTCCCAATTTGTACACTTCAACATGTAGGGCTGGTGAGACTCCATTTGAGAATGGGTCTGTATTTGAAACATTGAGTGATGAAATAACCCCTGAAACTACTGATTTCTTTGTGAGTGAAACAGAGGGTGATCCTGATTGCCCAACTAAAGGATATTCTTCAATTGGAGAGGCACTTAATGCATTGTCTCAAGGAAAGGTTGGTGCTTTTCATGATTTCTTGTAATATTGATCACTCTGTCCCGATTTATGTGGCACCGTTTGGATTTTGAATGTCAAATAAGTTTTTTTTCTAAATGTGATTTGTCTATATGTCTTTTAAATATTTTGAATAGTTAATTATTGTGACTTAGTAGGGGTTTGGCCATAGATTTTAAAAAGAATAATAATCTTGGAGTTGGAGTTGAAGATGTTAGTTGTGTTTGGTGATATTTTCCGCGATGACTGTTTGGAATAATGTTCATGGCTGAATGTACTTTTCGTATTTGAAAACCAACTTTGAAAGTGAGTTTTTCAAGTTTGAATATAGAATTTTCACGGTTGAACATTAATTTTCAAATAAAATGAAGTACAACATGATTTTTGAGTAATCGGACTGAACAACTAGGTTGACTATAGCATGAAATTATATCTATAGCTATCAATATGTGACTTTGTTCACGCACCTAACGTATGATATCATTTGTTTTCAGAGTGATTGGTTTGTAGTATATAAAGAGATAATATTCCAATTTGGGCTCCATAAATAATCTCCTATTTAAGAATATCAAGAGCTACTTTTATTATCACGCTTTCAATGTGCATGTTCTCGTTGACAGCTTAAACTTTGATGAGAATATCACACAATTCAACACTCTTTATGACTCATATTTTTTTCGCTTCAATATTTCAAGCTATACAGTAGTAGATTTCCATTAATAAGTAGAACTTATGATTGTGAAAATGTGTCAGTTTGTGATTGTTGTAGATGATGAAAGTGGGGAAGTGGAAGGAAACCTTGTTATGGCAGCATCCTTTGCTAGTGCTGAGGCAATTGCATTTATGGTGAGACATGGTTCAGGCATTATTTCTGTGGGCATGAAAGAAGAGGATCTTGAGAGGCTTAACCTTCCTTTGATGTCACCTGAAAAAGAAGATGACTCTTCTGCTCCATCCTTCACAATCACTGTGGTAATATGATATTACTCTTCTTTTCCTTCCATAGACAAAAAGTGTTGTAATGTACTTAGAAGTCGTTTGTCTGGTAGAGTGTATAAGAATAGTACCGAATAAGGTGTATTAGTAATGGTGAGATTAATTATGCTGGAATTATTTCTTATCCACTGTTTGGTTTCGTATATTAAGTTAGTTATGTCTTTAATCATGCTTCTCCATGTATTAATAATCTTTGTATTGCTAATACCATGACTGATACATGTATTATTTTCTCTAATACATCCTACTAAACGGCCTCTTATTGTTTTGCGTTATGCTTGAAAAATGTACTATATTTTCACATATTGATTGGGAACTGATATCAGTGTGACGAACTTGTTAACAGAAAGACTGTAGTTTTGCGAAGTGTTAGCTCTCCTTAGTTTCTATTTATATTGCATTTATGTAGTAGAGAGTAGATTTGTATGGTATACCGTATATTTAACGATTATACAAGTTGTTGTGTATTAGTGATCATTTTTGGTTACTGAAGTACCTTGTTTAACTATGCAAAGGATGCAAAGAAGGGCACATCTACTGGTGTATCGGCTTCGGATAGGGCAAAAACTGTCCTTGCATTGTCATCTCCTACTTCTACTCCGGAAGATTTCATAAGGCCAGGCCATGTTTTCCCTCTCAAGTATCGGAATGGTGGAGTCTTAAGAAGATTTGGTCATACTGAGGCTTCGGTTGATTTAGTAATGTCAGCTGGCTTGCAACCAGTTTCTGTTCTTTCAACTATAGTTGATAAAAATGATGGTTCTATAGCCTCTATGCTCATTTTGAATAATTTGGCCTTGGAGCACAAGATTCCGATTGTATCAATAACTGATTTAGTAAGGTGAATCATTAACATGTTTTTCGTATTGCAGCCTTCAATTTGTACTAAAGCATGAGAAAGCAACAACGGCCAGCTTTCTTATTTGTATGTCATGTTTTACTGCTCTCAGATATAGGAGAAAGAGGGAGAGGCTTGTCGAAAGAAGTGCTGTTTCACGTTTACCAACTAAATGGGGATTATTCGAGGCTTATTGTTACCGTTCAAAGCTTGATGGTACAGAGCATATAGCTGTCGTAAAGGTCAGAAATTTCTCCTTGGATAGTATAAACTATTAGTGTTAAGTGAATTTTATCATCTGGAATTCCTTTAAACTTCAAAGCCTTCAACAGGGTGATATTGGAAATGGTCAAGATGTGTTGGTAAGGGTACATTCAGAGTGTTTGACAGGGGATATTTTTGGATCACGACGATGTGATTGTGGTAATCAGCTGGATTTGGCAATGCAGCTGATTGAGGAAGCTGGTAGGGGTTTGGTTATCTATCTCAGAGGCCACGAAGGACGAGGCATTGGCCTAGGTCACAAGCTTCAGGCCTATAATTTGCAAGATGAAGGCCATGATACTGTTGAAGCTAATCTAGAGCTCGGCTTTGCTGCAGATGCTCGTGAATATGGCATTGGCGCGCAGGTTAGTGAGATCATGTGCTTATTTTCTACTACTAGAGTAACTATTATCTAATGGAAGAATATGATTTTATTGATTGCAACAGATGTTAAGGGATATAGGAGTTCGTACCATGCGCCTTATGACTAACAATCCAGCCAAATTTACGGGTTTAAAGGGCTACGGCTTAGCAGTCGTTGGACGGGTACCAGTTTTGACACCCTTCACAGAGGAAAACAGGAAGTATTTGGAAACCAAAAGAACAAAGATGGGTCACATATATGGATCTGATGTACAAGGATCCATTAAGACGCCCATCAAACGAAATTTAGAGGAACAAGATCCATCCCAGGAAAGAAAAGAAAGTTAAGTACAGATTACTTTCAAGGAGGGGGAGACTTTCATCTGTTTCATACTTCATTCACACTTTTTTCTTGTAGAACTAATTCTTTGAGACATATTCCAATTACAGAAAAGAAAACACACTAAAGCACCCATTATACATAAATACCTTCTTAATTTCTGTATCTCATTTCATCATTTGAGAGATTTTGCAAGTTCCAAGTCCTACTATGTTCAACCAACTGAAACAAACAGTACAAGTTAGGAAAAATGTGAGTTTTAATTGATTAGCTTAAACCAAAACGTATACCTCAATGGAGCTACAAACTTCAGATGACCACAGTTTAAATTAGCTTGGTGTAATTTGTGTTTCTAGTTTGATTGGCCGAGTTTTACTTAGTCAATTATCGCGTCTAATTTCTATTGGTTTATTATTCTGATTCTTTCTTTTTCTTCATTGGTGTTCCTGTTGCCAGAATTATCTCTGCTAAGAAGGATAAAAGAATTATAACTAAAATGTGGTGTTCATATAATTTTTCACTTCTATGCTCTGAAGTTGTTAAAATCTGCTTCTGTTGACTGAACCAAACGTACCATCACCGACTATTAACTTTCATGGACTACCAGAAAGAAATGTGAAGGATGATTCTGCTTAGTTTTTATCTATGTTCGTATAAGAAATCCTTGTCTCTTATCAACTTCTTCTCGTGTACGCGGGATTGTCTTTGCTAATCCAATAGTATGATATCCATCCAAATCCTCCTTGTTCAAGAAGCCCTCTACCAGAAGAGAGCTAACTCTAAAGCATATACATTGTAGTGATTGAGAGACATACCAAGTAATTGTTAGACACAATTGGAAATGGAAAAACTACTAGTCAGCACTTCCTTGTACAACTCTAGAAAGAATGATTCTGTAATATCTGTGACCGGATATCCTCGTGAACTGATCGTTCACGATTGAAATCTTCCCTTCTCAGAGTTTCCAGTAATGCGTTCATAGTAATGGAATGTCCTTGCTGCATTTTGACACTAAACACATTTGATCTGCATAGTGGGCAGCTTGAATGAATCTGAAACCAAGTGTCAATGCAGGCAATATGAAAGACATGAGAGCAATAAGGTAAGTGTTTCAGCCATTCACCTTCTTGAAATTCACCTAAGCAAACTGCACAATCTGAGTTATTTGGTCTGGCAGTTTGTTCGTCGTTCTTCTTGAACTGAGTGATTGGCAGTGAATGCATGATATAGGAGTCTAGACCACGGCTTTGGAGCTGTGAATCATGATCTTCAAGAATATGATCGTTTAGTTGACGCCTTTGAGTTGGATTTCTGTAGAAATTTACAGATAGAAATCCACAACAACGCGTCTGTATAATCTTGAAGTAACTGAATAGAAGAAAGATCAAACAAACTATCCCTACTGAGACAATCAGTAGTGGATCCCAATGCAAAGGTCCAATGCCTGGAGTGGAGTTTGGACTAGACATGCTATTCTGAATTTCAACTGGAAAGACTTCTTAGAATTGAATTGATTGAGCTTTTAAGACAAGTTTCTTAGTCTAGGAACTTAGTAATTGGAGAGAATACTAAGTTTAGAAGAACTGTTGAGGACATGTATAGCTGACGGTTGTATCAAAGTAAGATCAATATAGACAAATAAGGTTAGTGATGAATCCAAGAATTTAACACTAATTAACTTTCGGACGAGTTCATTAAGTAGAGGTCACAAAGTTTCTACCTTTCCCAGACGATAAAGAAAGAGAATTCTTGCTTCAGTTCTCCATCTTTAACGGCAGAAAATAGGATTGATCAAATTTTATTGCCCTTTGGTATCTTTAATCTTTTCATTATACCAAAGATTCTAGCTATTGATACTTTTTTACGTTTGTCATTATCTATGCAACAACCAAGATGCTTTCTTCTTCCAGGCTGCTTCCTGGATAAATAGTATAATCCAGAATTTTTCTGTCAGAATAGTTTAAAAAATGATAAGTCAGTCTACAGTACAAAGAGTCCAAATGGAGGGTTTTGCTCTTTTTCACACTTATGGACAATAACAAGAACCATAATCCAAATTCAAAATTCATATTATTACTGTTTATTGAATAATGTAAAGAAAGCTGTTAGGGAAAAGCCAAAGGAAATATGAAATTCATCAAAAAGCTAATGCTGTCAAACTCAATCAATATGTTCCATTTACAACGCCCGGAAAAAATGCTTTGTACAAAAATATGAAATATAGGCATCCATCTTTCAACCTATGTTGCTCAGACTCTCTAAAAATGTTACTGCACCCATGTCAGGTCCTCCATTTTTGAAGAGTCCGAGCAATGTAACTTTCAACTTGTCTTAATGCAACCTTTGTCTCTTTCCCAGGCAGACAAAACTGCTCATATTTGGACCAAAAGATGCCAAACTCTGATTTTCCAAATAGGAACCAGAATCAGCATTAGCAAAAGTTAACATAGATGTAGACACCATTTGTGAAGATCCACATGACATGTCAAAATAAGGTTGAGAATGAAGTGATGTTGAAGCAGGATAGCTCAAATTTGCGCCAAGATTCTGATTTGAGACATCAGATACACACCCTTTAATGGAAACTGATGGAATATTAAATGGCGTAAGCTGAGGCGGATTTCGCCATTGAGGAAGTTGTCCTGAAACCATAAGTGTCTGTAGAAGTGGCCCTGCTTCAAGAACAGACTGCAAGAGTTTCCCTTGTTGAGGCAAAGTTTTCCCCTTTACAAAACTGTCAATAACCAATGAGGCCTTGTCAACTTTTTGGGCCAATTGGGTAACACAATTGTCATAAGCTACTTGATTTGAATCAGCTATGTTCATGTTTGAAAATTCAGGTGATGAAACTGTATCGAAAAATGACTCAACAGGGGATGAATAGTGTGACTGATAATTGTATGTTTCAGACAAGCTGTTGGATTGTTGATCAGTTATAGTTGAATTTGCTTTTGTGGACTTCATCATCATAATAGAAGGATTACTATCAAGTTTGTTGAGTAGTTTCTGAAGTTGATCTTTTGCTTCATCTCTTTCTTGACAAACCATTTTCAAGAATTGGATTAATTGCTTCACATACTCTGTGTTCTTCATCATTTCTTCACTCATTTGAACTTTCATCTTTTCAAGTTCAAGACTGGTGTAAACAAGTTTCTGTCTCATTTCATCCATTGTCTGCAAGAATTGATCAAGATCAAGTTAAAAGAGAATTCTTAAAGAATTGAACTTTACAAATCTCACCAAGTGGACGGTAGAGCCTACACAGACCTTACCTCTACATCATATAGATAGAGAAGTTGTTTTCGAAAAATTGACACAAAAAGTTCTTTAGGCATGAACAAGTAATTCAAAGTGTGATGCAATAAATAGAATGCATATGATTCACTATTATATTAAAGAAAGTTTCTTAAAATTTGGCTATAGATTCTTGAACAATAGAGACATATATAGAAAATGAAAGAAGTATTTCACCTGTTGGTAAGACCATAAAGAAGCCATTTCTTCCATTTTTTCTCTCACAATCAAATCACAATTACTTGAAATTTGGAAAATAGAGAGAAATGAAATATCTTGAGAAGAATTTTAGAGGGGAAAGAAGGGGGGAGTTTTTAGGAGTGGTGGGGTTGTAAGATTTATATAGAAGATAAGCTCTATTATGGTAACAAAAGTTTATTATGGAATCTTACAGAATTTCCATTAAAATTTTGAAGTACTACTTTAATAAAATTTAAAAAAAATTCTCTTCCCTCCCTGGTGATCATTTGGTCACCATATTTTTCACTATTTTCCGGAGTTTTGAATTATGAAAATAATATTAAAAATTTTGTACTTATGGTCAAACACAACTCTAAATTCTAAATATTTCGTATTCTTTTTTTAGTTTGGCGGTAGGGGAAGGGGAGGAGATTATAAGTAGGGACGGACCTAGTAGCCCGCAAGTGGAGTTCGATCGAGGCAAGTAGATTTTGCTCAAACAATGTATATATGTTAATAAATTTATTAAATATGTATAAATATTAAATTTAGAACACATTTATTAGTACTTCAAATCGTCATTGTAAAATTCAAAACTCATAAAGTTAAAATCCTAGTTTTCCGTCTATAAAATAAGAAATTGAACTCACCAATAAGGTGAATATTCATATAATCAACTAACTCAATTAAGATTTTTCTAAGTATCATTTTTTTTATGTTAAAAAATAGTTTAAAAATTCAAATTTCATGATCTTGGCAATGAGTTGTGTTTTTTGTTCTTTGCAGAAAATTAGGTTCCACTCTTTTAGGGCCCTTTGTCTCGTCTTACCTTAAAAAATTGAAACCTCAAATATATGCGTTGCCACCACAAAATCTTTTTACACAGTCAATATATTTTATACGTTTTATTTTTGCTTATTAAAATGGTTTAATTTGTGTACAAATTCTTTTAGATGTGTAAACTTAAACACATATTTCTCTTAACATAAATGTCATTACTACGAGTTTAGAATGAAAAAAAAAACACTATTTCCCCTTTCTAGGTGAATATTATTATTTATTTTATTTTACGTGATTCATGTTGACTTACAACACCCTTTAAAAAAAGCAATTATTGGAGGTTTATTTAATTAAATTAACCTTACTAATTATATTGATGTAGATATTTGATGAAGGATAGTATTTGATGAAAATAATAAACTTTTTTTGATTTGTTAAAATTGACAAATATAAAGAAAAAAATATTTTTAATATAAGAATCAATAAAACGAAACGAAGTGAGTATTAAGGTTTAAAGATAAAATTCATTCCATAACTTAAATAGGGATATGAATTAAATGCTATTTAGAAAGGTAAATTACTCTGGATGCAAAAATGGAACTATTGATCTACCATCGCTGCCATAATAATGCTATTTCTTTTTTTAGCTTCTTAATTCTCTTTGATTATTATATTTTTCGTTCATTTTTACTTGTCCGATATTTTTAAAATAAATAGTTTTTTCATATGAATTGGAAACAATTATCAACTTCAGTTTTAAATTTTAAAGTGAATTATTTGGAGATAACAACTAAAATGAAATGGAGAATATTCGTTACTTTTTTAACAAAATCTTAATTGCTTCCAAATTAATTAAGAATCATTTAATATGAAGAATAAGATAAAGAAGAGATATTCATGAGAGCATTTCATTTCATCTTTTATATGAGATATTTTGATATAACTAATGAGATAAAATAATTTTAAAATTAATTAATACTTCAAATTAAATATAAAATAAAATGAGTTTAAATTTTATTTTGATATTACTATTCTTATTCTACGTATCAAACGTGGTTTAACAAAGAGATAATAGGAAACTTAAAAACGAAATATTCTTAAAACTAAAAAATATATATTAATTTTTTTTTCTTTTATAAAGAAAAAAATGGGTGAACTGCCCAAGAAACTGGAATAAATCGAATTATTGTTGACTTTATACCGTGTGTAATGTGTATTTCTAATTACATTTTTTATTTTGACAAAGTTTTACCAAATCCCTATACAACTGGCACACGGTTTTAAGTTGTGAGCACTACTGTTAAATTACACCATTAGCAAAAGAGATAAATTAAAATTATCTTTTTTATTTGTAATTTTATAAAATTTGAGCAATTTTCTTCCTTTTAGCTAGCTTTTTGAGTGTAAGTTACATTCAAGACCTAATTTTATATGATATTAAAACAAGATTTATCTTACTCAATGTTGGGCCCTTAAAGTAAATTTATCCACGCACCAGATGTTCAACTCTAGACGTAAGGTGGAGTGTTGAAGAATGAAAAAGTTCTACATGAGTGGTTAATGAGATGAATGGTCTCTTTATAAAACTTGAACAATCTTCTTCCTTTTGAGCTAACTTTTGGAATGTGCATTAGATGCATGACCTAATTTTACATGATATCAAAACGGGATTCATCTCACCCGATATTGGGCCACTAAATTAGATTTGTCCAGGCACCAAATATCCAGCCCTAGAGGCTAGACGTGTGGTGGGATGTTGAAGAATGAAAACATTCCACATCGAAAGTTAATGAAATGAGTATTATCGTTATAAAATTTGGACAATCTCCTCCCTTTGAGCTAACTTTTATCTTAAGTTAAATTCAAACTCTAATTTTACATAACATTACAATTGTTTGTGTTTTTTAATTAAAAGAAAGTAGAATAATTAAGGATAAAACCTAGTTGTGACACTGATAAAGACAAAGAACATGAAAGGAGGAAAGTTTATTTGTTTATTCCCCGACAAGCAGTTTCCCTACTAATTATATTTTCCATATCATCACGTTACACTTATATTCCAGATTGGAATAATCTAATTAATTAACACCCCCATTATTAACTAATCATAATTCTAATGCCCTTAGATTTCTCTAATCTTGTCTTATTATCCTCCTAATCCAATCTTTAATATTGTAGGTGCATTGGTTGTGTATGAGACGTGGCACTATCATCAGTAGTTGGAGCTTTAACACGAGGTCGTTTGATAGCGGGTTAAAATAATGCAGATATTAGTTAGGTAGGTATTAGTTATCGCATAAGATAAGATATCAACTCTCTCATAACTTCTATATGTATATATTAGTTATGTAGGTCTCTAAAATTGTAAATCAAACGCCGTATTAATTGTATACATGAATAACTTATTTTCTAACTAGCTACCAAACGTTGCATCACTTATATAGATTTTTAATACATGAATATGTTGTTTCTTTACCGGCTACCAAATGATGTTTTGGGAATTATTTGATATGTTGGACAAACATAAATAGTTTTACGATAAATTTTTTAGCATTGTGTTATATTGTTTTATAATTACTAATCTTATGATAAGTTATATATAAGGATTGGTAATTAGTAGTGCCCCCGGTAATTGGTAATATCGGGACTAGTTATCCTTTATATAAGAAGGAGGGTGAAATAATAGTATCAAAATTAGTTATTTTGAAATAAAACATTAATAACAATTAAAAAAAATACCAGAGAGATCCCCTAAACTCTTTTTTCTTCTAAAGAAGATGGATAATATTTTTTTATGAACAAAGAACTTCTTTTTAAAAATTATGTAATGTAAATTATTTTCAATACAATAAATTAAACAATTAAAAAAAATTAATTCCAACATAACTAATTAATCGCAATCTAATTATCTTCAAACCAAACAATCCTCAGAAATTTTCTATGTTGTTTGCTTATGATTTCAAATTGTTTAATTTGGCTAAGAAGAAGACAAATTAAAGGTGCTTTAATATTATTTTTAATAAAATGTTTCATTAAAGGACAACGCTGTTTGTATAAATTTCATCTCCGTGCAATGTATCTAGCAGCTCTATACCTGGATTAAAATAAAATATCACGTACACACGTATATATACCTATTTATTTATTCTTATATTAAATTATTAATATTAATTAGTAAATTTTAATAGCTCACTTGTCTAGGTTTTTTTCTGAAAAAGTTCGACTCCTTAATATATACTTGGACAGTTTCAAATCATTTTATTTTAACATACTAAAATTAAGAATTTTTTATTGAAGTAATCTATTATTTATATTATAATTTATCAGAATAATATGTTAAAGAGAAATTTGTTATTGTAGGTAACATTTTAACTTTTATTGTTAAAACGTAATTCCCAATAATTTTCTGCTAAACTCTATTCATATACTAGTCTAAGCTAAGTCATAAGGCACTCATTTGAAAGTTCCTTCTTTTAATATTGTGTTTTGATCGAAAAAAAAAGTTGTGTATCCTAACAGTAACGACTTTACCTGTCCACCAAGTTTCACGCATAAGAAAATTGATATTTTGTTCGTCTCAATTTATATGATATAATTTTATTTGATATAAAAAAAGTTAAAGAAGGTTTTTAAAGTTTATAGTATAAATTAAGTCATAAATGTTTGTGTGTTATAAATCATATCATTAAGAATAAAATGAATATTTTAAAGTTAAATTGTTACGAAATGTGTCATTCTTTTTTAGATTGACTCATATAAATTGGGATAGATTACTAAATATGAAAATACGGCATTCTATTTTAAGACTGTCTAAAAAAATAAATCATATAAATTAGGACGGAAACAATATAACATTAACGAAACTAAATGAATTACATTATGATAAATTGCTTTAATGGTGAAACCATGAAGACTCACTAAACAATATTACTACTTAGTAAAAGAGGCTACAAGCATGACTTCGTCAACATGTTTGCTTGTATGCCAGGGGTAATTTGGTAATTTTGATATTTTCTTCTTTGAAATTTTGTCTTTTATTACTTTATATATATTTAAAAATTATGTAAAAAGTATTATAAATCATAAGAATTAATAGTTTAAAATATTTGAAAATATATAAAAAGTTTTCGTTAACTCTCAAAATTCCATCTATATCACATAAATTAGGATAAAGGGAGAGAGAGAGAGAGATTATGTAAAATACGTAAAATATATTGTAAATCACAATAATTTAATAACTTAAATATCAAAAAGAATTTATAAAAAAATTGATTGACTTTTGAAATTTCATTCGTATCACATAAATCAACACAAAGGGAGTAATATATATTATGTGAAAATTACGTAAAAAAATACTATAAATCACAATAACTAACAACTTAAAATATCTATATATATATATAAAAGGAAAATTGGTTGAGTCTAATATTTAAAAACATGTTAAAAAATTGGTTAACTTCAAATTCCACATACATCACATAAATTAAAATAAAAAAAGTGACATATATTGGACGTGTGCTGACACGGGGTCCCATATCTAGTACTGTAATATAATTGAAGAAAAATCTATGCATACTATATCAATTAGTTTAGTACTCAATTTAGTTATTTTTATTCATTCATTGTTCATTTTTAGCATATCACAAAAAAACTTGTTCTTGTTCTTCTTTTTTATTTTTTATTTTTTATGTTTTACTCTTAGAATTAATTACTTATTTTTAAAATTATTTTCCAAAGTTAAGATTAAAAATCAATTAACGTAAATATTATGATAAAATATTCAAGTTACTCAATATGATCTTTTTTTTTGAAGTTTAAGGCTCCTTAAACAACGTTTAGCTTTAGCTCTCCGATATTTTTGAATTGCTCCTAATAATATATACATCACATCGAAACATCGAGTTCATCCGTTACTATTTTCACGAAATGTGTCAAGATGATTTCAAATTGACCCATTTTTTTAATGGAAAGACACTGAACTTTCTATTGAATTGTCCAGTCGAAAATTGATGGCATAGACACTAGAGAGTTTGGTACATAAATAGGAAAAGAAAAGCTATTTATTTTTGTCAAACATATTGGACTTTTCTATGACTATATCATATGCTTATAGGGACATTTTTGGCTCAAGTGAGAGATACAACCTCCATTTTATTTTTGTGGCACTTACTATACGATCCAAAAGAAATTTTATAAAATTATATTGCCTTATTGATCAATATTTGATGAAGAAATGAAGAAAGAAAAAGTTGATGAATTGTTCATGCTCCCCAAATTTATTTATATATTGAAAATTTAAAAATAAAAAAAGAATTAAAGGATACAACAAATTTGTGACAATGACAATGCACATGGATGAGGTATTTGACCAAATGAAAAACAGAGAACATGTCTAACTTTATTTATTCCCAACAAAGTTATTTCGATTTTTCTGTATCATCACGTTAAACTACTATTTTAATTATATTAATTAATTAAAATTATCATATTGGAATTATCACTAATCTAATACCAGCATAATTAACAAATCCATACAATATAAATTCTACGCCGTTAGATTTCGTAATGATTGCATCATTTGTTACGTCCTAAGTTTGTCTTATTCTCCTAATCCAACATTAAACATTGTACTTACACATGTAGCTGTGTTAAGGTTGGACTGATTTTCTACCATAATTTAAATAATTTTTTTTCAATATTTGTATATTTTTTTGTTTTGAGAAAAAGTTTCGGACTTTTGTAAATTAAACATTCTTCAAACTTATACAACAACATATATCACAATGTAATTCGTAAAAGAATTTTATTTAGGAGAAGTTTATTTTCTTTAAAATACTTTTTGTTATCTTATTTTTATCCCATCTATATCGTTCAATTGATCAAACTATATTAAAGTATTATGCTTCTTTTAATTTACTTTCACCACTAAAATCTTAAATATTTTTACATATAAATTTATGCTTTGTGTCATCGTCGTGAACACTAAGTTTATATGAACTCGATATCTTGACACTAGATCCGCCCCTGATTGACTAAGAAGCAGTCAAAGGTGTTTACATTTATTTAAAAATCCATTAGAATAAATTAAAACAGCTTAATTTGTTTATTAATTATTAGTTCATCAACATGCAATGTATCTAGCAGTCCTCAACATGGAAAATCAAATGGCATACACACGCATCAACGTTTATTAAAATAGAGTTTTTAATTAAGTTGTTGTGTCTTAATTCAGCTAATTGTTCTAAGTTTTGACAACACTTGAACAAATACGCAACCTAGATTTTAGGACATTACTTTATATTATCTACGATTCAGTAATAAGTCATGTAGAAGATAAGGATAAAGAAATCGTGAGGAATAAGTATAATAATTTCGAGATAAAATTTAGAATTATTTCATCCTGTATTTGAGTACATGTATTAGATAGTTTTTGAACTATTTATCTCACTATCTATACTATAAAGATAAAATAATTATGTAATCATGTATATGAAATACGTTATCTTAAAATAACGTATCACAAAATAACTTGTTCCTAATCAATCGACCCTAAGAGTACAGTACAACTAGCTAGTAGTATCAACGGGATGAGTCACACATGGCTAAGTACCTAACCCTATTTCCCAGTCTATGTGAGTAAAAGTCTGCTTCATAAAATTAGTCCTATAAATATAAAACAAGTCATTTGTCAAACAAAATCGTAAAAAGGAAGTGTTTTTTTTCTTCTTTTTGAGCACTTCGAAATAACTGTTAGGAAAAATAGACACAAGACTTCACTGGTTTTAGGAACGTTTACTCTATATCTCGCATAGAGTTTAAGAAAATAAAGAAAATTTATAAATTTTGTAATTTTAAATTAAAGAAATATAGAATATATCAAAATGTTTTTAAATTTTGTGATTATCACATGAAAAATTGAAATTAACGAATTGTCAAAAAAAGAAAAAGACATTCTTTGAAATAGATTTTTTTTAAAAATAGGACAAACAAATTAAAATGAAGAGAGTACTTTTCTAAAAAAAAAACTTCAGAGTAATTTTTTCTAAATTATTGATAAAAAAAATAAATAAAAATGACTTCACTAGATAATTTCATCAAATTAAATAACCGTCAAAGAAATCTACTCCACTAACCGCTTTACCTGTTCACTTAATTATATTACTGGAGAGATTAATTAAAGGGATAAAAAGCTAAGTGCGTAATTAAAGGGCACGTTACTGTCATTAGTGGATTAAGGAGTTTTCCAATTAAGAAAGCTATATTGTCCGGTTTCGCACATGGGACAATGGGAGTTTGGTACATAGTCATGTGTATACAAATTATTTTAATTTATATATACGGATAATTTTTTTAATTTATATACATGGATAACATAAATAATTTTAACGTTATTTATACATTTAGTAGAATGTATGTATTATTTTTGGATGAATTACTAATCTCGATGGTATGAATTGGAAAAAGAAATCACTTTTATGGAAAAGTTATGTGCAATGATGTAATTATATAATAACAACAAATTTATTGAAATCTCATAAAATGGCTTATAACTATCAATCAAAGATAGAAATATTATTTTTAAAAGACTCTCAGCTTAAACAAATTAAAATAATAATTAAAAAATATATCAATTAATAATAATATTAAAGTTACTGATCGAATTTAATGATAGCGCAGCCTATGGTATGTGGCACATGCGCTTTTTGTACTCATCTAACGTTCTAAGTTGTAGGTTGTTGCACCTCCCTACTTTTGTATGTTTGTTTTATTTCATGCTATATCTAGAGTTTATTTATATCTATGTGCATTGGATGTGGGTCCAATGAGTTTTTTTTTTTTTGTGCTTCATGTTTTGCTACTCTTTATGATAAGGTCTTCTAGAGACTCAAAGTAAATTGTAGAGTAGGTGTGCAACATGTGTATGTGTAGGTATTTTATCTTTGGAATGTAGTAGAATCACATATTCTCAATATCAAAGTTAGAATTTTCTTTCATAAATGAGATAATTAATAGTCTAAAGTGGATGTTTAGCATGTATGTCATGAGTGAGAGTGATCGCAAATTTTTTACCTCTTTTTTTAAAATTCTTGAAGATGTTAATTTATTGGTAAAGTCGTAATTTCTTTTAAAAAATAATGTGATTTACTCTCATATAGTTCATGATATATGATAATCTTAGGGCATATTCACATTATGTCAAATTTACCTAAAACCAATTTTATATATGTAAAATTTTCATTTATTGATGAGGTGAGAATGTGAAATTTGCAAGATAAGAGCTAAATGAAATATGAAGTCAATTTTGGTAATGACTTATTTGAGGATATATACAACATCATAGTAGTATTAGTATGTGTCACTTTCGTCGTTCTAATTTATATAATGCTTTTTTTTAAAGTTGAGTTTAAGAAGATTAACACTTTTTTATGAAATCATTTACACAAATATAACTTGTTTTAAATTATACATTTAAAAAAAAAATCTTTCATTTTTCAATTCAATGTGTCCAATCAAATATTTTTACAAAAATTGATATCTTGAGTGTGCGGTTGGTAAACTTAATGATCTCTCCATGTTTGCTCCATAATCAATTCATTAAATATCAACCTATCGGTGTTGAGAAATAGAGACAGAATTTGAATTTAAAATTTAATTTTTTTTAAAAAGCTAATTCATAATTATGGCTCAAAGAAAGAAGGTCAAATGTATCAAAATGTTCTTTAATTTTGTAATAATAATAATATTATATGAAAAGTTAAAATTAAAAAATTATAACAAAAATAAATATTTTATTAAATAGATTAAAACGGGCTAAACAAACTAAAACGGAAGAAGTAACTTTTACATGCCCATGAAGGAGATTAAAGAGGGACTCCACAAAATTAATGTAGGATCAATTAAGTCAAAAGATATTTCTACCTTTTAGCATAATAATTACAGAAAAAGAAATCATTTTGTGCTTTTGAGACTAATTAGAAACTTATGGTTAATAATTTTGGCACTATAAGCAAGAAGTTTTGACACGAAATCCACTGATGTGATAAGAAGATGGTAGATTGATATGCATGAACAGTAAAATCATGTGCTGAGGCTGCTAATAATAATAATTATAAACAAAGCTAGGTATTCGTTTATTTGGTTTTCAACTTTTCATGCTATTTTGTTTTCGTTTTTTTATTTGATGTCTGATATTAATTTTATTAGAGCTTGATTAAATTTAAATTTGAATTTGCATTAAAAATTCTATATATATTGAGGAGTAAAACGCTCTTTAATAAAAGTGATTCTATACCTAATTAGGAGACTCAAACTTGAAATATTTGATTAAAAATAAAAAATGAAAGAATTTTTACTGCTTCACCGCAGTCCTCGTAACTTTTCATGCTATAGTACATGTCCTAATAGATGGAGGATGAATGCATGCAGTGAAGTGTAAGTCATTCAAAGAATGGTCATTGGTCAAAGGATACACACAGTAAATTGACTAGGGAAAATGAACCACCAAGTGGGGGTTTGACATGATACTGCAACAAAAAAAGATATTTGTGGCAATAGATTTTTGTTTTAAGTGATATTATTATAAAAATATTTAACGATTATTAAGTTAATATCATTATATTTAGAATTACAAAAAAATCTTTACGGCATTAATATAAAGTGCTAATTATATATATTCATATTTATTAATATTACTATCGTTTGATATAAATATAGCTACAATTATAATTATGTTGGTGAATTTCAATGTCTACCTTGGAAGTTGGAGATGTTCCCAATTAGACAATCTCCATGTTTATCTTCATGCCTAAAGGGTAAAAAACACACCTGATAGTTCATATATCAAAAACACATTTAAACTATCAGTTATCACTTCTAACAATTTTTTTCTATCTAAATGTATTGCAATAAACATTTGATGATATTTCAAGTATGAAAGTCACACACATAATAGTTAAAATATGAAACTCAAAAACTTTGAATACTTTAAGTGTGTTTTTCATTCTTTACTTCTCAAAATATGAGCTTAGAAATGTTTAGTATGAAAACTTTATCGTGTGCTAACATGTTTCATATGAAACAAACCATAATTCGAATGTCGAAATATTACTACATCAATATATCCATTTACACCAAGCAATCTGCTTTATACAAAAATTGGAAGCACAAGGTTTTCATGCTCCTTAAACTTCTTTCAATGCAATCTTTGCCTCTTTCCTAATACAAACTTATTCAAATCTGCACCAGCAGACATCAACCACTGATTTTCCAAACAAGAACCAAAGTCAAAATTAGCAAAATTTAACATAGATGTAGACAACATTTGTTGAGAAATATGCAATGATCTTGAATCTTCAGGATGGCTCAAATAACTATCAGATTGACACCCTTTAATGGAAACTTGTGGAATATTAAACGGCGTAATCTGAGGCGGATTTCGCCATTGAGGAAGATGTCCTGAAACTAAAAGTGTCTGTAGAATTGGCCCTGTTTCAAGAACAGCTTGCAAGAGTTTCCCTTGTTGAGGCAAAGTTTTCCCCTCGACAAAACTGTCAATAACCAATGAGGCCTTGTCAACATTTGGGGCCAATTGAGTAACACAATTATCTGAGAATCCAACGTTACCATCATAAGCCATATTGTTAGAACATTCAGGGGAAGCAACTGAATCGAAAAACGACTCGATATTTGGAGATGAATTATGGTAATTGTATGTTTCTGAAGACAGGCTATTGGACTGATCAGTTAGACTACTTGAATTTGCTTTTGTGGACTTCATCACAAGAGGACTATTGAGTAGTTTTTGAAGTTGATCTTTTGCTTCATCTCTTTCTTGACAAACTATCTTCAAGATTTGGATTAATTGCTTCACATATTCTTTGTTCTTCTTCATTTCATCATTTTTTTCTGCCTTCAATTGTTCAAGTTCAAGATTAGTGTACAAAACTTTTTGTCTCAATTCATCCACTATCTGCAACATTTGATATGTAAAAACAAAAGGTCAGAGAAAAGTCTACAAAATGATGAAATTTCACTTTGTCTAGTAGCGGAGTCAATATTTTCAACAAGGGGATCAAGATTAATACGAAGAAGTAAACATATAAAGAAGTCCAAAAGATTCAACGTTTACTGAATATACATAAAAAAAAAATATTTTTATCTTATATATACATCCTCCCAAGGTAGGGGTAAGTTTACCCTCTCCAAATTGCATTTACAATATTAATTACATTGAATATGTTATTATAGTTATATATACAGTATAATTTTTCAACTATATTGAATGAACCTTGTTGCAGCCATGTGGCTTTCACCCTTGAATTTGTCAATAATCATTCTATGAGCAAGAAATTCAAAATTAGGAGAGGAAGTGACAACTTAAACAGGGCATGAAAGGAAAGTCATGATGAAAAATATCTATGTCAAATCCAACAATTTTAACATAAAGGGGTTGCACCACTTTTACCAAACAAAAACTATAGTAAGAATAAAAGCACAAAAACATTGAATGTGGAAAAGAAATTCTCAACACTTCTATTTACTGTTTCTACAAGGTTGAATTTCAGCAAATATAAAAGTGATATTCCTTGAATGGTACACAGACCTTACCCTCCTTCAGAGTTAGAGGTTATTTTCAACAGAAAAAATAGTTCTGAAAAATAATACTATAGAAGTACAAGAAAACAAGACACTAACTACAACAAAATAATATAATATGATGAAAGAAAAACATAAACCAGAAACTAAGTAGCACAAATGAAAAATTGGGAAAAACAAGAAAATAAAGAAGTATTCACCTGTTGGTAAGACCATAAAGAAGCAATTTCTTCCATTTTTCTGTCTAAATAACCCACACTTACTAATTTGAAAGATGAAATATGGAGAAAATAGAGAGCAATGAATTCACTTGAAGAATTTTTTAGGAGAGGTGGGGGTTGTATATTATGGCTTATATAGAAGAAAGATACCAAAGAAGACAAAATAAGTAACCAATCTTCATTATGATAACAAAACTTTATTATATGGATTCTTAATAACCTTCCTAAAAAAGAAAAATTTTTAAAAAAATTGAAAACTCCCATTTGAGGGCTATTTTTGACATTTTAAAAATATGTGCACAAGTTGATTTAAGTTTTAAGGAGGGTTTATTTGTGCTTTTCAAAAGGTAAAAAGCGTATTATTTCTCAAATTAAAAGGTTAGATGAGATTTAAGTCCTCTATTCAATATTAGTTGTGCACCTTACTTTAAATAATTGTTCAAAATTACTAGTCAATTCATAAAAATCAATGTCACCGTGATTTTCCTAATTATTTATACTTTCTTTTCGAAATATAGCTGCTACACCAAAACTAGGTGCAAAGAACCAACCAGACTGACCTAGTGGATAAATCAGAAATATAGAAACAAAAACAGCAATTGGACCAGAGAATGCGATTGCATTATAAGGTCTCAATTGAACAGATCGAGCAAGCTCGAATTGACATAACATGAAACCTATTAGGCCAAAAGCTCCATGGAGAGCAACAAAAGTCCACAGACCCCCCAATTGACACCAACGAGTAAAATATCCTTGTGCTTCAGGACCCCATAGTAACAACAACGAATGTGCTAAACTATTAGCAGGAGTAGAAACCGCGGCAGTTAAGAAATTCCAGCCTTCCAAATAAGAACTGGCCAATCCATGGGTATACCATGAAGTTACAAAGGTTGTACCTGTGAACCAACCCCATAGAGCGAAATAGGCACAAGGAAAGAGCAATAGATCGGACCAACCTACAAAAATGAAACGGTCCCTCCGTAACCAGTCATCCATAATATCAAATAAATCATTTTTGTCTTTGGTAAACTTACCAATGGCTATAGTCATAGCGATCCTCCTATTCAACTACTTCGACCATTTTCGAGCACCTCTTATCTTTTTCGGGGCGTCCCAAGATCCGATCATGAATTACATCCACCCTCTCACTTCGTTCGAGCTTCCTTTTCAGCCCTCTCATGGTGAAAAAAGTCTCTATTTGGCAAAGCAAGGGGAGATATGGATCCAGCTATCGCTGAAAGACTTTTCTCCAAATTTTGGTTTCCTAATGACATAATAAAATACAACTTGATATATGATATATAACTAATTTGATATATGATATATAACTAATCAGTTCAGTATGGATTTTTTCATTCGACATAATTTCATAGAGTCATTCGGTCTGAATGCTACATGAAGAACATAAGCCAGATGACGGAACGGGAAGACCCAGGATGCAGAAGATCATAACATGAGTGATTCGGCAGATTTGGATTCATACATATATCCACCCATGTGGTACTTCGTTCTACGATATATATAAGATCCATATGTATAGATATCATCATCTACATCCAGAAAGTCGTATGCTTTGGAAGAAGCTTGTACAGTTTGGGAAGGGGTTTTGATTGATCAAAGTTATCTTCTTCCTGATTCAATCAATGGCAGCTCCTTCTTTTCTTGCTAATAGGGCAAGGGCATTCGATGCATCTGATTCAATTCCTGGTCCGCCCTCTCTTTCACATCCTAGGAGTACACATCGATGAGCTTAAGTAAGCCTTTTTGACTAATACACTTTGTTGATGCAACAAACTCTTTCTATTCCACGAGCAGAACACCAAAGATGCACAGCACGTAGGCCTTGTCTAACGAACGACGATAGATTCCAGCCCTCTTTCTTTTTTTCTAGAAGGATTCTTTCTTACTTCTAACGAAAGGGCTTTTCTTCGATTTTTCAATAAAGACGAGTTTTTACTCCTTTTTGATATTTTCGATTTTCCATTATAAAATTTGAAGTTATATGAAAGGGCCAACTTACTGCTTACTGCCATGGTTTAAGCTTTAGGCTCCATAGACGGAACTCTGTTTAGGTATTAGGGAGGGGAGGACACCACTCAGCACTGCTCCGTGGGGTTGGGTTCAATGCCTAACAAAAAAGGCAGCCCGTTGCACCCTGTTTTTTTGGCCTATCTTCTTTCTATAAGCAAGCTCCCTCCGGCAGTCCCTGGACGGCTCTCGGTTCTTGAGCATGTTGGGGGATTAGGCGGCAGTTGAAAGAGCTGCTAGATGCAGAGGCGCATAATAGATCGATATGAACATCATGAGCTGCCCCGTAATAAAACCAGTTGTTGCTGATACCTTCTTCTCGGTTCCTAGTTCGCACTCCCATGTTGCCCAACACAACAAAAGGGGCTTTACTTTTAGTAACTTCTTTCACTCGTTCTGTCGTCTCATTTCAGCTTTCAACCGCATTTCCACCACGATTTTTCTCCAAACGAGAAGCTTTGGCTAGCCGTTCCTTTTTTCTTAATTATGGAATTGAAGTTATCTAAAAAATGAACTGACAAAGCGTCTGTTCACGGGGATTGTTGTAGTTTCCGTAGTTGCAAGAATTTTTCACGATTGGGTTGGTGACTTCAATGAAGAAACATTTTTTGATTTCCCATTCATCGTATCGACCGACCCAGACCCCGTACCTGTCCCCGATGAAAGTCAGGATGATGGAAAAGACACATAATAAAAATAAAATGGCCACAAAAAGTAAATCGTTAATACTATTTATTTATGTAAATATGTCATTTTCACGTTACTTTAATGCATTTGTTATGAAAAAATACTATAACCTTCCTAGGGGGCGGTGCATGTGTGAACTGCCCAAGAAAACTGAAATAAACTGAATTGCTGTTGACTTATAAACTACTATTTTTTCCATTTTAAATTATCTATCATGTTTTATTTTACATGTTTATTAAAAAATGTCAATAAGGATTTTTTTCTTAAAATTTTTTTTATTCTCATTTATGAAACTTCATTAAATATTTATATGTTATCAGTCATCATCTTATAATTAAATTTTTTATAATTTTCAAAAATAATTATTACTAATAATAAATTATTTCTAAAAGTCATGATAGATAATCGGAGACGGAGTAAGTACAAGTGTATTTTCTATGTTATATATATAAGTATTTCATTTTGACAAAGTTTAACTCATATCCCCATACAACTGGCACACGGTTTTATGCGGTGATCAGCACTATCATTAAATTAATCCTAGCTAGAATATGCATCGGGAGAATCTTGTTTAAGATAATATATAAATAAATATAAATATATATGTATGAATTTTTTTCCTATTTTAATTTTACACTAATATTTACATGGAAAATGACATTAATGAGTACGTATTAACTATGTGGAGATTTATCTTGTAATTGTTGTATCAACAATAGGATTGAACAACACAGAAATCATATGTAGATTAGAACAGGAATGTAATGTAATATAATTATTGTCTTGATTGTTATTTATAGATAATCATGAGTTCGGATGGTACAAGACCTTTCATCTCAACTTGAAGGTCTCAGGTTCGAGCCTATGGGAAAAGAAAAAAATTCTATTAAAAGTGCCGTCTCTGAATATCAAATATTCGAATTGATCTGAAAATTTCCAATAGTTGATGAAAATTGGAGGTAATTTGAACTGATTTGTGGTCAAAACTCCAAAGTGGAAATCAAGCTGGAAAATGTTTTCGCGATAATATATACCATGTGTATATATTTTGTATACACATACATATACATGAATATACAGGAGATACACAAATATACAGATGGAATATAAAATTATACAGAAGAATATATCCCATGGCCAAAATTTATAGGCATAGTCGCACATGTTATTCCCTATAAAGCATTAAGTTTTAAAACATTATACCCTAAGAACGTCATACACTGAACTTATGCTTTATAGGGCATAACCCGTATCTTATGATTTTTTTCCCCTTAGGCATAATTTGTGCCTTCGGTCATAAGTTCAGTAGTATAAACTAGTGTCTTGTAGGGCATTACAGCAAAAAAATTTAATATAAAGGATAAAAATTGTCTTGCAAATCAAATAGCATTGAACTTATTCCTCAGGATAAACATTCTCTAAGAAGGTTTGTCTAGCGAAAAAAAGTTATAGTTAAAAATACTTTAAACAACAAAATTTCATTAAATGAGTAATAAGAACAAGAATTAAAAATTATTGATTCGAGGGCCAAAAGTTAAAAGACCACCCCAAAATAGGGTCGGTCCATGCAAAAACTTGTCTAGCATTGGTACTAATAACAAAACCATATTATATTTAATTTTACACCGTTCGGTTTACGTACTCAATTTTGTATTTTCCTCCCAATTTAACCCTTTAAATAGTTTCAAGCCGCTGGAGAATAATTTATCTATTTGTTTAATTAATTCTTTTTCTTATTGCTTTATACTATGGGTTAAGAAGCAGACAAAGTTGCTTGTATTTATGACAATTTTTATTAAATGACAAACTAAATGGCATGCAATGTATCTAGCAAGGTCCTCTCTAACGTACTTGTATATAAAATGGCAAACTAACGTATACAATTATTATTTCAATAGTGCTCCAATTAATATTCACTCGTTGCCCAGGTTTCCTAGAAAACTTTGACATTATTAAAACAAGAAGAAATAAATATAATTATAGTTTAATGTCTTAGGTGATTTATTTTCCTTTACAAAATGATCAATAATTATATGTCATATATATATACTAAGTTTGGTCAGCAACACAAGAAGATTATCCAAAAAAAACACACACAAGAAGCCATTTAAAGAAGAGGGAGGAGAGAGGCGAGCTATAGTCAACGCTCCATAGCTATAGTTTGCTAATTACGATTCGTAGCTACATGTTAAAGGGAGGAGAGAGGCGAGGAAGAGAGGGCAGAGAGTGGAGAGAGGCGAGCGAAATTGGGAGAGCGAGGAGAGAGGTGAGCAAGAGAGGGCAGAGAGTGGAGAGAGGCGAGTTGTATATGTATATCTGTCAGATAATTGTATATATGTAACTGGTATACATATGTATTTGTATATCTGGAGAGCGAGATTGGGAGAAGGAGGAGAGAGGCGAGTGAGATTGGGAGAGGGAGGACAGAGGCGAGCGAGATTGGGAGAGGGAGGACAGAGGCTAGCGAGACATGGCAGAGAGTGGAGAGAGGCTAATTGTATTTGTATATCTGTCATATAATTGTATATGTGTATGTATAATTTGTATTTGTATATATATAAAAGAGGCGAGAGGCGAGAGAGAGGAAGAGAGGAGAGATGCGACATAATTATAGCTAAATTTAAGTTGCGAGTGGTAATTAATGGAAACTATAGTTATGTTAGCTAATTAACTAGTATATATTTACTTATTCGCGTAATTCCCCTTTTAAAGAAGCTATGTGATCCCAAAGTTCCAAAGCACTACATTATTTAAAGAGAATGTATTAGTCCCTCTGAATCGCTTTATTTATCGTCCTTATGAAAAATAGATTGTCCAAAATAGTTCTTATTTTAGAAAATCAATATATAACTTAGTACATTTTTCTATTTTATCCTTAGTATTAATTATTCTTGATAGTAATAAACATTTACTAATTAATTTAACAATGAAAATCTAAGTGAAAAGTACATACACATACTTCAATATTGTACTCCTTCCTTTTAAAATAAGTACTCCCTCCGTCTCATTTTATGTGGCACTTTTCACTTTTCGGATTCAAACAAGTTTATCTTTGATCGTAAATTTTTCATAGATCTTTTAAACATTTTGAATTATCAATTATTGTGAATTATAGTACTTTTTACGTAGTTTACATATATATAAATTTCATTTCAAAAAATTTGAAGATTCCATGCGCAAATTTTCGATCAAACTTAAACTTTTTGACTCTCGAAAAACGAAAAGTGACACATAAATTGGGACAGATGGAGTATCACCTTAGCCAAATTCATATTTATTAAGAAATAAAAATAATACAATATATAATTTACAAAATTATACCTATTTAATAAATGCCTATGGAATATGTATAAAGGTATATAGTTAAAAAAATATACTAATTTTTGTCTCGAATATTCACCTATCAAAAAGATTGATATCTCATTTTAATATCGATTTACACTTATCATTATTTATAGTCTTTTTTGTTTGAAAAATAATAATCAAGAGCTTGTTTATATTTAAGAACCTAAAAGATGGTAAACAAGGATAATTTCAGGATATTATAAAGAAAATTTAACATTTAAATTGTTTCTATTATAAAAAATATGAAATTGAACGTAAATATCACAAATAACAAGAAAAATAGTACTGTAGTCGTTTAATAGCTACTTATAATTATCTAGATATTAATAATGAAGAGATTAGTTATGAGTTAATTTGTGTATATATTAGTTATTTCTGTATTAGTTAATCCACCTTCTATCTTGTATAAAATAATATATAGATTTTCTCATAACTTATACATGTATTAGTTATGTGTTTCTAAATAGTCAATCAAACTCATCTACCTATCAAACGTGTATAAATTATACAAAAATATTTATTTTCTTTCTATCTATCAAAAATCGTATAAGTTATACAAAAATTAATACATGAATACTTTGTTTCACATCCGACTACCAAAAAAAATTAGAGAGAACTTACAGAAGATACCAAAATTATAAAAAAAGGAAAACGAGAAGAGGAAAGCGTAAAATCGCCGGCGATTGCCCTGACATTTTCATCATATTATATAAATCTCACTCTTCTCTTCCAGCTTCCAAGTTCTGAAAAATACTCTGTTTCTCTCTCCTGTCGGAGTTGATTTTCCGGCGAACGCAACTTTGAACTCCGACGAACATTCTCGAGTTTCTTCATCCAAGGTTAGCGACACATTTCTCATTTCAGGCTTCTACACATCTGTAATAAATAAATATATATGCGCGCGCATGGGAAGACTTGTTAGGTTAATTTGATTTTTTTTTTATCGTTTTGGTAAATAGAGCTGGTGGCGGCATAGGCGGAGGTGATTGGATGGGATATGGCGGAGCCACTGTCGTTGCCGTTGAAGGAGAACAAGATAGCCAAAGGAACTTTTGCTGTGGTTGGAATCATGTCTACTCTCGTCATTTATGGCATCTTACAGGTGTGCTGCTTCTGCTATGTCATGATCTTCACAATGTGTGTGTGTTTGATTTATACAAGCGTTATAGCACAGTTACAATAACTTGTATGCGTTATATATCTCTGTAGCTTTAGAGAAGGGCTTACTTGATGTTATAGGTGAAGCTAATTTAACAGTTGAAGGGTTTAGGAGTAAAGATTTTAGTGATTGTATGATGCCTAAAAGAAAATGAGGAGAAACAATGAGAAGTTTGATATTTAACTATTTCATACTTGAAAAGTAAAAAAAGGAAAAGTAACTGCCTTTTGTGATGTGTGTGGAGAAGTGCAGGAAGCTCTAACCGCTTGCCTTAAATTTGGTAATGCTAAAGTTTTTTGCAGTTTGAGCAAAATAGATTTGGTATTTAAGCTAAAAGAAGTGTAGAAATTTCTTGTCTAATGTGCTTTTGGTTTGCTAATACTAAGACATTTGAATGAATACTTACCATTTCAAAAAAACAAACAAACTAGAACTAAGACATTTGAAGTTTTATTTGTAATGTATGGTTCTCTCTGATGATGATTTCATCTGTTTGGATGGGCTTTTGAGTGATTTGGTTGAGCTTTTTACAACTTCTTCTCTCATGACTAGTTTCCAGCTGCTATGATATCTTGATCCTTTATGCAACCGAGACAAGTTACTAAAAATCTTTTGTGTGATATAATAGGTTAAGTGTATCATTCAGTCATTCCTATTTGATATTAAGAGTTTCAATTTGAGATTTATTCTGAAATTGTGCAAAAATGCAAATGTACATGTTTGTTGTGTTCAAGATTTGTGCTTAATGGTGTGTTTATCAAAAAAAATATTTGTGCTTATGAAAGCTGTAAGATATGAAGATCACCTAGGACACGCACGGTTATAAATAACTTTTCTTTTGATGAGGAAGTAATATTGCAGCAAAGGAGGGGATGACTCACAATACAAGAAGTATACATGTGAACACACTTAATAAAATGAAATATAAAAAAGTCCTTCCAAAAAAATTGCTGAATTACCTATACATATCAATAAAGTTTGAGCTGCTTCACTTTCTTCATCTGACTGCATGCATATTTTTTGGCTTGTATAACATTGTCGGCCATTTTTGTTTGCGGAGAAAGTATTTCATAAAATAAGTGCTTATTTGGTAGGTTTACTAAAATTAAGCTATTGAAATTACCATCTCAAGACATGCAAAGACGTTTCATTGAGGGAATTTATTCTCTCATCAGATGAATCTATAGATAAGAGACTGGAATTACCAGAGCAAAGTCCGTCCCATGCCTAGATTAATGTGAAGGCTATTGTAGGTTGATGACTAGCGTAAAAATACTCCCAAGTATGATGAATGTTCTGTACTTGGAGATAGAATTCTCATCTATTCAACCTCAACTAGTTTGGGATTGACATAGTTGATTAATTTATATAGATATTCTGTATCACTCAGTGGGGCTACATCTTGCAGCAGTGCTGTCTCTCAGGTAGTTTACAAATAATATGCACAAAATGAGTCAGTAAATAACATGTTCTCAACAAAAACAACATATCCAATGTAATCCCAAAGGTGGGGAGTAAATCACATGTTCTCGTGAACAATTATGTGCTAGGGGAAACTGTCTACACATGTAATAACAATTTATAGATTTTCCATTAGTTGATTAAGAGCTCAATTTTGGTAAAGTCCAGCTGTAAGTTTGAGGCATTATCATATGGCTCATGTTTTGTCTTTTCTGTTCAGCATGGTGGGAGTGGGTACAAAAGACCTTTTTATATCTCTGCACAGTTTGTTGCTTCCTAGTTGCTTGTCATTTCAACACTTTATAGAGTTTTGCTTGTAATTTAACTAGAGACTCACAGTACCTTGTAAAAAACAAACTGCTCTCATGACCACTTTAAGGTGTCATTCCTCGATTGACCCCCCTTCCCAAAGGCTTCTTTGTTAAGTGAAAATTTGGTTTAATTTAAAAAGGGAATCCCCGTAGCCAAGCATATGTTCATTTTCTGTCTTTCTTTTCAATTTCTTTCTGTAGCTTCATCTGTGAAAGTGCCTGTTAACCATCTGCCTATATAGTATATATATGTTTTGCGGTACTTGACGCTTCTGTTCATTATGTACTGTTAAAACAAAACATCTTTGCTTCTCGTATTTACAATAATATGTATTTTCTATCTTTAACATGGTAGTGGAATTTGTACCTGCAGGAAAAGATCATGAGAGTTCCCTACGGACCGAACAAAGAATTTTTTTCATACTCATTGTTTCTTGTCTTTTGCAATCGAATTACAACCTCTGCAGTCTCTGCCGGAGTTTTACTGGTATTGGAAAGATTCCTGGCTTTGTTCATCTACTTTCTTTTGTGTATTAAGAGCAGAAGGCTTATATAATACTGCAAATATTCTTTTGTTTTCTCTAATCTGATTTACTTGTTATTCCTAGGAATCTTGTTAGAACAGTTAAATTTTGCTACTTTCATTTTTTTTTCAATTCAGGCAAGTAAGAAGGCCTTGGACCCAGTAGCTCCACTCTATAAATATGGTGTTGTTTCTGTTTCTAACATCCTTACAACTACGTGTCAGTATGAGGTAAACTTAGAACATTTGGAGAAGGAACTGAAAAATGAGTTAAAAGTGTTAGAAGATTTATCAACTTGTCATATAACGAAGCACTGGCTTTTTTCTTCAGGCTCTCAAGTACGTTAGCTTTCCTGTTCAAACGCTGGCAAAATGTGCCAAGATGATACCTGTAATGGTAAGTTCAGTTGCTGGATAGATTTCTATAATTGCTTAGTAACTACTGCACGCAATTCCTCTAGGTCTGGACTTCTCTCATATATGCATGAATGAAGCTCTATTGCACGTGTTTGAGTTTTGGTATTGCTATTTTTAAGCTTAGCCAAAGCATTTTGTTTGGAGTTAATCACATCCATGATATCATATTGGTCTACTTTGAAAATCCTTTTATTGCAACAGTAAAACTATTGGAGTTTGCTAGGTTGTGTGTCATATTAGACATAATAAAGGAAACCAAGAACCCTTTTGTCCCCCACACTGGAAAAAGTCTGTTTGTATCATTTTCTTTTAAGGCATCTGATAATTAGATGTCATCTTGCTTACAATGTTGTGTGGACGGATCATAATTATTTAATTGTCCTTTCTAGTTGATGTTGTTTTCTCTTTTCCTTTTGTGCTGATGCAGATCTGGGGTGCTATCATTATGCAAAAGAAGTACCAAGGACAGGACTATCTTTTGGCATTCCTAGTAACCGTGGGTTGTTCATTATTTATTCTGTATCAGGTATTACTAATATCTTGTTTTGAATTTCCTGTTGGATATTATACAAATTGCTTCTTTCTCAAATTATTTCAAGAATTGTTTCCGCTTTTCAGAATATATTGATCATGTCAAACATTCATAAATGATGTTCACATGTTGAAAAAATATTTCATAAATGATGTGTTTTTAATGTCCCACCATGGTATCATTTTTTCATTACTGAAACTGTCTGCGATTATCTTTGAGAACTGCTGAATGATCTCATGCTTTTCCTTGTTCATTCAGTACAAAATGCAAAAAAACCTTAAACCAATTTAAGAGGATGATGCATCCGTTATCTGTTGATGTTCAAAGCACCTCCTGGTAAATCAGCCAGTCATCCACATGAGATCATGTTATGCCTTCAATTTCAAATTCAAGAAATGATTTCTTTTTTTCAACCTCTCAGTTCTGATTATATCTACCTGTTGCTTAGTCTTTCATATATCTTTTTCTTTTCCTTTTTTGGCGGCGGGGGACAAGTCAAAAAACACCACAAAGGATTTCCACACCCTCAAATGATACTAATTTTTCCCTCCAAATTAACCAATAAATACAAAGAAGATCATTCTTTGTAAATCTTTCTAAAAATCTGAACTTGCGTCCTGAGTTGAGTATGAGAATTTCTACATTTTAGTTGGTTTTTGAGAAAATTGAAGTATACATATAGCCAAACTTTTGTTGCGCTACTTAATTAGTCTCTGAAGCAGTTGGAAAGTCCAACGATTGGATTGGATACCTAAGTATCAATAAACTCAAGTTTCAAAGCGTAGTCTTTTTTCCTATTTTCGATAAAATTACCCAGAAGGCCTGACCCCTAAGTTGAATCTTTCCTGAAACTAAACTTCATGTTCCCACTATTGAAAACTGCATAATGGTGCCCCAATGCTTTCCTTTTTTTGTTGAGCATGAGGGTCATCCAAGTTGAAAATCTCAAAGTCATAGTTTTCTGGCTGTCCAGAAGAGACTTATAGCAAACATGTTAATGGTTGAGCCCTTGAGTCTTGCATAAGTAACTGAATTTCACCACAAGGAGTCATGACGTCCAAGTGTCCTATCAAAACTATTAACTAGCTGAGATACAAGCACTTTGATATTGCAGCACTCCTGCTATTTGGACAGTCATTGAGTACAACATCTCTTAAACTATGGTTTCACTAGGTTCTTGGGTGAAACAGTTATTTTCTTGTTTATGTTTTATGTTGCTCTTTTTAATAGTGTCAACAATCAAATGTATTGAAGTTTTCATGTGTATGAGCTACTGTTTCCTTAAATCTAGTCCCAAAAGTTGGTCAATGTGAACTCACATAGAACATGGGTTAATTAGAAGGTATAATGGCCTTGGGGAATTCAACTTTTTAAGAACTGAAATATCATAGATAATTTGTATTCTTTGTTTTTCTAATTCTAAAATATACTTCTTATTTATGACCTCCAACAACACAGAAATATAGCATCCATGTTTAAAGAACACATGCCATGTCCCACTGTGGAATGGTTGTAGCTCTAGATGATGGTCAGATTTTGGTTCACAGAGATCATTTAGCTAAATTTTCTACTTGTTATTCTTTGCAAATTGCAAGCAACATCAACGTTCTGAGGTGCTGTGCTATACCTACCTACCTACAACTCTACGAGAATGGGTAGTTCTTTGTCTCCATCTTTTATAATGAATGAAAACTGCCATGAGATTGATTTGGAAAAGCTAAAGTGGATTCTGCGGTTTATCTTGTTAATTGTGTCTCCTAAACCATTTGTTGTATATAATTACCAGCAGTTGACAAGTTTTCATAGTTTTTACTGATTCTCCAAAATAAATAGATGCTTGCTAAAAGAATCATGTTTTTATATATTTTTGTAGCGCTAACAATACCTCAACTAGTAGAGAGGACTGGATTAATTTTGTAGAAAGAAGCTCTAGCTTGCAGAATTCATTAATGATGCGCACTTCCTGTTTACTGCTTAATCCCATTTTTCCTGTAAAATTATTACTGAAAGAATTTTGTTTTGGATTGGCTGATAGCCATGCTTGTATTTGGCTTGTTAATTTCTGGACTTACATTATCTTCTACGATTACTCCACTTGGTAATGCTTTTGCCATTTTGTGTTTGGTTTAAGGCTGCAGGTGACATCAGTCCCTTCAATAGAGGAAGGGAAAGCACAGTCTGGGGAGTTTCTCTGATGATAGGCTATCTTGGGTATGAATTATAACTCACATAATCTTCCAGCATTTTTAAACCTTTAGTTATTGGATTAACAAAATGCTAAGTTACGAAACTGGATTTGCTAAATGTCAAGGCTTGTTTCCTCAAGAAGATTGAGTACCCGAGCTTGTAGAAAATTGGCTTTCAACTTACAATCTCATAGTGTGAATTTGACTAACATTTGAGCATTGAAATTTTACACACTGTTCGCTTCTCTTTTACTTGCTCACTGCATCATCTCACTTATTCTGTTATATCACCAAAAGAATGATTGACTGAATCCTTTTCTAAATCATATTTACTGTCGAAAAAATGTACCTGTTTAAAAATTGTATTTGGATCATATTTACTTATTTCTCATTCTCAAACTTACTCCATGTCTTTCCCCTGCCAATTGGATAATTCTACTTTTCAATGCTGTGGTCCAACCCTCAATGCTTAATTAATTGGTCAACTGAAGAATTGTGATAACACCCGAGTGAAATGGAATGGTCAACATCATGGTTCTCCACCTCCACCCAAGTGAAAATGCAAGAAAGGTTATTTGGTGCTTGTCAAAATGAAAATTTTGATGTTAACATAAAATAAAATATTAGAAATATCCTAGTTTTCACGAGTTGCATATATATCAAATACTCACAACAAACATCTACAAAATTTTACATCAGAAAGAAAATATTCTTTTTGCAATTTTCGCATTCTTCAGTTTTGTTCCTTCTTTCCCCCGCCTTTTTTGGGGGACAACTAATATTTCAATGGAAACTTCTTTTTCTTGAAAGAATGATTGTACCAATATGCTTCTGATGTTTTGCGCAGGATATAATTTTGCTTTTTAGGTTGTTGAGATAGTTACCTGTTAAAGGAACAAAACCAGATATTGTTATTCCCTCCTAGAAAATTGAGTGTTTGCACTTTGCTGGTGTATGTATATTTTTTCTGCGATGTTTACAAGCTTTATCAGTCATCTGATCTCGCAGGTTTGATGGCTTCACGAGTACTTTCCAGGACAAACTTTTTAAAGGCTATGATATGGAAATACACAATCAAATATTCTATACAACGGTCTGTTCGTGTCTTCTTAGTTTCATCGGTAAGATCTAATTTTTTGGAATTGGATAACAAGCCTCTGCAACTATCGAATACAGTACCATTTAAAAAAAGGCCTTTACAACTATTGAGTGTGTATTTGGTGGACATTTGAGAAATTCACTTTACATTTCCATAAGATAATATGCTGAACCGTTCAGTTGTTTTGAGTGTCTTCTCACTGAGCACGATATATCCAGTTGTCTCTATGTTTTTTATGTGCACCATAGGAGGGAAGGGTGTGGCTTTTATTTTTAGGTACCTCATTGTGGTTATGTTTTACCCAAAATCTTTAATGTAATAATGATTTTTAAAGTTTGTCACAGAAAATTTGTCACACACATGCTGATTGGTTAGCTTCCAAACTTCAGTAATGTTTGGTTTTGAATGAGTTGTGAATTTACAAAAGGTTTCGTGTATTGATATCATTGCACTCGATTAATTTTCCACAATTATTTCAAAATATATTTGCTATAAAGGATCTATTATGCACTTTTGTAATTTTGTTTACATGATTGTGGATTAAACTCTAGCAGAAACATCCACACACAATGCAGGCTACTGGTTGTATCTAATTTTGTGCCTGCTTCCGTGCTATTTAGTTATTAATAATTTTTACCTCAGGTACTAGTAGTGGTCAAATTATTAAGTAATGTTATTTGTTATGAGTTCTCTTGGTGCCACTCTTCATATTACTTCTGATGTTTATCTAGGTTTTATTCCAATGACTAGATACTAGCTGGATTCTGTTCTCTGTTTTCATGCAGGTCTAGTTTTGCAAGGCAATCTTCTCATGGCAATAGATTTTGTATCCCGCCATCATGATTGTTTCTTTGATATTGCTCTGCTTTCAACTGTAAGTTCCCTGTAGAGTTGATTTGCTTAAACAGTAATCCTGGTTTCACAACTATGTGTATTACCAAACCTTGCTGTCACTGAAAGATGCATATTAAGAAACCAATTCCTTTTTACTTTTGGAATGGAGAAACTGGGAGGACAAAACTGATATTGTGTTTTGGTTGCAGGTAGCAACTGCAAGTCAATTTTTTATTTCTTACACAATCCGCACATTTGGTGCTCTAACATTTGCAACCATAATGACCACAAGACAGGTATTTAGAAATAGTTTGAGAGTTTGAAAAAGAATTTCTTCTTCCCTCTCAACTAAAACTGTGGCACCTAATTAAATTTGTGTAGTTAGTGAGCATTTTGCTGTCATGCTTGTGGTTTGGCCATCCTTTGAGCTGGGAGCAATGCATCGGAGCTGTAAGCATCAACCTCTCTCTGTTGGTTTTTGTAAGCTGAAATTTACTTTAAAAAGAAAAAAGAAAATATTCTAGTTTGATTTCTTTTTTCAGGTTATCGTCTTTGGATCCCTTTATGCAAGAAGCTTCTTGAAGACAAAACAGAAGGTGGCACCATCATTGGAGATGGCTGAAACTAAAGCCCCAGGTCCTCCTTCATAAGGAAAGATCTATCACAAAATAATATGTAACCTTCGGAATAAGTGAATTGAAAAATATCTTTCTGCAACTTTGAAGCTGCTCAGATAAAAGATGTAACTAAACAAGGCGTGCCTGGGATTGCTTTTTTTGGAATTCCATACGGAAGGCTACTTGCTGGTGCATACAACGGCATATGCAATCAAGCAAGATTTTGACGAGCCTTCCTCAAATCTTTGCATGTCAAATTACAGCCTCACTAGGCAATAGAAGTTCTATGATCTTTTATTCAATTAATTGTGGACTTCTTTTTTCCTGTTTTTAGGTACTTCAGAAGGATGTAATATTAGACAGTGCGCGGTTCTCTTTTCAGGATTTTGGAACTATACAAGTAGACATCAGAAATGTAAGAGGTATCTTGTGGCTCTAACCTTTTTTTAGCTCTAATACAATATCAGCTAATGGCTTTTACTGGGATTGTTCTTTGTTCGTAACCAACGTGGAAATGTTATGTTATGGAACATGACATGTTCTGCATATCAAATCGAAGAACTGTACATTTGAATCTGTCATAGCATGGGGAAAATGAGGAAATATACTGCGAACTCTTTCTAAAATTCTGAATGGCCAGCAAGAGTTTCATGATGTTAGTGTAATTCCACAAGTGAGAGTTGGCAATGTCCATGGACGTGTATGCTTTTGATTGGCCAATATTCTACCTCATACAACAATGTAGGTCTAACCATTGTTATAAAATTTACCTTTAAGCCTCAGTGACATATTCTTATCACACAATACCCCGGATATGAGCCTCCATTACCCAACTCGTGTGACATCCTCATCCATCTCACTGTTTTCCTCATCAATCTCACTGTTTTCAATATTATAAAGCAAAGAAATTTGAAACTTCCTCTCTTGGGTATGACTTGTGTATAATCTTTACTTACACCAAATTTTATACTTGAAATATATGTCCCATTCAAAAATTAAAGAAGTCTTTTTCATCTCTTGTCAGACAAGACCAAAAGCAAGAAAAACAAATTTCGACTTTCTTCTTTGTTAGATTGGATGGGTATTGGTTGGAAACATCCGAATGATTCTTTTCGCTAATTCCCACTTCATGAAAAACGAAATTAAACAACAATCATAATATTATTAGAGATAGAAATATCAATGCTGATTTGATGCACAAGATAGAATCATGTAATATTGACATTCTAATAATTAATTACATTCGTTTCACAATGTATTATATTATATGGTATTATGTATTGTATTATTCAGTCTTGTTATAATGAACAATATTTGAATGAATTGTATTATTTCTTGTCGTTATGTAATTTAAAAACTTATGCAGCGTTCTTAGATATCTCGATACCTTATCTAGGAAGACTAAGATTTGAGTATTAAGGCAATGCAAATTTTTGCCTCTACCGATAAATCAGTACCAGAATCGAATCAAATGTGAAGGCAACCAAACAAAAGGGAAAATAAAGTATAATATTAAGCAAAGATAGTTGTGGTTCTCCACACGACTTAAGGAAATCTAAAACAGTAGCCAACTATTACTATAGGATAGACATTTTTAAAGGATAGAAACTTGATCAATGGATCGATCAGTTTGGTGGTGGGAAGAAAATCTCTTCTGCAGTTCTCTTGGAGCTGAATAGCTTCTCAACATCCGGTGAGACCTTGAAAGCAGCCTGCAGCACTTGTGGGGATAGAGCTTTCCATGTTGAGGTCTTTCCAGCCAAATGAGTGAATATTGGACTGTCATATAACAAGATAGTTATAAGTTAGAATCTGTTTTAACACGACGAAAATTGTAATTTAATAACATCAACAAAACAATGTACAAAAACATACTTTGGGGTAGTGATGATGGAGAACCAATCCATGCCATCAGGATCACCAATTTTCGAGACAACACAGAACCTCGGAACAATGAAGAGATTACCAGCTTTGAGGTGTGCTTCCAGAACACGCTTACCATCAGGGCCAACAACCTGAACTCGACCACTGCCTCTCACAATGTAAGTGACCTGAAGAGCCGAATCACATGAAAAACCGGGAGAGCACATAGCACTTCCATCCAACCTAACGAGATCAGCACCAAGTCCGACTTCACCAACCAATGGCAAGTTCTTGGTATTCAAAACAACTACCTTTCCACCACCCTTGATATCGACATCCAATGGGGCTTCCTCACAGTTGAGAACCATGCCATCCCTGTTGGCTTGCTTAGGCTCAGGCATTTGGAAGCCTGCATCGAGCTTCACGATCCCCTTAGCAGTCTGGGAGCTAACTAGAGTGTTAGCAACACTCTCTTCAACATCCCATGCCCTACTAACAAACTCAGTTGAGAAACCAGTGAAAATCCCATTGGAGCCTGTCAAGTACATGTCAGTGAATGAACCAGCATTGTGTGCAGTTTTGGTATCACCAAGGAAGAGAACCACAAGTTCGGTATCGTCTTTGTTGTACCACCATGTTACAACACCAAAAGGAAGAGCAATAGCATCACCCTTCTTAATGGCTATCACCTTCTCTTCTTTCTCTGGAAGAACAATTCCAGCTACTCCACAACCTGATCGACGTATTCACATAAATATTAGCACTACAATAAACACATGTATACCCAATGCAACAAAGGCAAGATGTTCAATTATGAAAAACGAGCCAGAAAACAAACTTCCAATTTTGTTCTGTACAGGTACGTAGCTCAGCTCTCCGATTCAATGTTTATGAAAAAAAAACAGGATTTACAGTCACACAAGACCTAGATGATAAACCCAAACCATCAAATCCAAGACTAATCTAACCCAGCAGAATTCCATCAAAACTAACAAAACCCCATGATTCATAAACAGAAACCCCAAATAAGAATTTCGCCAAAATTGAGGAAGAACCCACAAATTAAAACAACAAAACAGAAGAAAAAAAAACCCCAAATTGTTTACCTTGAAGAACATAAGCGACCTTAGCAGAATCAGAATAACGAGGCAAAGCAAATCCATTCTTTGACAGAGCAATTTTGGCAGCACCAATATTTCCTTCCTTCAACATTGGTAGCTCATTAGGGCACCATGCATGATAAGAACCACCATCTCCTCCATAAATTTGCTTAGCCAACTTTGGGGTTAGATCAACATCCATATCTCTATTAGTAATGGCAAAAACAGAGAAGAAAAGCAGAATAATTATAAACTCAATGAGAGTTTGCTATTTATAGACAGGAGATTTTCACTTCAAAATTAAGTAGGATTAGGATTTTAATTATATTAAAGAGAGTTTGTGATTATAGTAATCTGGAGGTTTACGGAATTTGAGAGTTTTAGAAGATAATGGTCTGTCACTAAACAGAAAAAAAGTGTGATTAGGAGACGTGGAAATAATAAAGGTATAATACATAAACATGACCCTTAACTTGGCGTCAGCTGTCAACTATGACCTTTAACTTTGGATGTGCACAAGTAGACACTTAAACTTGTATAAAACTGAACAAATAGACACATTCGTCCTACATGACACCCTACATGGCAATTTTGCGTTCTACGTGGCGTCCTACGTTTATTATGCCATGTAGGACATGTGTGCCTACTTGTTCAATTTTATACAAGTTTAAGTGTCTAGTTGTGCACATTCAAAGTTGGAGGGCATAGTTGTCCACTGAAGTCAAGTTAGAGGTCATGTTTATGTATTATGCCAATAATAAATTAGGAAACAGATTTCATGTGGGCTATTTTTCATTAATTTGTGCTCATTATTAAAATAACGAATATAATGGAAGGATATTATTGCTTTGAAATTTTCTATTTAATTACAAAGTTATTACATTATTGTTATTTTTATTTTATTAATAAATAAAAGTCTACTTCTCCACATTGTCTCGTTGGCCTATGTGAGTGAGATGTTAGATCAAAGTTTAAACTAATTTTAATTTAGAATTATGTTTGGTTTAAAAAGTGATGATTGTAATTATGGACATCGAAATTTTGCTAAATTTAAATCTGTAAAAGAAAATAGATTATTTTAAATTTAAGATATATTAGTTCAAATTAATATTGTGGATTAAGTATGATTAAATTAGTTATTTAAGTTGAATAAATATGAATTTAACTTAAGTCTAATTTTATTGGATTCTCCATTGATTTGGATTATAAATGATGAGTCCACTTGCTAGAGTTTAAGATGACTATTCTAAAGGTTCAGTTTGGAGTCACACGTCAAATGATGTGGCACGCCAAATCAAATGAAGGAATCAATAGAATCATGCCACATGTCAAAATGACATAGCATATTTAATCAAATTAAGTCCAATGAAAATAAGACATGTGTACAAATAACCTGTTTTAATCAATCAAATGTCGACATTCAACTTCATTATGATGTATTTACCTAAACGAGTTCGTCCTTTTCACAACATATATTCAAAACTCAAAGGGTTTCATCCTATTAACTTTAACTTTTAGATGAAATGATAAAAAAATCTATTATGATAATATATGAATAAAAAGATATTAAGAGTCCAAATTTTATAGCATGATTGATCATGAATGAGAATAAGGTCTACGCTTAAACATAATTTGAATAAAAAAGAAAAATATTTATTTAAACAATGTAAAATTTAAAATGAAGTGAACACACAATTCAGTTAAAGTAATATGATTCAACAATAATATTCTAGCAAAAAGGAAAACTTAAATATAAAAAATATTGCATTGACTTACAAATAAATAAGACAAGTTAATTGACAATAACTTATAACAAGCTACTAATATTTAATTTGCTCGTGCTGTATTTAATAATTCGAATAAGAAGAAGGTCTGTTGTTGCTTTCCCTGTTAGAGTATTTATATATATTTTTTTCTAAAAAAAGAGATTATATTTTAAAATACAATTAAGAGTAAAATAGTAGGAAAAAGATCACCTAATAAATATTTCTCCATATTAAAGAGAATTATGATAGATAATTTAAGATAAAAGAAGTAATTTTGTCTAATATCAAACATTATCATGCAATATAACTTCCCTGTTCTCCTTTATTTGTAGATTTTGGACCTTATACGCCTTTAACGAAATAACGATTAAAATAAGTATTTTATCATTTAATGTGTAGTCTTACATCTTGAAAAATGAGTAATTAATGCTTAAGTGTAAAAATAAAAAATATATTTTAATACATGGACGGGTGGATAATTGTCAATAAAAAAATATTTTTAATATTGTAGAACTAGACGGACATAAATGGATAATTTAGTATAGCGGATAAGTAAAAGTTTAGGGATAATTTTATAAGTAATCCGGTTTGAATATTTCATACAAAAGCAGTTTTAACTAAAACTGTAATTCCGCAAAGCCCTGATTCATCTATAATACTGTTTCCATCAGTAACTTAATTTTGTTAAACCCTTTTCTTACGGAATTTTGGTATGCAATTTTCGGTCTATAAATAGCAAACTCTGATTGAGTTTACACTCACCCTGTTTCTGCTTTTACTAATTACTAATCAATTTTGTAGTTTTTCTTCATTTGAGAGATATGGATATTGATCTAACCCCAAAGTTGGCTAAGCAACTATATGGAGGAGATGGTGGTTCTTATCATGCATGGTGCCCTAATGAGCTAGCAATGTTGAAGGAAGGAAATATTGGCGCTGCTAAACTTGCTCTAACAAAGAATGGCTTTGCTTTGCCTCGTTACTCTGATTCTGCTAAGGTTGCTTATGTTCTTCAAGGTGAAATTTAGGGGCTTTTTTCATTTTTAATAATGGGGTTTCGTCTATTTTGTTGTTTTGATTCGTGGGTTGTTCTTCAATTTTGTTCTTATTGTTTTGATTCGTGGGGTTTTGCTCTTTTTTAGTTGTTTAAATTATGGTTGGATTTGATGGTTTGGGTTTGTGATCTACGGCTTGTGTGATCCATTTGTTATGACGGTAAATCTTCGAGTGTTTTTCTTTAACTCCGTGTCAAGATGCCACATAAATTGAGATTATTAAAAAGAGAGCTGATTCATTGGTCTTTCATAATTGAGCAGATTGCTTTTTTGTTATATACATTGGGTACAGATGTGTTTATTTTAGCCACTTATTAATCTGAATACATGGATCAGGTAGTGGAGTTGCTGGAATTGTTCTTCCAGAAAAAGAGGAGAAGGTGGTAGCCATTAAGAAGGGCGATGCTATTGCCCTTCCTTTTGGTGTTGTAACATGGTGGTACAACAAAGAGGACCCTGAACTTGTGGTTCTCTTCCTCGGTGATACCAAAACTGCACACAAGGCTGGTTCTTTCACTGAAATGTACTTGACCGGCTCCAATGGAATTTTCACTGGTTTCTCAAGTGAGTTTGTTAGCAGGGCATGGGATGTAGAAGAGAGTGTTGTTAAGACTCTAGTTAGCTCCCAGACTGCTAAGGGTATCGTGAAGCTTGATGCAGGCTTCCAAATGCCCGAGCCTAAGCAAGCCAACAGGGATGGCATGGTTCTCAACTGTGAGGAAGCCCCATTGGATGTTGATATCAAGGGTGGTGGAAGGGTGGTTGTTTTGAATACTAAGAACTTGCCATTGGTTGGCGAAGTTGGAACTGGTGCTGATCTTGTTAGGTTGAACGGAAGTGCTATGTGCTCTCCCGGTTTCTCATGTGACTCAGCCCTTCAAGTCACTTACATTGTAAGAGGAAGTGGTCGAGTTCAGGTTGTTGGCCCTGATGGTAAGCGTATTCTTGAAACACACCTCAAACCTGGTAATTTGTTCATTGTTCCAAGGTTCTGTGTTGTCTCGAAAATTGCTGATCCTGATGGCATGGATTGGTTCTCCATAATCACTACACCCAAGTATGTTTTTACATTGTTTTGTTGATGTCAAATTACAATTTCCGTCTAATCTAAAATAGATTTTAACCTAATTAACTGTTTGTTATGTTACAGTCCAAAGTTCACTAACTTGGCTGGAAAGGTTTCACCATGGAAGTCTCTATCCCCACAAGTGCTGCAGGCTGCTTTCAAGGTTGCACCGGATGTAGAGAAGCATTTCAGCAGCAAGAGAACTGCAGAAGAGGTTTTCTTCCCACCACCAAATTAATTGATCGCGACCAAGTTTCCCTCGACCTATTAATAAGAGAGTAGTGGTTAGAGGTTTCGAAATTGTGGTTATTGTTCTAGACCTTATGGTGTTCGGAACAAGTATCTTGGCGGCTCTTCAGTTTTTACAATAATATCTTAGTTTAATTGATCTTTTGTTATCTATTAGATGTAAGTTTTACCCTTAAAACAACTTTCATCTACTGGCACTTAATTCTCTTTAAGCTCTCTCTCTGTGCTTACTATATTCTGCATCTTTTGTTCAATAGTAGTCATTATCAACATAAAGGGCTATTAAATTTTAGAGTCAATGATATTTAATAAGTTTTACTTACTATTAGATATGAACTAATAACTCCCGCCATATGAAAGCAGTACTCTAACTATGTCTTAAGTTCCAGCTTGAGGTTGGCCAGATGGGCTTTCCGTTGGTTTGGTTTGCCTTCTCATCCAGCTTGAGATTGGTCAGATGGGCTTTTGCTTTGTCTATTCGGAGTTTCTTTTGTCTAGTTTGGTTTACTTTTTTGCATTCACTAGCGGAGTTCTAGTTAGGTGATTTTTTTGTATCGAATGCTAAAATTCTCTCACCAACAAAGTTATCCCGAGTTAATTTGGCTAAACAACGGACTTGGTGAATAGGCTAAACAAAGGACTTGGTGAATAATACTTGCATCAAATAATATTATACTATTAATTTATTTATTTTTTTAAAAAAAATATATATATATAGTGTTTTATAGAGAGGAGATTCACATGAAGATGAAGCATCAATATGAAATGTTATTTAAGGATTAATATTTTTTTAAATCTTTGACCAAGTAAAAAAAAACTAAAACATATTTTCCTCCATATCTAACACACCTTTAATTTTTCATGAATACTTAATTATTTTTCCTATGCACATTTTTTTTTTTTTAAAAAAAACATTCTATTTCACTGCGTTCTCTCCATCTTGTTTGTAAAATAACCCGCGAAAGAACAAAAACTGGGAATTGAGAATTGGAAAAAGCGATGGTGCTGTTGAGGTGTTTGGAGTGTGATTACCCATTAATGGACTCCGATTTCCGCAATTTCTGTGCTTCTCACAACATTATTTCAGGTTTCCCTTTTCTCTCTGCTCTCATTTTTACCAACAATTTCTTATTACATTGGAAACTCCATTTCTTCTACCATGTTATCTTCCTCACAATTTCTTGCCCCTTCCAATTTTTGGGGGATTCCATATATAATTATATTGTGCGATTTAAAGTTTATGGCCTCATGCAATAATCTCAAATTGATAAGTCAGTTCACAATCAAATATTTATAAATTTCCAATATATGATTAGGACCCGCCCTGTGTGTAAGGGCTAAGACTTAACTAGTGTTTGACCACAGATTTAGTTGAAACTTAAAAAAAAAAAAGAGTTTTTGAAGTTGGGTTGAAAAATAGATAACTTGAATTTGTGTTTGGAAGTGAAATTTTATCCAAAAAGTTGGTTTGGGCTAGTTTTTGGAATTTCAAAACTTTTTGAAGATAAAACTTTCAAAAGCTGATCAAATTTCATGAACAAATGATGTTTCCAATTTTATTTTTTGAAAATCTATTGTCAAACATGAGCTTAGTTGGTGTCATTTTTAGAGGACAGCTTCGTTCCTATATATTAATGCTGATATGATTTTGGGAAAAATTACACTGTTAGACTATAACTTTTAGCCCTAAAGGATAAACAACTGATTTTGTGAACTTATGCTGGTAGAGCAATCTCATCCTACCCAAGAAGTGATAGTACTTTCATATAGAGGGAAGCTCATTTTAGATCAGAAATTGCTGGATGATCTATATTTTGGCAGTTTGGTTTGATTGTGTGAGTAGAGATGATAAAAAACAATGGTACTACCTTTAAAATGACAAAAATGGTGCATGTCGCAGGTTCAAACCCTGTCACAGATAAAAGACTAGTATTTAAATGGAGAAGGTAGAGGAGAGGATCAATTATCCACCAAGTTTCGAACCATGCACCAACTGGCCCTCGAGAGTTTATCGATTATCAAGAAAATAACAAAGAGCCGGGGGGTTTGGTGGTGGCTGTTGTTGTGACTTGTGGGTGGGGGGGGGAGCGCGGATTGGATTCCTATCCATATATGATTGTTTAAGGCTGGGTGACTGGGTCTCATATTTGACACTGGCTGCCCAACTCCATTTTACCTGTATAAGCTTTTTTAAGAATTTGATTCTTTTGTACCCAGAATAGACAATTTACTGAATCTCTTGGATCCTTTTGAAATAATTCTAGTGTTAACAATTAAGTTGTACTCCTTACTTTTAATTTTAGTGTCCCAGTTGGTTTGGATACGACTATTAAGGTAGAAGTGAAAGTTTTACTATGGATCCAGAAGTGGAGATAAAGTCGTTTTATTTGAAATTTTGATGTTGCTTAGAACAAAAAGTGGGTCCTAAAGCACCTTTTAAATAAAAGAACTAAAAGTATTAAGAATTGTAGTGAAAAAGTGTTCTTAAAGGGCTTGGACATAATTCTAGGATACCCTCAAATAGAAAGTAAGAAAGTTAATTTGGAACATAGGATTATGGATAAAATTCAATTTATGTGTTTGTCATATTATTTTTGTTTTTCTGTTCTTGCAGTTGAAGATTTTCTCCTGCATGATCTTTATGTGTTAGTGATTTCAACCGAACAGCATCATAATTCTGAGAGATTGAAGGAGGTTTGACCAGCCACATATGTAGTTTTCATATATCTGTTCTTTGGTATTCCTATAATGATCTGTACGTTCTTTTCACTCTTAAAATAGAGCATCACTCAGGTTCTGACTATCATTAACAAGCAGCATGAACCGTGGATAGATGGTCAGGAGTTGTTGGATGATGCTTTACAGAATAAGCATTTCTTGCCTACTGGATGCAGAAGGTAACAATGCTTGAACGCCTGATACTTTTATAGCTTCCTTGACACTAGATGACTGATGAATAAGACTACTCTGGATCAGCATAGATACATTTCTTCATGGTGGATTAAGAGAGGGATATCTAACAGAGCTAGTTGGCACATCATCCTCTGGTAAAACACAAGTAAGAGTGCATTGATAATTCGAGTTTTATTTTTTAACATGGAGGTTGTGCTGATTCCTGATGTTTGTTTCTTAAAGTTTTGAAAAATCTTCTGACTATTGAATTATGAAGCATGTTTCATCTTTGAAGCCTCTTTTGGCTCTCAATTCTGTTGCTGATTCAAGATTATATTTTTGTCCAGATTTGCTTACAAGCTGCTTCAGCTGTTGCAAAAAGCTGGGGCAAAATCGTTTTCTTGGACTCTGGAAATTCTTTCTCCCCAAAACGTGTTGCTCAAATTGTCACTCAGACATCAGATCTTTCTGCCTATGAGGTCAAAACTTTTCTAGCCATTTGTATTAACCTTATTTATATATGTTGTCATTGTCTAGATTTACTCATGAAACCGATATGTAGATACTTTCATTGTGTGACCTTCCTTGCCTGATTTTGTTATTTATTGCTGGCGAAGATGGACTGCAATTCAGTTTGCTGTTTCACAAATCTTTATGTGATCGGAACACCAAAAGTATCCAATGAAAGTTAGGGTGGCGTGGAAACTTCTGGTTAAGATTACTAGATATTTTCTGTGTATGACTGCACATTCTCTATCTTGGACATTGTTCGCCAGTCAAACCCTTCGTCCTCTTTTGTAATTCATCGTAGTTGATTTTCTTCATGATCATAACTACTCTAGATCTGCCATAAAACACGTTTTTATGTTGTTGAGACAAAATAAATAGCACCGATCTATCTGATTGTTGTTTATGATTCATAATTCGTGTTGTACAAATTTGAATAGGAGAACCATGCTGCAAGAAGTATCTTCTAGGGAGAATATCTGCGGTGCTAATTGACAAAAGAAAATAAAGTCAGCAGTTGATAATTTTATTTTTTTCTTTTCTACTACTGAAATGTGAATCAATCTATCTGTTGTTACTATCTATTGTTCCGTGTACCTCGATTATCATGTTGTTTTGTTGTAGTTCTGTTCGGTTACTATCTGCTGTTATTGTTACTGTTTTTGTTATTATCTGTTATTTCTTGTACTTCCATTACTTCTTCTTGGGACTGCTTTGGATTGTTTTCCTAGAGCCAAGGGTCTATCGGAACAAAATCTCTCTACCTCTGAGGTAGGGGTAAGGTTTGTGTACACTCTACCCTTCCCAGACCTCACTTTGTGGGACTTCACTGGGTATGTTGTTGTTATGTTGACATGTGAATCAAAAAGTCTTGCTGGCATAGATTCATTTTCCAATTGGATTTTCACTTCTCTTAGTAGGTCAGATAGAGTATGCTTTCTCAAATTCAGTTGCATATCTACGGGGAAGTTACTTTTGATCAGGATATGCATGACAGAAATTATGTACATCACTGGATATGTACTGTGCATGTTATCGTTTGTCCAGCATGAATAATATGGCCGCTGAGATTATCATGCAAGTTTTTGTACCCAACTTTTCAACGCCACCTTCTCTTTCTCAGGTGGACAAGGCCCTTCAACAAGTAATGAACAACATAGTATGTTTGTCAGTGTTTGACATTTTTACACTGTTTGAAGTGCTTCATCAGCTAAAGAACAATCTCAGATCTCAGGTTTTTGGAAATACAACTCTAGTTCTCTACTCTCATCGCCTTTTCCCTAGATTAGGTACAAGTCCTCCGGGCACTCACTTATGAGGGTATGATATGCAGAAAGATCAGCACATAAGAATGCTTATCATCGACTCAATATCATCACTCATTGCACCAATTCTTGGAGGTGGTGCACATGGTAATTTCTCACTGTAGGATGAACTGATTATTGTATTAATTTAGAATGTTTCTTATTTTTTACTTTCTTAAGCAATTTAAGAATTAACTTGTAGTTTGCAGTTATTCTAGGAAGTTTTCATTTTCATTTCTTTAAGGTAACTTCTTGGTAAACGAGAACCCTGATCGGGTTAGATTCTTTTTCTTCTAGTATCCCAACTAGTTTGGATTGAGGCTTAGTTGTTAATGTATGCTCTCTCAGAAATAATCTTTTTTATGTGTGTGTGCGCTCTCTTTCTTCAATTTTCTTCAGTTGAAGAGTATCCACATGTGAAAATAAAACAACCGTCTTGACAACTGATACTCGACGTAACAACTAAAGGGATTGTTCCTTCTTTGTGAAACAGGACATGCTTTAATGGTTTCAGCGGGATTTTTACTAAAACGACTGGCGCATGAACATGATATCTCCATTTTGGTAAGTTTGGCAGTAACGTAACATTAACATGTTCTCTTTGTTTCAGCGTTCTTAATTCTCTTTTCTATTATCTTGAATATCTTTGTTTCAGCGTTCTTCATTGTCTTTGCTATTACTTTGATATCTGTTATCTTCATAACAGAGCTATTTATCTGATAAGGATCAATTTTTCCTTTCTCTTTTTAACTGGATCAGTGTATTATTATTAAGCACATAAGCCAGAGATATGAACTTGTCAAGTTGTAACGTACTTACATCTGCTCCTATTGATCAGTTAGGTTCTTAAAAGGCATTTTCAGCTTTGTGCTGATCCACATAGTTCGTTTTAGACTCAACAAGTAAATTTCAATTTAATACACATGATCCCATATCAAGCCATGAAAACAGCCTCTTGCAGAAATATAGGGCAAGGTTGCGTACAATAGACCCTTATGGTCTGGCCCTTCCCCTGATCCCGCACATAGCGGCAGCTTTAGTGCACCGAGCTGCCCTTACACATGATACCATATTGTCTACCCGAACTTTTCTCCATAAGTAATGGAGTATTCTAGTTCTACTTTCACTAAAGGCAGTTAAGTTTCTTGATATCCTATTTGTGAAGCCAGTGACGGAGCAGGGATTTTTACTAATGAGATTCAAAATATGAAGAAGTAAACAAACAAAGAAGCTAATTAAGGGGATTCAATATCTATCATATATACATAAAAAATAACTTTGATCTTGTATATACCCTGTAATTTTCCTATAGCTCCGCCCATGTGGACCTTGTTATAATATTTACCCTTCTATGCTAGGTCACGAATCACATGGTGGCTGGTGAGAGAGGTACTTCCAAGCCAGCACTTGGAGAGAGTTGGAGAAGCATCCCGCATGTTAGGCTTCTGCTATCCAATGACCACATTAGTAATATCAGCAGCATATCAGTACTTAGACACCCACACATGGTATGTTTCTTACAAGAACAAGTCTATTGTTTCAACTCGGTTCTCAACACCTTATCGTACTTCATTTCACTATTCATCAACCATAACACCTGGCTCTACGACATCAATTCTTAATTCTGGATTTTGGTTATATAAAGCTATAACGAAACACCATCACCATGTTATGAATAATCATATCTCTAATAGTGAAATTTCATCCAGGCTACTGGAGATAGAGTGGAGTTCGAGTTACAATGACATCAGGCTTTATAATGCCTGAGATTTTTATCAAAAGTATCAACTTGATGCCGCCATATTGTGGGAGAAATGTAAACTAAGGTTGCTGTTGGGGGAAAAAAAGCCTAACTGTTTGCAAGTGCAATGATAAGCTATATGTCTTCTCAACTATTGATTTATACATGGTTGTACTTTTTGAGACACCCATTCATTGAAAAAGATTATATTTGTTGCTATATTTCTGTGGTATAATATCTAAAGGGAAAAGGATCAAATATGCCCCTAAACTATTTGAAGTTTAGGGGCCATTTGTATATCATATCCCTTTTAGCCCATTTGTATATCGTATCCAACCCAAAAATCATCCCTTTTAACCCATTATCAAAGCTCTAATTTGTGGAAAACTTCTTCATTTCCATCAAACTTTTTTCTTATTATTATCCACTAAAGACTTATCAACAACAACCTCTTCATTATCGACAACAACCTCCTCACTCTTAGAAACACTAATTTCATCTAGACGTTCACAATTTTCTTCAATACCATATGCCAAATACTTTTCAAGATCAGCCATCCTCGTCTCCAAAGCTTTCTTTTCACGATGAAGATTATCGTTTTCCTTCTTTCAATTGTGGATGAGATATGCAACTCTAGGATGGAGCAGATCATCAACCCATTTTCAATAATCACATTTATAACCCTGCATAATTATGAACTTGAAATCAACAATGGCCAAAAATTTAAAAATTAATGAAATTGTATGATAAATTTACATTAGGCTTAGAACACTTATAAAAGCGTCTTCCAGCATTTGTTGGAGTAAAAGCCGTGAAAATCCTCATTGTAATACCACATTGACAATTCATCGTCGACCTACTTGAAACACTTGAGCCCTAACTCTTTTTTTAAAACTTGAATGGTGGAAGATGACTAGAATACTCTTCCTAGCGCCGTGCGAGCTTCTTGAAATGAAATTGATGGGGGATAATAAGAGCTCTCAAGAACCCTAGCGCCGCAAATTTCTCTTGATGGTAATGAAGCAGTTTTCTACTAGGGTATATACGAATGGGTTAAAAGGGATGATTTACGGGTCGGATAGGTTATTTAAAAGAAGTGTGTTAATTTATTTATTTTTCATATAAATGCCATGTGTCAATTAAAAAGTGATGTGGCAATTGCATTTGTCATTTAAAGAAAGGAAAAATGAGCCAGCAAAGCAACTAACGTCTACAAGGGTATATCTATGCGAAAAGTTGGACGGCAAGGACTTGGGTGAGCCAAACGTCAAACGGAGGATATATCTAGACATTTTCAAATAGTTTAGGGGCATATTTGACCCTTTTCCCTTTTCTAAATAATGTCGAAAGCATATAAAAATGCAGAGTTTGTCATGAAGAATTGACCAACATGGAAGTGCTATTATATTACCTTCTTCTGTTTTAGCAAAAGACCAAAATAATTTCATGTGAGGCACAAATCAGATACAAGAGACTATCATCGTGTGGATAATTAGATATTTACCATCGTTAAATAAGGTCACATCCATAATTTGAATAATAAATTTATAAGAAAAATAGGATATGAAATAAAGTTACTATGAAAACATAGGATAAAAAATGAAATATAATTATTAAATATTAAATAAAGATAAAATGAGAAGAAAATATTATGATAACGACTCGTCATTACCTAACATGAATTTAAACATACAATAAAATTTAAATAACAATATTTAACCTAACAATACAATATCCCGTAATAAGTGAACCCTATACATTAGCTAGCTCAGCCAAGGAATGAAGCAAAATTATCAGTTTAAGCAAATTTGAAACTCCATGATCAATTCAAGAGTTAAACAAGCTACCATAACTCTTTCTACACTCAAACTTCACAATCTTGAACAATTCAGAATCCCAAATTTCCAATCCCAACCATACCACAGTCATCGTCGTTCTCACAGACACACTTCAAAATCTTCACCTGAAACTCAAAAGCCTCATAAGCCCACAAGAAACCTTCTTCGCAAACCAATACCACTCCTTGCCGACCTCAAACAAATCCACGATCCTGATGAAGCTATTTCACTCTTCCATGATTACCAACAAACCGGGTTCAAACATGACTACCCAACTTATTCTTGTCTTGTTTATAAGCTCGCAAAGTCTCGAAATTTTGAAGCTGTTGAAACCCTTCTTGGGTATCTCCAAACTCATTATATTCGATGTAAAGAAACACTTTTTATTGGGTTAATTCAACATTATGGTAAAGCCCAGTTAATTGATAAAGCTGTTGAGCTTTTTAACAAAATGGGGTCGTTTAATTGTTCGCGTAGTGTACAGTCTTTTAATGCACTTTTGAATGTGCTTGTTGATAATGGGCGCTCTGAAGCTGCTAATGAGATGTTAAGGAGTTGTTCGAAGATGGGTATGTGGTTAAATTCTGTTTCGTTTAACATTATTATCAAGATGTGGCTGGAGAAAGGTGATTGGGAAATGGCTCGCCAACTGTTTGATGAAATGCTTAAAAGAGAAGTTGAGCCAACTGTGGTTACTTACAATTGTCAAATTGGGTTTTTGTGTAAGAAGGGGGATGTTGAAGGTGCTAAAAGTCTGTTTCAGGATATGGTTAGAAAGGGAAAGAAGGCAAATGCTGTTTCTTATGCTTTGCTCATGGAAGGTTTATGTTCTTTGGGGAAGTATAATGAAGCTAAGAAGTTGATGTTTGATATGGAATACCAAGGATGTAAGCTGAAAATAGTCAATTATGGTGTTTTGATGACTGATCTTTTAAAACGAGGTGAAATTGGTGAGGCAAACAGTTTACTTGTGGAGATGAAAAAAGGCGCGTTAAGCCTGACATTGTGATCTATAACATGTTAATTAATTATTTTTGTAAGGAAGGTAAAACTGCTGAGGCGTATAGGATGTTAGTTGATATGCAAATTGCAGGCTGCTATCCTATTGCAATTACATACAGGATGGTGGTTGATGGATTTTGTAAAACAGGAGAATTTGAGGATAGTTTGAAGGTTTTGAATGCAATGTTGATGAGCAGGCATTTTCCACGTATGGAAACAGTAAGGTGTTTGATTCTTGGTCTGTTTGATAAAGGGAAGGTTGAAGATGCTTGCTTTGTTTTGGAGGAGATGAAGAAGAGAAAGAAAAGGTTCGATTTTGATTCATGGGAAGCCATTGTCAAGGACTCTTGCACTAGTGATAGGAGTGTAAGCCGGCTCTTAGATGAGCTTGTATTTTAGCTATTGGATTTAGATCTATTACTATGTTAAATCTCAGAAATAGATAACCGCATAAGACAGTGACATGATTCTTGTCTTGGTTTATAGAGTTGGGCATGCTTAATGGAAGCAGTTTGGCTTCTCAATATCTGATTAAACGTTGTGTGGAAACTGTAAATGAAATCTCTCCAATGTATTATCTTAATTATTTTTTTTGGTGATATCATCATGCTTTCCCGTTTAATAATTTGAAACAGAAAAGGTGTTTTCTTTGTTTTTCAATCTAACCATCTGGTATTTGGTAATTGTTGTACCGACTAATCCAAGTTCATGCAGCATAGAGTCCATTTAAGGATAATTTCAAGAAGGGCTTTTCTGCTTGAAACAAAAAAGGTACTTTCAATAGAAGCTTTTCTCCTCTGAAATAATCTTTTAAGGACATTTGTTTGTTACCCAGTTCAGTATTTTGCTTGCAGCTTTAGTCATTATTTTATTTTTCTGCTTATGCTCTCTTCTGCGAGATCGTTATGTATTTGTGATTTCAACTGAACAACATCATAATTTGGAGAGATTGAAGGAGGTTTAATCTGCCAGATATGTAGTTCTCATATATATGTGTTTAGGTATTCTTATAATGAACTACATTTCCAACTAAACCTACAGCCCAACTGAAAAGAAGGGGACAACACAAACGATCAATCAAAAAGTAAAAGAAGATAAACAAGAAAGGAAAGGCTACTACTACTAAGGTGCAGAATGAGGGAGCAACTACATCTAATATTGTTCAAGAGGGAAAAGAATCAACACTCTTGGCAGTCCAATAGTGAAAGAAGGAACACATTCTATACCAAATATTACAAATCAAGAGGAAGATTAAAACGAACCAAGCACTGCAGTCAAGACTACTGTCAAAGTAGTATGAATCCAAAGAGAACAACATATCAAAAGGATACAATCTGCAGAAAATCTTCACTCAAGCACTGAGGTCTTCGTATAAGGAGAGAAATCCAGTTAATAAGAATATGAAAAGAAACCAGTGCCAGCACTTCAGGGATTGAACAGAACCTCAATTTCACAGTAAAAACAAATTAAGTACTACCATAAGCAAAACTCTAATTTTGAGACAATTTACCTTCTTTAGAGTACCAGAGTCACCTGCGAAGTTCATGTAAATGAACAACCCAATAGAGGAAACAGACACGATGACTGATGATGCAGATAATGAAGAGGAATATGAAAGTATTGAACGAATACTTCTAGTGAGGAAGAGGGGTAGATGAACTAGTTGAGACACTCATTGAAACATTTTCTCCAACATAGTTACAATATGAAGATGTTAAACTGGCTTCTGGGGAGTGGGGACATAATTGACAATGTAAACTTGTCCCTTAGAGGCTTTGTTAAAAGAAGAGGCAGATGAGGGAATCTTGCATAGAATGAACAAGTTGCTACCTGCAAGATCAGTGTAGATGGAGAAACTCAGTGTTTAGTATTAATAGTGTAAACGAAGACAAAACACAACTTGAGAATGTCATTGTAGGATTCCTTGAGGGATGTTACTCCTTTCAAAAAAATTCTAGTCTTTAGTTGATGACTTTAATGTAATTACTGATGCTACAGGAAAAAAAGGTGTGCTTCGTCACAAAGTATATACAAGTTTTCCTTTCATAAACTATATGGTAGACTGATGTTTGTGTTTTGTATTTTCTGGTTCCCCTTTCACATGGTGTAATGGAAGGACACCAAAATTATATGAAAAGGGCTGGATAGAGTGTTGCTTAACCATGAATAGTTGAATTCCTTCCCAAAAACTTAGGTAAGTCACTTGAGTAGAACACGGTCTGATCATTCCCCTATGTTACTCACCCTAGAGGTACAACATATCAAAAGGCAAAGACAAGTTTCTCAATCTATGGATTGAACCCTGATTTTTCAAATGTTGTGAGGAATGCATGACAACAGGAGGTTCAAGATAATCCTTTATGGTCTTTTTGTTTAAGAATGCGGAAATGATACAATATCTGAAGTTGGAATACTCCTTTTGGAGTTAAAAGACTGGTTTCAGATAGGCAACTAAGGAAGACCTAAGCACCAAGTTCTTTCACTCATCAGTTAATAGAAGGAGAAGGAGATTGACACTACATAAGATAAAGACCTTATGCTACTATGTCGGACTTAAGGCCAATCAGTTTAAGAAATGTGTTTTCCAAAATAATTTTCAAACTTCTGAACAGCAGATTAATCTCACTGGTGACAAATTAATCACTCATAATCAATCAGGTTTGATAAAGGGTAGGTTCATAAGAAAAATATTATGTTGGCCCATGAGTTGGTAGATAATATTTTCAAGTTTAACATAGGGGAGAGGAGAACATGGTGTTCAAATTAGACATATCCAAAGCTTACGATAAGGTGTGTTGGCTGTTTCTGTGTCACACTCTTAGAGCCTTCGAATTTGACGAAAGATGGATACATATCATGAACATGATAATTGATATCAAATATCTGTTATTCAATCAACATAAATTGATTTAGGATTGACTTTATAACTCATCAAGAAGGCTGATGCAGGGTAATTCCTTCTTAGTTCTCACCCTCTTTGTTTGTTAAATGTGAAGAATTGTTGAACCAATTACCTCAGAAATCAGAATACTGATTTCATTTCATATGTTGCAGATGAAAAGGCACCAGTGATCACTGATTTGTTATAAGCTGACGGTACGATTTTATTTACGAGATAAATGATGCAGTGTTTCTGGACAAATGATTAACAAGGAGAAGTTTTCATTCTTGGTAGCACCTTAAGCTTCTCAGAACATGATTCAGGGAATCAAGATATTGATAACATTTCAGCACAATATGTCCCTTTAGATATCTTGGTAAACCCCCATATATAAGAAGGAAAAGATTTACTTCTATAATATGCTCGACAAAGTTACCAGCAGAGTCCAAGGATGGTATAAGGGTGTGTTCGGTAGGGAGGAAAATATTTTCTAGAAAAACAAGTGATTTCTTACTTATTTTCTTGTATTCGGTATGCAAGTAAAAAAATATTATCCGAAGAGTATTTGTATATATCTAAGACAAAACTATGAGGATGGGGTGGGGGTGGAGAGGAGACAATACGACTTGCTTTACTCTACTTTCATTAGGAAAATTATTTTTCTTATTTTTCACGCAGCTTGTTTGGCCAACCGACCGCAAGAAAAGGAAAATATTTATCTCCATACAGAACACACCCTAAGAGGTTGTTATCTCATGTAGGCAGAGCAATTTTGATATATTCGTGTTGTATTCACTTCCTATGCACATCTTGGCAGTTGTGAACCCTCTTAAAATCACTAATCTTATTGATAATGTGATTGCTAATATTTTCTGATAAAATTAGGTGTATTTAAAAATTTATAATCATAAATATTTTCTTATAAGAAAAATATGAAGATAAGCAATTTTTCAATGCAGCACCTTAGGATATTCTGATATCTTGTTTATGAACTATGTTTTGCTTATTTTATAAGATTGTATATGAATTAAAGAAACTTTGATAGTTTACATAATTTGTGAGATTTTCATATTTATCAAAAAACACAACTTATGAAATTCAAATTGTATATCTAGATAAAACATCAACTTCAAATCAATCTAAATTTGAATAAATCTCTATCTTTCTGCAACACTCTTCCGACTTGACGTTGCCCTTCGAAACCACAAGTACCAGCATATTGGGGAAAAAAAACACAATCATAGAAAAGTAGGGACCAACATGAAATATGGATTAAAACCAGGGACCGGTATGCAATTTGGAGAAATGCAGTGTCTCTTTGACTTAAGATACAGCGCTGCTTTCTGAAACTCAGATGGCAAAAGGGTTGCAGCTATTCGTGAACAGTATACTCTCTCTCCGTGTGTGGATTTATGTCTGGTAGAGTTCTTATTGAAACCCTAATACTGATGCATTTGATTTTTTTTGTTTGTTAAACAGGATTGTCATTTTATACTACGAGTGAACAGTTGAAGAAACTATTTTCACCTTTTGGCGTTGTTACAGAAGGTTAATTCGCATTTCGTTTTCCTGAAATTTTTAATTGAAAGATGATTTAATCCACTATATGTGATTGCTTTGTAACTCGACGATGGGATTTTTTTTATGACCCTGGTTTCGATTAGGGTGGTAGGGTTAGCAGGTAGTAGAGTGTGGTCGTGATTATTCTTCCATATTAGTAGTCGTAGTATGACTTAGCTTCCTGTTCCTCGATTTCTATTATTATTTGTTGTTTTTTGTACTTTGGTTATCCTTTTTTTGTATAGTTTCTGTGTTGGATGTTTTTTTTATAGTATTTTGGCATGACTTCTTCATTTCTGTTATTTCCTTTTTCGAAATTCTTTTGTATGTGTTTCATCCAGTCGGGGGTCTATTCAGAATAGCCTCTCTACCTCTAGGGTAGGGGTAAGGTTTGTGTGCACCTACCTTCCTTAGCCCTCACTTTGTGGGATTACATTGGGTATATTGTTGTTTTTGATGACTATGGTGTCTGGGCAAGTTTTCGCGCACTTCGACTAATTCCATGGGTATTCTGCCACCTCCTACCAGTACCAAGTACCAGATAACTCTGTCCACTAAAACTGGGACGGGTGGGAAGAAATCACCTAGTGTTTTTTGTTTTTGTTGTGATTTGGATCTGAGAGCTCATGGCGCTCAGCTCATACACTTCGTGATGAATGTGTTATAGTGGGTCTGCAACTAGTTTAGTAGTAAGGCTTAGTTAATTTGATTGATTGATTTAGATTTGTTAATTGGGTGAGCAGTAAGGCTTGTTAAAGATCCAAGAACGCAAAGGCCTAAAGGTTTTGGATTTGTTACCTTTGAGTCAGAAGCAGATGCCCAGAATGCATTGAATTCCTTGAATGGAAGGGTAATACCTCAGCTTTCTAAATGTCTATGCTTGGTTATGTGTGTTATCTGTATATTGAGTTAATGGAACGTGCTTAATAGTGATACGAATCAATAATGGTGGATGTACTTTGTATATAAAACTTTGGATAATATATAAGTTTTTACTAAATCTGTACCTATTGCTAGAAAGGGGACAAGGAGTTATCGTTATAGTGCTATCCCACATTTTAAACTAGGCATGCCTTTACCTATTGACAATTCTTAGACCGCCATCTGTTTAAAATAAATTATTTATCAATCATCATGGGTTAAAGGAAACAAATATCTAATTCCAACACTTCACTGCAAAACTGTAAGCTAAAGATGTATTTCAAGCTGAATCGTTTCGGCTTGCTGTTTGACTCTGTGATCTATCATCAACCTGCATCTACTGGTGCATTTGTTGGTCGTAAGGACTTTGAAATATGATAATGGACCTGCAAATGCTTTCAGTTGGAGTCAGGATAGTCATTGCTGATAAGTGACCAATGATAAGGGTGGAAAATGTAAGTTGGGGGGCATTCATAGGCTTATAACAAAACTTGCAAAGAATATAACCATCTTAGAACAACGAACTTTCACTGGAAAGGGAGATCTAGGTTCTAGGAAGTTACTGGTTTACATAGAGATATTGTGTTAGCTGTAGGAACTGCATCTCATTATGAATGCTTATTTTGTTGTTTGTTTTTGGTTCCTATTTTATTTATATTTTAATGGAGATATATGCTACCTTTGTTGAATTAATTGGCTCATAAACTCTTTAGTGGAAATGAAGACTGGAAAGTCTTTTGTTGTCACAAGTTTTCCTTCTGGTTTTGCTGACAAATATAGCAGAGACAGAATCTCTTGCTGTTCACTGGTCAAGATGTTATATTGCTTTAAGTAGTGGTAGTCATTGAGTTACTGATAAGAAACTGGGAAATTTTTAGGAAAGACTAAAGATGTTATCTAAGTTCTCAATTCAAGGAAAAAAGGACTTAAAAGTGGATGGTTGTGTTCTGGAGAAGAGAATTTCTTAAGCCGGTAATAAAAAAAACAAGAAAAAGAAGAAAGAATACTTGTATGCATAAAATATGTCAGTTGAAGAACAAAACTATGATATCAAACTCCCAAACTGAGGAACTGTCTGCTTCCCCTCTATTAAGCCACTACTCCACCCACCCCCCGTGGTCTCTACCTTTCCTGACTTTGCTCTAATATTGGTACCCAATTGCCACATGTATCACTGGTCCATTGCCTCACTACAGTGATTTTTTTTGTGTGTTTTTAGTGTTATATTGGCATGATGGACATTACGTCGTTCAAGACGGAAGTACCTAAACATTGTGTGCACAGATAAAAAAGATCGTTATAATTTGCAATAGACACGAGAAGTGCCAAGCAGACAGAGAAATAGAGGTGAGAGATAGCACAGCTGAGAGTAGTAGAAATGTTATTGATATAAAGTGCATCTAATTTCATTTCCTCCTGGTGAAATATCTCCTACATCGACTGTCCGAGTCTTGATTCCCATTTACTTTGTCTATTTCTGTTCTGTCATTGAAATGATCTACCGACTGCAGATTGTTGATGGAAGACTGATTTTTGTGGAAGTTGCTCAGACTACAGAAGCTGCTGAAAACAAAACATCCCGAAAATAAGTTTCTCGTAATTCAGCGTACACATTGCTATTTCATTTCCAGATAATGGGTGAATTTTTGGCCATTTCTCAGTCCTCCATAGTGTTGCCCAACTTTCGAGTCCAAGCTTGGAGTCAAAGGCAGCTTTTCATTGCTCATAGTCAGCCATTGAGGTCACTTCATTCATCTCTGCATACCTTGACTACCCCTCGCACAGTGTATCCAGACTTGTCTGCTGGATCGAAGCATTTCTCCTGGGGGGTCAGAGCCAGTGTTGCCTCTGCTGACTCTACAATGCCAACTACCTTTACTGTTGATCCAGCTGGGCCAGGAATTGATATTCTGCCAGAGGCAGGTGGTGGTGGAGGTGATTCTGCGGGTATAAATGATGACAGTGGCGGTAGGGGAGATAATGGTGGAAATAATAATAATGATGGTGGCAATGAGGGGGGTTCAGATGAAGGCGAGGATCATAACAGTAAAAAGAAAATGGCCCTCTCTATGTCCCAAAAATTGACATTGGGTTATGCTTTCTTGGTTGGAGCTGGTGGTTTTATGGGTTATCTGAAGAGTGGCAGCACGAAATCCCTGATTGCAGGTGGAGTTTCTGCCTCCCTCCTGTACGCTGTTTATACTATGCTTCCAACACAACCTGTTTTGGCATCAGCAATTGGTTTCGTCCTCTCGGCTGGACTTCTTGGAGTAATGGGATCTCGTTTTCTGAAATCAAAGAAGGTTTTTCCAGCTGGTGTTGTCTCCTTTGTGTCTTTTGTTATGACTGGTGGTTATTTGCATGGAATATTGCGCAGTGCACATTAGATCCCCTAAAATGTGCTAAGTATTTGTCAACAGACTCAACACGGATGATCATTAGTATCTACTCTCTTCTGTGGATTATAGTTTTCATATCTGTTTGGAATTTGGATTTTGTCAAGTTTTCTAAGCTGTTGGGCTGCTAGAACTCTCTAGTAAAACACTAATATTGTATCAAGGGTACCTTTTGTTTACCCTCTCTCTCCGTCGTGAAATCATTCTGTTTTTGGAGAAGTTTTCCTCTATTATTGCTGTTTTTATGTGATTTCCCATATTAGTAGTAATATCTAGTAATAACGTAGTTTCTTATTCATCAATGTGTATTCTTCAACTCATCCACAGAAAATTCTCTCAATAATATTCTTCATGTTCTCTATCATAAAACCCTTTCTTTCTGTTCAACTATTTGTACATGATAGTAATGTCTTTATAAAAAGAACTCATCCTAATTATTTTCTTGTCAAGGATTGGGATTCCAAGAATCCGTTTCTTTCATGTTGGAGTAACAATGGTGTCTACACCATGCCCATCAAGAACTCTTCCTAAATCACTCGTTCAGCTTATTCGATCACAAAAGCTCCCTCATCCTACTGGCATCTTCGACTTGGTCATCCACATCAAAGAGTTCTTAGTCAAGTGTCATCCACTCATAATTTTATGTAGTGCTTGTCAACTTGACGATATTAATCTAGCAATACAGCATCAAGAACCTTATTAATTAGTTGGTCAATATAATTTTTGTGTTCTCAACTTTAAACTCAATCGAGGAATGGGGTAAACAATTTGATCAAAATAAAGCTTCAAGTATGAGAGACTTTGGTGTTCCAGGGGGCTATCTGATTGAACTTGCAAACTAGAATTTACCTAAAAAGTGCATTTTCCTTCATGAAACACTTGTATTGAATGGAAATCTAGATGTGCTACACCAATCAATGCTTAAAATTAATGAAGCTTGTTACATGAGTATTCAATCTGATACACCAATGGCCAAGATCTGACATCTGAAAAATCAAAACTAAAAAAACACCATGATGATTCACGAATCATTAAAAGGCATTTGAACATGGCACTCGATTGTAGAGAGAATCAAAGTGACATTTTTTCACTTTATTGATGCTGTGATTCCTTCAACATTAACAACATCTATAAATAGCATAACATTTTAGGGGAAAAAATCAACAGACAACAAAGAAATGAGGAAAGGAAATTGAAAAGTCGAAACAAGGGGTTTCATTGATTGATAATAGAGAAAAGCCTAACAAAGATCTAAGAGTAGTTCCAACTAATTCCACTTTAATATCCATCAAGGACAATCAACAGCTTCTAACAACAGAATTACATACACAGAAGATCCAAAATAAAACATCCATTAAGAATCTAAGCCTTCTTTGGAGATTTGGTAGCTTTGGAAGGAGATTTAGGTGCCTTTTCACCTCCAGTTTTCTTTGGCAACAAAATTGGGTTTATGTTAGGAAGAACACCACCATGTGCAATCGTTACACCAGCAAGAAGTTTCCCAAGCTCTTCATCATTCCTCACAGCCAAGAGCAAATGCCTTGGGATGATTCTGTTCTTCTTGTTGTCACGCGCAGCATTTCCAGCCAACTCCAACACCTATAAATCAAACAAAATCAAAACTTGTGAGATACCCAATAAGAATCTCACCTTATAAAAGCATTTCTACACAAAAATAAAAACAACCCATCAAAAAAATGAAACCCTAGATCCTAATTAGAAAAACATAAATGGAGGAATGGACGGGATATTTACTTCAGCAGCCAAATATTCAAGAACGGCGGCCAAGTAAACCGGAGCACCAGAACCAACACGTTGAGCGTATCGTCCTTTTTTCAAAAACCTTCCGATTCTTCCGACGGGGAACTGAAGACCGGCCTTAACAGACCTGGAAACAGGCTTCTTCTTTGGGCCACCTCCCCTTCTGCCGGCGGCACCCTTCTTCACTTTTCCCGTAGACTCCATTTCAAGATAACTTCTTTTTTCTTTGAAAGAGAAAATTGCTTGTCGGAGAGATTATGAGATTGTTCAGAATCTGCGGATGGTTTTTATAGAGATATTTGGTTGTCATTTGGTATATCGGATGCTTGTCTGTAGCCGTTGGATTGATCTTTAATCTTACGGTGTGCATTCAATATAACTCAATCCGTGTCATTTTAAATGGACCAATAGGAAGCCTGAGTGTGTGAATTTGAATGTTGTTTAAGATTGAGCCTTCTCCCGCCTGAAAACTTCTGCCCTTTCGCGAAAATTTTCGAATTTTAGTAAGAAATTATTCTTTTTATCACATTTTCACAATCACTTTACAAGGGGATAATTGTAATTTGAAAGGCATTTGATAAATAAAAAGAAAAGGATTGTTACAATTCAGGTTGAGGATAATTAACCATTGTATATTAGAATTCGGGGGTTTCATTAATTCTATTAGTGTCCACGGTTTTCACACAGTAATAGTTGAAACGTGTGGATAGTAAGCAGAGTAGTTAATGTCAGTTGTCGCCTATCCATAAAGACCATCATTATCTCTACGATGATAATCATTTGATTTTCACTTCAATACTTAAAACTATATTATTCTATCTGTACACGCAATATTTTTATGTTATATAAAAGTACAATAAATCTATAAAAGTATTTCATTTTTTTGTTATATATACTTTTTACTATTAAATCTACCATTTGCTATTATTTCAAATTTAGATTTCAACGCTGGTCAAAATATATGTAGCTCAATTGGTTAAGTCTATAAAATCACAAATATTAATTGTGCTTTTATTCGCAAATAGTGGTCATGAATAATAATCCTTTGATTATATGATATAAATTGATGCTAAATATGGAGGGCAAGTGTAAGGGGAAAGATTGTAAACTTTTAAAGAATAGGTGCATATGACATTTTAGACAAATTTCAAAATAGAAAAGGAGAGAAAAGTGAGGTATTATAAGACAATCGTACTTTCATATGCCATAACTTAAAGGGACAAATTTATAAGGTATGTTGGATCAAAGTGGATAATATGTACCATGAGTTTGAATTGTAACAAATATAGTCATAGAGCTAGACCCCATCGTACAATGATGGAAAATGCCAGCTAAGATGTTGAGTCACTACAAGAGGGTGTATGTGGTAGGGTCCCGAGTCAGGGTCGGAGTTGGAAGTTGGGTCCAAGGTTGGGGTTGGGATCAGGCGTCGGTTCTCAAGTCAAAATTTAGGTCGAGAGTCAGGTTGAAGTCAACTTCAGGTTCTGGAGTCGGTTCTAGAGTTGACTCCCGACCCCGACCAAGGACCTAACTCTTAATCCAAGATTCAATTCCTGACCCAAGATCGAACTCGAGATTCTCTTCTAGACTTTATGTTGTCAAGGATTAATCCTATCAAGTTCATCTACATTGTGAAATCAAATTCTCTGTTAGTTATCAATATGATTATAAGGAAGGTGAAACTACCATTGGTTTGGGAAAAAATGTTTATGCAGGAAACTCTCCTTTGACTTATAGTTGCAGAGTAAAGCCATGGTAAGGTATAAGTCATCAATTAGTCATTGGCTCATTCTTCAACAGACACACAGTCAGAGTTCTGGCTCCTGAATACTTTCAGAGAAGGCAATGTAACTCACATCAACCGAGAACAAGGGCAAGAAGGTGTAAGTCATCAATTAGTCATTGGCTAATTCTTCAACAAACACACGGTCAGAGCCCTGGCTCCTCAATACTTTCAGAGAAGGCAATGTAAATGCAGATCAACTAGTAAGCAAGAGCAAGAGTACGAAAAATTGTGTTATGATTTGTTTCTCTTCCAAGAAAGGTTAGAACTTCATTTGAAACACCAAACCCTTCATGATCACTTCACAAAGAGGACTTTTGTTACAAAGTTGCATTCCTTTTCTTAATAGATAAGATTGAGTGAAGCAGACCTCCATAGCCACTGCCAAGAGAAACAGGATACTTTCAAGGGTTCTGTATCGTACAAAACGTCTTCTAAAACCCAGAATTTATGCATGATGTCAGCAATTTGCAGCAAAGACGATACAAAAAGCAAAAATAAAGGCATTAGAGTAACCCTTTTGCTTACAAATAATCTTTCCTTGAGCAAATCCAAAACAATAGTGATAAAGTATTTGTAGCGAACAGTATGTTTTAACAATTTCCCAGTCCTTTGGGCTTTTGTTTTTCTTCAAAGAAAAAGATCAAATCTTTGAACAGAAAAACAATCAACAATCGCAATATTGAAAGTGAATAAATGTTAAGAAATTGATCTTTCATAGTGATGTGTTCTACTCAAAGCATTTGCTCAAAATCTTATCTTCCTACAACTACTCAACGAAAAAAAAATCAACATTTGACACAAGCATGTGTGACTTTGGTAAACTAGAAATCATCTAGTGTAAACTTATCAACATTTATCACCAATTGATTTTTTTTCCATAGGAATAATTAAGAAATAAGCTAAAGAGTGGTACACATGACTCTTTAGAACATTGGATATGAAAAGAGAGCTTTAAAATGGCATTTAACTATAGAGAGAATCATATATTAATACATAAAAAGGCAATATCAGTTTCAATTTATAGGTCCTGAGATTCCATCAACAAGGACATCTAGAAAAATGCAGAAAATAAACATTTCAACAACAAAGATAGAAGGAGAGGAAATTATAAATTTGAAACAAGAGGTTTCATTGATTGATAATGGAGAAAAATCTAACAAAATCTAACAGTAATTCCAACTAAATCCATCTTTAATATCACTGAAGGACAAGGACAATTAGAATTACATACAAAAAAGAGTCATTGAATCTAAGCCTTCTTAGGAGACTTGGTAGCTTTGGATGGAGATTTAGGTGCCTTTTCACCTCCAGTCTTCTTTGGCAACAAAACTGGGTTAATGCTTGGAAAGACACCACCATGTGCAATTGTTACACCAGCAAGAAGTTTTTCTAATTCTTCATCATTCCTCACAGCCAAAAGCAAATGCCTTGGAACGATTATGTTCTTCTTGTTGTCACGGGCAGCATTTCTAGCCAACTCCAACACCTATAAATCAAACAAAATCAAAACTTGTGAGATAACCAACAGCATTTAAAGATCATTAGACCGAAATTAGAACAACATATCTAAATTTTGAAACCCTAGATCTTGATTGAACCGCAAATTAGCAAGAATTAATGGAGGGAAGGAAAATTTACCTTAGCAGCCAAGTATTCAAGAATGGCGGCCAAGTAAACCGGAGCACCAAAACCAACACGTTGAGCGTATCGTCCTTTTTTCAGGAACCTTCCAATTCTTCCGACAAGGAACTGAAGATCGGCTTTAACAAAGCGGGAAACGGGCTTCTTCTTTGGGCCACCTCCCCTTCTGCCGGCGGCACCCTTCTTCACTTTTCCGGTAGACTCCATTGGAAAGATTAGTGCTTTTATTTTCTTTGAAAGAGATAATTGATTGTCGGAGAGATGATGGAATGGGTAGGAATCTGCGGATGGCTTTTATAGAGACATTCGGTTGTCTTTTGATTTTTCGAATGGCTGTTTACAGCCGTTGGATTGATAGTTGATCTACGATGGAAATCAGATAGGGCGCGATCCGTGTCATTTTAAATGGACCAATAGGAAGTGGAGTGTGAAATTTTGAATTTTGTGAGATTAGAAGAAAGTGGACAAGTATTGTTGGACATTCCAAAATAGTATAATGGACAACTACTGTTGGGCGGAGGAAGTATATTCAAAGGGTGATATAGTCAAATTATCTTTCTATTTATAGTTTTTAAAGAATTACCTTTTGATCTGAGGCCAAAAATATATTTTCTTATCATTATTTGTCTCAAATTTAGTATTTATATTTGTCCTTTTTGAGCATGGATTTTATAGATTGTGCTAAATAGTGTATTTTATTTGTAGGATTAAATTGGTGGGAAGATGAAGAAGTTTGGAGCTAAAACGAATTAAAAATAGAAGATTCTAGAAGGAAAATCAAGCAGACAACTTAATGGATTAAATTGAATATATAATATATAATATTTATTGAATTGGCAAAGTTGGGCGAGGAACAGCAAATTTTGGTTGGGCAGTGTTCACGCGGACGTAGGAATCCAATTCCGTTTTGGTTTTGGGTTCCTAATTTGTTTTGGACTCAGTTATTTTATTCAGGGTTTTCTACATCTATAAATAGTCCATAGAAATAATTATTGGGGGAGAGACTTTTGAAGGAAGACACTTTGTAAGGAAAAATTGTCAATACTTTTTAGGGTTCTTTTCTTCTTCTTCTTTTTTTTCTTAGGTATTAGTAGCTAAAGACCCTTGTTCTGGGGCTGCGGCCATGGGTAATTGTTGAACATCAATTGTTTTGAATTAATGTTGGTTATCGTTTAAATTATTTTTGTATTCTTATTTTAGTATTTCATGCTTGATCACCATAGAAATAAATCTATTGTCTATTCTTGGACTCGAGAGATAAAGAGGTAGATAGACCAGAGAATGCAAAGAGCTTGTTCTAACTTTGTTTAGATTCGTGTTCAGGAGTGACGCCCGGACGAACACCTCGCTTGGTTACGAAACAGGATGAAATATAAATGCTCGCCAATTAGGACTGCCTATCCCCGCTCAACGATGTAGTTAGACAGCTAGTTGGAGTAGGCGATTAGAGGTCGAGAGATCATGATCATAAAATCAACCCTGTAAATCAGTAATTTGATAACCTTAGTTAATTCATTACATGAGATGCGATACATGAAACCTTATGCATGTTGCAGCCCTGGAATTATCCCAATCACTGTAAGTTAATCTTAGTATTTAATTTTTGCATTCTTTTATTTCTTTTGACACTCTTAAATAAATAATTAGACTAGTATAATTTAGTAAATAGTTAATTGACAAGTCTCTGTGGGTTCGATATTCCGGTTCTTAAAGAGCCACTTATTACTTCTGCGACCACGTACACTTGCGTGTGCATTTGGGAGCAACACCTTTTATCCTACTACTTCCTCTATTTTATATTAACTGAATTTGTGAGGTAATGCATATATATTAAGAAAAATATTCTATGACATAATTTAAATTATAATTTCCACTATTGTTTTTTGTGAGATCATAAATATAATTTTATAAGTGTTGTAATTTTTCTCCTAACAAATATAAAACTTCAGTAAATGTAAGGGCAAATATGAAAAAAAAAATCCATAGATTCATCTTTATGTTTGAACAATTTTATTATTTTACAAAATGCAAAAAGTCTCAAAAAGTCACTTAATGTGGAATAGAGGGAGTATTTAATAATTTTATATCATATTTGGAGTGAGATACATCATTTTTAAAAATTAGCTTAAAATATAGCACTTAATTATCTACCCACTTAATTATCTCCATAATTTTTGTCTTCGCTCTAAATCGGTCACTTTCTCTTTTAAATTTTCCCTCTCACGTTTCTTCATTATTCTCTCTCTTCCTTCTCCCTCACACGATCTTTTTTTATTAATTTCAACCCCATTACTGCACTTCCAAAGCACTTTAACAATCATAGCTTCAATTTCATTGTTGGAAAAATCTAAATCTATTTATTTTCTCCTTCAACCATTGTTATTTCTTCGTGTTCGTTGACTTTGAGGTGAATTTTATTAAATACATAAAATAAATTTCATCATATTCATAGAAAAACTATTCAAATACGCTAAATGAATATATAGATACATCTAATCATTAAGAATATATCATACACAAAGAAAAGCTATATTAGATATATAAAAAAAAACAGTTCAGATACATATATAGAAATTCATATTTCGAAAGAAAAAGCGTAAAGTTTGTTGATGCTCGAAAAAAATGGAAGGACTTTAATTTTTTTGAACTTTTTTAGGAGTTGTGATACGACAGATACTCCAAAATTATTATATGTGTGATTTCTTCCTTAATTATATCTTTAGTTACATTCTTTCAGTTACAATAGTAAATTCGCAATGCTTATTGATCAAGCAAAAGTCATAACTAAGGATAATGTAGTTTCAAGCCAGAGACATCAGGATGAGAGTTCAGAGGCTAAAAATCCTATCAGATAGAAACTCAAACAATACTTAAATACCTAAATTGTTATTTCTTTAGTGTGTATATTTCTATTGATAGCTAACACGACAATAATTTCTGTATATTTGATTCTTGGAGATACTGACTAGCTATCACCGACCATTTATATTGTTTACTTCACATTTATTTTTTTATCTTATTGATTTCATTATTGACATAATTATTACCCCTTTTCTATATGTAGTTCATCGTGTCATTAATGATTATTTCTCCTTAGAAGCTGTGCATTTGTTTAGAAATATATCTAACAAAAAAAATTTGAAAGACTTTCTCAATCAATCACTTACGAATAGTTTTATTTATGTAAAAATAAAAAGTGAACTTTTGACGTGTTTTTCAATTCTTATTAAAAATAAAAACTTCTCTATAGTAATTTTTTATTGAGAAAAAAAATTAGAAAGTTCTTCAAAAAAACTTTTTAGCAGAAAGAACTACTTGACAAGATAGCACTTTACAATTATTGAACATGATTTTGATGACAATATTGATATCACAAAAAGAGATAGGGTAAAACGTCAGAGATTGATGCGGATTTACCAAGATACATATGAAAAACGATTATGATTGTCACCTTCCTAATTATTGTAAGCAACCGATTAGAGTTATCATTATAAATTATAATTAAGATGCATGAGGTCTTATTATCTTATCATTGATATTTTATTTCTTTACAAATATTTCAATTTTATTGAGTCTATATAAAAATAACGATGATTTTCATTCTTTTGTCCGCTTAAAAAAATAATTTTTTTTCCCTTCTCCAATTCTTCAAACCCATAACAAGAGAGGAGCCCCACTAGTGCTTTTAGACTTCTCTTTTTATCACATTTAATCTATTATTTTTACCTCTTTTCATCTCTATTAAGAAAATAATGAATATAAAATATAATTTATTGAGTTAATCTAACTTATTAAATGCTTTTTGAGAAATGACGTGCAATATTTGAAAGATCAATGTCTTTAATGTTAAGGATACAATTAAAAACAATTGTCAATTTTAATTTTAAATTTTTAAAGTGATAATTATTTGTATAACAATCTTTTGAGCTCAAGAGACTGTTAATTTGGAACAGTACTAGAACTTCTTGGATCACTATCAAAACAAACCATAAGAGGATTCTTCAAGATGCAAACATGTCAATTAGTTTTGTAGTATTTTACAATTATTTTTCATCTACAAGTGATCTTTACTTCCGTGTGAAAGAATTATTTTCTTATATTCAAATTGTATTCGGATATATGTACCTATTCTCTTTATCCAAACTTCAGGGAATATTAAAAAATTCACCCAATATACCTACCTAGAATACATGTGATATGGTTTCGATAATTACATAACGACTAATAACCATTTTCTTTTGGAGCTATTGTTGTGTAGGACATCAAAAATACTTGATACACATGGTTGCATAATAGCTTCTCAAGACTTATCCTGCATAAATTGCTCAGAGTGAGCAAGGCAAGCGAGAAGATCAATCCTTTACGACCACGAGCCACGAAAAAAGAGCTGAGAACGCTCGTTACAGCCTCCCGTGCTACTTCAGTAGAAGATTGCTGTATATTATGCTCCAGCTTGCTAAAGAGAGCTGCAGAGGAAAAATAGTAAGTTGAAGACCTAGGTGTGGTGTTAAATGAGCAAGACTGCCCATGACATTGTCATTGAGTGTCGATGGACCTGAATAAAGTAAGTGAGAACAAAGAATTTGTACAGCCGATCTCAACTTATTTGGGATTCGTGAATTGTTGATAATCGAGACAAGAAATCCTTTCTACCATCTGCTTGGATATACAGAGTCAACTTGCTCTGTATTGCTACAAGGAACGAAGACATGAATGGGTTAGAATAGATGTAAGAGGGAAGCTAGATAAAATATGAAAGCGCACAAGAACCAACTACAGGCGCAGCACAAGAAAAGAATGATTAAGGACACGAAAAACTAACAGTGATGATCTTTAATAGAAATGGGAGAAATTAAAACAGTTGATGCAACAACCCTATGAAATAGAACTGGGTTGGTCACTCTTCTAAAATGTGCCAGTTGTACCATCTTTGCTCTACATGTATCTACTATGACAAAAACAACATAACAACAAAGAAAACACAAAACAAGGTACACCATCAATTCGAATCATCTTGACAAGTAACAAAAAGTTAAAATCTCGTTAGCCCAATTGCATATGACACAAATTCTATATCCTTTATTTTTATTTTGATGACAAGGGCACCACAACTGCTTCCTTTTGGGTGCGCACAGGGTAAACCCCATTCCTATGCAATAGCTCACAAACCACATAAAAGAAGTAAACTGCACTAGATAAACCCTGTGCAATGAGCTTGACCAAGAAGCCAACCCCCAAGGGGTTTCGAAAATGTTTGTTGATCAAAAAAATGCTTCAAGTATGAGAGACTTTAGTGTTCCAGGGGGCTATCTGATTGAACTTGCAAACTAGAATTTACCTAAAAAGTGCATTTTCCTTCATGAAACACTAGTATTGAATGGAAATCTAGATGTGCTACACCAATCAATGCTTAAAATTAATGAAGCCTGTTACATAAGTACTCAATCTGATACACCAATGGCCAAGATCTGACATCTGAAAAATCAAAACTAAAAAAACACCATGATGATTCACGAATCATTAAAAGGCAAATGAACATGGCACTCGATTGTAGAGAGAATCAAAGTGACATTTTTTCACTTTATTGATGCTGTGATTCCTTCAACATTAACAACATCTATAAATAGCATAACATTTTAGGGAAAAAAATCAACAGACAACAAAGAAATGAGGAAAGGAAATTGAAAAGTCGAAACAAGGGGTTTCATTGATTGATAATAGAGAAAAGCCTAACAAAGATCTAAGAGTAGTTCCAACTAACTCCATTTTAATATCCATCAAGGACAATCAACAGCTTCTAACAACAGAATTACATACACAGAAGATCCAAAATAACGACATCCATTAAAAATCTAAGCCTTATTTGGAGATTTGGTAGCTTTGGAAGGAGATTTAGGTGCCTTTTCACCTCCAGTCTTCTTTGGCAACAAAATTGGGTTTATGTTAGGAAGAACACCACCATGTGCAATCGTTACACCAGCAAGAAGTTTCCCAAGCTCTTCATCATTCCTCACAGCCAAAAGCAAATGCCTTGGGATGATTCTGTTCTTCTTGTTGTCACGAGCAGCATTTCCAGCCAACTCCAACACCTATAAATCAAACAAAATCAAAACTTGTAAGATACCCAATAAGAATCTCACCTTATGAAAGCATTTCTACACAAAAATAAAAACAACCCATCAAAGAAATGAAACCCTAGATCCTAATTGAACCAAATTAGCAAAGCATTAATGGAGGAAAGGACGGGATATTTACTTCAGCAGCCAAATATTCAAGAACGGCGGCCAAGTAAACCGGAGCACCAGAACCAACTCGTTGAGCGTATCGACCTTTTTTCAAAAACCTTCCGATTCTTCCGACGGGGAACTGAAGACCGGCCTTAACAGAGCGAGAAACAGGCTTCTTCTTTGGGCCACCTCCCCTTCTGCCGGCGGCACCCTTCTTCAATTTTCCGGTGGACTCCATTTCAATATTACTTCTCTTTTCTTTGAAAGAGAAAATTGGTTGTCGGAGAGATAATGAAATTGTTAGGAATCTGCGGATGTTTTTTATAGAGATATTTGGTTGTCATTTCGTTTTTCGGATGCTTGTCTGCAGTCGTTGGATTGATCTTTAATCTGACGGTGTACATTCAATATGACTCGATCCGTGTCATTTTAAATGGACCAATAGAAAGCCTGAGTGAGTGAATTTGAATGTTGTTTAAGGTTGAGCCTTCTCCCGCTTGAAAACTTTATTGTTCTTTTTATCACATTTTAACTATCACTTTACAAGGGGGCAATTTTAATTTGTAAGGCATTTGATAAATAAAAAGAAAATGATTGTTACAATCCAAGTTGAGGATAATTAACGATTGTATATTAGAATTCTGGGGGTTTCATTAATTCTATTAGTTCCCACGGTTTTCGCACAGCAATAGTTGAAAGGTATGGATAGTAAGAAGAGTAGTTAATGTCGGTTGTCGCCTATCCATAAATACCTTCATTACCCCTACGATGATAATCATTTGATTTTCACTTCAATATTGAAAACTATATTATTCTATCTGGTCACGCAATATTTTTATGTTATATAAAAGTACGATAAATCTATAAAAGTATTTCATTTTTATGTTATATATACTTTTTACAATTAAATCCACCATTTGCTATTATTTCAAATTTAGATTTCAACGCAGGTCAAAGTATATGTAGCTCAATTAGTTAAGACTATAAAATCACAAATATTAATTGTGCTTTTATTCGCAAATAGTGGTCATGACTCATGAATAATGATCCTTTGATTATATGATATAAATTGATGCTAAATATGAAGGGCAAGTGTAAGCGGAAAAATTGTAAACTTTTAAAGAATAGGTGCATATGACATTTTAGACAAATTTTAGAAAAGTGAGGTATTATAAGACAACCCTACTTTCACATTTGCCCACACCTATGGGCTTCATATGCCATAACTTAAGGGAAAAATTTATAAGGTATGTTGGATCAAAGTGGATAATATGTAACATGAGTTTGAATTGTGACAAATATAGTCGTAGAGCTAGACCTCATAGTACAATGATGGAAAATGCCAGCTAAGATGTTGAGTCTCTACTAGAGGGTGTATGTGGTGGGGTCCTGAGTTGGGGTCGGAGTTGGATGGGTCCAAGGTCGGGGTTGGGATCAGGAGTCGGGTCTCAAGTAAAAATTTAGGTCGAGAGTCAGGTTGAAGTCGACTTCAGGTTTCGGAGTCGGATCTAGAGTCAACTCCTAACCCCGACCAAGGACCTAACTCTCAATCTAAGATTCAATTCCTAACCCAAGATCGAACTCGAGATTCTCTTCTAGACTTTATGTTGTCAAGGATTAATCCTATCAAGTTCATCTACATTGTGAAATCAAATTCTCTGTAAGTTATCAATATGATTAAAAGGAAGGTGAAACTACCATTGGTTTGGGAAAAAATGTTTATGCAGGAAACTCTCCTTTGACTTATAGTTGCAGAGTAACGCCATGGTGAGGTATAAGTCATCAATTAGTCATTGTCTCATTCTTCAACAAACACACAGTCAGAGTCCTGGCTCCTCAATACTTTCATAGAAGGCAATGTAACTCACATCAACCAGCAAACAAGGGCGAGAAGGTGTAAGTCATCAATTACTCATTGGCTCATTCTTCAACAGACACACGGTCAAAGCCCAGTGTCACGGACTTAGACTCGTTCTAGCACTCCGTGCGGCACTTGACAACTTACTCACGATTCTTTCACGATCTTGTGAGCTCAAGTAAGCCCTTTAAGACTTGGATCACTAAGAGAATGAGAAAGAAAGACTTAGAGAGAGTTTTATAAAGAAGGCTTTGTATTGCTTTAATGGAAGATTGCTACAACTTGCTTGGATGCCTATGACAAATGAGAGCCCCTCTATTTATACAACTCTCCTAGGGGCCAAAGTGTAAATAAAAAAATTACTTACAAGTCCCTAACTATTTACATTTTAGTCTCTAATCTAGAATTCTCTACAACTCTAGAACATTCCAAAGACTTTCCATTTAATTCCATAACCTTCCCTAGAAATTCTCCATATTTCTCTAGAATATTCCACTAAGGACTATTCTTCTTCCAATGTAGGCCTTCTAAGAAAATATCTAGGAAATTCTAGAGTCTTCCGTAAACATCTCCAAGACTCTAGTTTCTTCCCCTCTTATATTCATGCCTTATTTTTATGGCAAAGTGGCGGCTCATGACACTCTCCCCCACCGGATGCTGCGACGATCGCGTCGCATTGCTGCTGCATGAAAGATCGAGTCTTGTCTTCTCACATGCGCGACCATCAATTCATTGACTTGATCAGTGCCCTTGTGCAAGCCCTCAGACATCACGTTTATGTCCTCTTGCGGAACTTTCCCGATACACAGTAGTGAAGTCCTTATTGCACAATTGTCTTTTATCACACTCGCATTGGTGGCTACGAATGTTGACTCCTTCTTCTTAAGGTCTCTCACGAGTTGCATGGTTGTTAGTCGAACTTGTTCTTCCATCATTGGTAACTTAACCAGGAGCACCATGCATGACCCTTCTTGCTCCATGACTAAAAGTCATTGGAGGTAAGGCTCGATCACCACGTGACACTTCTGGAAGAACTCTTGCCTAAGAATTATGTCAAAGAGGTCTAAAGGAGCGACAGTGAAGTTGGTCTTACCTTGCCACTCGCCTAGCGTGATGCTTACTCCATGCGCGACTCCGCTCACGGGAGTCAATAGTGCATTGACCGTCCTGAGATGGGTGTTACTTGGACTATAGCTCAGCCCCAACCTTATTGCCGCCGTTTTGGTCATGATGTTGGCCTCTGCACCCGTGTCGACCATAGCACGAGTAGGTTTTCCATTGATCGTGATGTCGACATACTGCGCGCCGTATCCTTTCGGCTTCCCTGGCTATTTCGTGATGGCTCCGCATAGTCCTATCACGCCTAACTGCGTTGTCTCTACATCTTGTCCTTGCTCCTGTGCATCCCTTTCCTTTCATTCTCACAAGATAGCACCTAGGCTCTTCAGTTCAGGGCACCTTGCATAGCCATGCGGCCCACCACATATGTAGCAACCGTTTCTCTTTGTAGGCTCTGTCTTCCTCTCCGTGTCGCCATGACGTCCAGACTTCTTGCCATCAGACTTATAGGTATCATGATTCTTGGGGTGTGGCCACTGTTTTTCTTCAATTTTGCCACGATCTCCCCCACCTTGGTCATGACTACCTCTCATGTCCTCTCCTCTGGCTTTGTCAGGATTTTCCGGCCTGAAGTTTGTCAAAGCTTCAACCTGCATGATGGCTTCATTTATGGTCCTGACTTGTCGGCGCCCCAACTCCGTCATGGCCCAATTTTGCAACCCATCCATGAAGTGGAATAGTCTATCTTTGTCAGTCAAGTTGGGAATCTGAAGCGTGAGGGTGGTGAACTCCTTCACGTATGTGTGTATGCTACCCGTCTGCTTCAACTCCCTAAATCGACGCTTGGCCTCATAGATCACGTTGTTAGGGAAGAATGCCTTCTTGAACTCTACTCGGAACTGTTCCCAAGTGTTGATGGTGCACAACCCCTTCCCTATCTCAGACTCTTTGCGCCTCCACCATAACATGGCCATCTCCGAGAGGTACAACACCGCAGTGTTGATCTTGCTTTCGTCGCTCCTTACTCGGTTACACTTGAAGTAATTCTCTAAGTGCCATAAGAAGTTCTCCACCTCTTGCGCGTCACAGACGCCTTTGAAAATAGGTGGCTTGGGAGCCTTGACTTTTGCCTCCCTATCTCGCTCGAGCTACGGTGATCCTCCAACTTTCACACCCTCCTTGAATTCTTTTACCTCGGCCGTCATGGTCTCGATCGTGCTTAACACCTCCATTAGCCGACACTCCAAGGAAGTGATGACCTCCTTCATCTCATATTCCGCATGCTTGCGCGCCTCCAACTCTTTGTGGATGTGGTCATTCTCCTCAAGGGTGAAGTCCTTGAGAGTCTTAAACTTGCCATCGACCTTATTCAAGTGCTGGCCTAAGATTTCCACAGCCTGCCTCGCCGTGTCTACCCTTGCGATCCACTCTACTCCGGGTGTGACGTCAACAGGTTCCTCACCGCGTTCATCGTCACTTGCTTCAGTGGTTGAAGGTGGATGAAATGTTAGTGCCTCGCTTGGTGGGTTGTCAAGCAGCATCTCCTCACTACTCTTGTGGTTGCGGTTCTTCGTTCCCCCATCCAATCGGACGTTGGTGGTGCTAGCGGTGTTTACGTCTCCTTCGTTGGCCATTCCCTTAGTTTCAACCTTAGCTCTAATACCACGTTGTCATGAACTTAGACTCGTTCTAGCACTCCGTGCGGCACTTGACAACTTACTCATGATTCTTTCACAATCTTGTGAGCTCAAGTAAGCTCTTTAAGACTTGGATCGCTAAGAGAATGAGAAAGAAAGACTAAGAGAGAGTTTTATAAAGAAGGCTTTGTATTGCTTTAATGGAAGATTGCTACAACTTGCTTGGATGCCTATGACAAATGAGAGCCCCTCTATTTATATTACTCTCCTAGGGGCCAAAGTGTAAATAACAAAATTACTTACAAGTCCCTAACTATTTACATTTTAGTCTCTAATCTAGAATTCTCTATAACTCTAGAACATTCCAAGGACTTTCCATTTAATTCCATAACCTTCCCAAAAAAATCTCCATATTTCTCTAGAATATTCCACTAAGGACTATTCTTCTTCCAATGTAGGCCTTCTAAGAAAATATCTAGGGAATTCTAGAGTTTTTTCGTAAATATCTCCAAGACTCTAGTTTCTTCCCCTCTTATATTCATGCCTTATTTTTATGGCAAAGTGACGGCTCATGACACCTGGCTCCTCAATACTTTTAGAGAAGGCAATGTAATTGCAGATCAACTAGCAAACAAGAGCAAGAGTACGAAAACTTGTGTTATGATTTTTTTCTCTTCCAAGAAAGGTTAGAACTTCATTTGAAACACCAAATCCTTCAGGATCACTTCACAAAGAGGATTTCTGTTACAAAGTTCCATTCCTTTTCTTAATAGATAAGATTAAGTGAGGCAGAACTCCATAGCCACTAGCCAAGAGAAACAGGATACTTTCAAGGGTTCTTTATCGTACAAAACGTCCCCCAAAACCCAAAAATTATGCATGATATCAACAATTTGCAACAAAGACGATACAATAAAGGCATTAGAGTAACCCTTTTGCTTACAAATAATCTTTCCTTATGCAAATTCAAAACAATAGTGATAAAGTAGTTGTAGTGAACAGTATGTTTTAACAATTTCCCAGTTCTTTAGGCTTTGTTTTTCTTCAAAGAAAAAGATCAAATCTTTGAACAGAAAAACAATCAACAATCGCAATATTGAAAGTGAATAAATGTTAAGAAATTGATCTTTCATAGTCATGTGTTCTAATCAAAGCATTTGCTCAAAATCAAATTTTCCTACCACTACTCAACCAAAAAATCAACATTTGACACAAACATGTGTGACTTTGGTAAACTAGAAATCATCTAGTGTTAACTAATCAACATTTATCACCAATTGATTTTTTTTTTCCATAGGAATAAATTAAGAAATAAGCTAAAGAGTGGTGGTACACATGACACTTTAGAACATTGGATATGAAAAAAGAGCTTTAAAATGGCACTCAACTGTAGAGAGAATCATTTATTAATACATAAAATGGCAATATCAGTTTTTCACTTTATAGATCCTGAGATTCCATCAACAAAGACATCAAGAAAAATGCAGAAAATAACCATTTCAACAACAAAGATTAGAAGGAAATTATAAATTTGAAACAAGAGGTTTCATTGATTGATAATGGAGAAAAATCTAACAAAATCTAACAGTAATTCCAACTAAATCCATCTTTAATATCACTGAAGGACAAGGACAATTAGAATTACATACAAAAAGGAGTCATTGAATCTAAGCCTTCTTGGGAGACTTGGTAGCTTTGGATGGAGATTTAGGTGCCTTTTCACCTCCAGTCTTCTTTGGCAACAAAACTGGGTTAATGCTTGGAAAGACACCACCATGTGCAATTGTTACACCAGCAAGAAGTTTTTCTAATTCTTCATCATTCCTCACAGCCAAAAGCAAATGCCTTGGAACGATTATGTTCTTCTTGTTGTCACGGGCAGCATTTCTAGCCAACTCCAACACCTATAAATCAAACAAAATCAAAACTTGTGAGATAACCAACAGCATTTAAAGATCATTAGACCGGAATTAGAACAACATATCTAAATTTTGAAACCCTAGATCCTGATTGAACCGCAAATTAGCAAGAATTAATGGAGGGAAGGAAAATTTACCTCAGCAGTTATTGCTTCCAATTGCACACGCAAGTGTACGTGGTCGCAGAAGTAATAAGTGGCTCTTTAAGAACCGAAATATCGAACCCACAGGGACTTGTCAATTAACTATTTACTAAACTATACTAGTCTAATTATTTATTTAAGAGTATCAAAAGAAATTAAAAAATGTAAGAATTAAATACTAAGATTAACTTACAGTGATTGAGACAATTCCAGGGCTGCAGCATGCTTTGGGTTTCATGTATCGCATCTCATGTAATGAATTAACTAAGGTTATCAAATTACTGATTTACATGGTTGATTTTATGATCATGATCTCTCGACCTCTAATCGCCTACTCCAACTAGCTGTCTAACTACATCGTTGAGTGGGGATAGGCAGTCCTAATTGGCGAGCATTTATATTTCGTCCTGTTTCGTAACCAAGCGAGGTGTTCGTCTGGGCGTCACTCCTGAACACGAATCTAAACAAAGTTAGAACAAGCTCTTTGCATTCTCTGGTCTATCTACCTCTTCATCTCTCGAGTCCAAGAATAGACAATAGATTTATTTCTATGGTGGCCTAGAATGAAATACTAAAACAAGAACACAAAAGTAATTTAAGCGATAACCAATAATTAATTCAAAACAATTGATGTTCAACAATTACCCATGGCCGCAGCCCCAGAACAAGGGTCTTTAGCTACTAATACCTAAGAAAAAGAAGAAGAAAAGAACCCTAAAAAGTATTGACAATTTTTCCTTACACAATATATCTTCCTTAAAAAGTGTCTCCTCCAATAATTATTTTTATGGACTATTTATAGGTATAGAAAACCCTGAATAAAATAACTGAGTCCAAAACAAATTAGGAACCCAAAACCAAAACAGAATTGGATTCCTACGTCCGCGTGAACTTCACTTTGTCGCCGCCCAACCTTTCCATATATATAAATATTAATATAATATTCAATTTAATCCATTAAGCTGTCTGCTTGATTTTCCTTCTTCAATCTTTCATAATTAATTCATTTTAGCTTCAAACTTCTTCAACTTTATACCAATTTAATCCTACAAATAAAATACACTATTTAGCACAATTCATAAAATTCATAATCAAAAAGGACAAATATAAATAATTAATATGAGGCAAATAATGATAAGCATATATATTTTTGGCCTCACATCAGCAACCAAGTATTCAAGAACGGCGTCCAAGTAAATCGGAGCACCAGAACTAACACGTTGAGCGTATCATCCTTTTTTCAGGAACCGTCCAATTCTATCGACTGGGAACTGAAGATCGGCTTTGACAGAACGGGAAACAAGCTTCTTCTTTGGGCCACTTCTTCTTCTGCCGGAGGCACCCTTCTTCACTTTTCCGGTAGACTCCATTGGAAAGATTAGTGCTTTTATTTTCTTTGAAAGAGATAATTGATTGTCGGAGAGATGATTGAATGGGAAGGAAGCTTTGGATGTTTTTATAGAGACATTCGGTTGTCTTTTGGTTTTTCGGATGGTTGTTTACGACCGTTGGATTGATAGTTTATCTAGGGTGGAAATCAGATAGAACTCGATCCGTGTCATTTCAAATGGACCAATAGGAAGCGGAGTGTGAAATTTTGAATTTTGTGAGATTAGTCATTTCATAAAGCGAAAAGTATTGTTAGACATCCCAAAATAGTATAATGGACAACTATTGTTGGACAGAGGAAGTATATTCAAAGGGTGATATAGTAAAATTATCGTTTTATTTATAGTTTTTAAAGAATAAACTTTTGTCCTACTACTTCCTCTATTTTATATTAACTGAATTTTTGAGGTAATGCATATATATTAAGAAAAATATTCAATGACGTAATTTAAATTATAATTTTCACTATTGTTTTTTGTGAGATCATGAATATAACTTTATAAGTGTTGTAATTTATCTCCTAACAAATATAAAACTTCAATAAATGAAAGGGCAAATATGAAAAAAAAATTCATACATTCATCTTTAAGTTTGAACAATTTTATTATTTTAAACAATGAAAAAAGCCTCAAAAAGTCACTTGATGTGGAATAGAGGGAGTATTTAATAATTGAAAAAAGGCTCAAATATGCCATCGAACTTTCAGAAAAGACTCATTTATGCCATCTGTTAAAAGTTTAGCTCATTTATGCCATTGTTGTCAAAGAAAATGTTCATCCATGCCTTTTTTTAAAATCCAATTTCGCAAAACTATATTTTACACCCCAAACAAGGTTTAACACTTTTCAATTGAAGTTTTTGGATCAAATATACTCTTTTTGCTTGTTCTTCCCTAACAATACCGAGAACACATGAAAAACATAAACAACTCCCTAATTTTCAACATCTTCAATTCTTCATGAAATCATCTCAAATTTCAGTTACATATATCATTAATTTCTTTTTTTTAAAAACCAAAATTCTTAAATCATTTGTAGAGTTTTAAAAAATTCACCCGTATTAAAAAAATATTCCAAAAAAATGAAAATCAGTCCCAAAATTTCAAAAATTTGTTTTGATTCGTGTTTTTGTAGTTGTTTTTGACATTAGATCTTTGTTCCCTAGTGTTTTTTGAGTCTATGTTCAAAATTTCAAATGATTTGAAGTTGTGGAGAAAATTCTACAATTAAAGAATGTTGAAGTTTTGAAACTTTGAAAAAATTTCAAGTGGATCTTGTTGAGTTAGGTTGAATTAGCTCTCAAAAGATATTGAGTTTTGGTATCTAGTTCGGAGGGAAACTACTCTTGAAATTTGAGGTGATTTCGTGAAGAATTAAAGAAGTTTGAAATTTTGGAATTATTAATGTTCTTCATCTGTTCTTGGTGTTCTTAGGGAAAAACAAGCAAAAAGAGTACATTTGATCTAAAAACTTCAATTGAAAAGTGTTAAACCTTGTTTGGGGTGTAAAAAGTGGTTTTGCAAAATCGGAGTTAAAAAAATGGCATGGATGAGCCTTTTCTTTAAAGAGCAATGGCATAGATGAGCTAAACTTTTAACATATGGCATAAATGAGTCTTTTCTGAAAGTTTCATGGCATATTTGAGTCTTTTCCCTTAATAATTTTATATCATATTTGGAGTGAGATACATCATTTTTAAAAATTAGCTTAAAATATAGCACTTAGTTATCTCCATAATTTTTGTCTTCGCTCTAAATCGGTCACTTTCTCTTTTAAATTTCCCCTCTCACGTTTCTTCGTTATTCTCTCTCTTTCTTCTCCCTCACACAATCTTTTTTTTATTAATTTCAACTCCAGCACTTTCAAAGCTATTTAACAATCATAGCTTCGATTTCATCGTTGGAAAAATCTAAATCTATTTATTTTCTCCTTCAACCATAGTTGTTTCTTCGTGTTCGTTAATTTTGAGGTGAATTTTATTAAATACATAAAATAAATTACATCAAATTCATAGAAAAACTATTCAAATACACAAAATGAATATATAAATACATCTAATCATTAAGAATATACCAGACACAAAAAAAAGTTATATTAGATACATAAAAAAATAGTTCATATACATATATAGAAATTCATATTTCGAAAGAAAAAGTGTAAAGTTTGTTGATGCTCGAAAAAATGGAAGAACTTCAAATTTTTAAAATTTATTTAGGAGTTGTGATACGACAAATACTCCAAAATTATTATACGCGTGATTTCCTCCTTAATTATATATTTAGTTGCATTTTTTCAGTTACAATAGTAAATTGGCAATGCTTGCTGATCAAGCAGAAGTCATAACTAAGGATAATGTAGTTTCAAGCCAGAGACATCAGGATGAGAGTTCAGAGGCTAAAAAGCCCTATCAGATAGAAATCCAAACAATACCTAAATTGTAATTTCTTTAGTGTGTATATTTCTATTGATAGCTGACACGACAATAATTTATGTATATTTGATTCTTGGAGACGCTGACTAGCTTTCACCGATCATTTATATTGTTTACTTCACATTTGTTTTTTTATCTTATTGATTTCATTATTGACGTCTTTATTACCCCTTTTCTATATGTAGTCCATTATGTCATTATTTTTGCTTAGAAGTTGTGCGTTTGTTTAGAAATATATCAACAAAAAAGTTTTGAAAGATTTTCTCAATCAAACACTTCCAAATAATTTTATTTATGTAAAAATAAAAAGTATACTTTTGACGTGTTTTTCAATTCTTATTAAAAATAAAAACTTCTCTATAGTAGTTTTTGATTGAGAAAAAATAAATAAAAAGTTCTTCAAAAAAACTTTTTAGCAGAAAGAACTACTTGACAAGATAGCACTTTACAATTATTGAACATGATTTTGATGATAATATTGATATCACAAAAAAAGAGAGGGTAAAACGTTAGAGATTGATGCGGATTTACCAAGATACAATGGAAAACGATTATGATTGTCACCTTCCTAATTATTGGAAGCAACCGATTAGAGTTATCATTATAAAATTATAATTAAGATGCATGAGGTCTTACTATCTTATCATTGATATTTTATATCTTTACAAATATTTCAATTTTATCGAATCTATATAAAAATAACGATGATTTTCATTCTTTTGTCCATTTAAAAAAATGAGATTTTTTTTCCCTTCTCCAATTCTTCGAACCCATAACAAGAGAGGAGCCCCACTAGTGCTTTTAGACTTCTCTTTTTATCACATTTAATCTATCATTTTTACCTCTTTTCATGTCCATTAAGAAAATAATGAATATAAAATATAATTTATTGAGTTAATCTTACTTATTAAATACTTTTTGAGAAATGACGTGCAATATTTAAAAGATCAATGTCTTTAATGTTAAGGATACAATTGAAAACAATTGTCAATTTTAATTTTAAATTTTTAAAGTGATAATTATTTGTGTAACAATCTTTCGAGCTCAAGTGACTGTTAATTTGGAACAGTACTAGAACTTCTTCGATCACTAGACTCACCAATTTGGACTTCTTCTTTTATTAATACCTATCGAATATCAAAACAAACCATAAGAGGATTCGTCCAGATGCAAACGTGTCAATTAGTTTTGTAGTATTTTACAATGATTTTTCATCTACAAGTGATCTTTACTTCCACGTGAAAGAATTATTTTCTTATATTCAAATTGTATTCGGATATATGCTCCTATTCTCTTTATCCAAACTTAAGGGAATATTAAAAAATTCACCCAATATACCTACCTAGAATACATGTGATATGGTTTCGATAATTACATAACGACTAATAACCATTTTCTTTTGGAGCTATTGTTGTGTAGGACATCAAAAATACTTGATACACATGGTTGCATAATAGCTTCTCAAGACTTATCCTGCATAAATTGCTCAGAGTGAGCAAGGCAAGCGAGAAGATCAATCCTTTACGACCACGAGCCACGAAAAAAGAGCTGAGAACGCTCGTTACAGCCTCCCGTGCTGCTTCCGTAGAAGATTGCTGTATATTATGCTCCAACTTGTTAAAGAGAGCTGCAGAGGAAAAATAGTAAGTTGAAGACCTAGGTGTGGTGTTAAATGAGCAAGACTGTCCATCACATTGTCATTTGAGTGTAGATGGACCTGAATAGAGTGAAGTGAGAACAAAGAATTTGTACAGCCGATCTCAACTTATTTGGGATTCGTGAATTGTTGATAATCGAGACAAGAAATCCTTTCTACCATCTGCTTGGATATATGGAGTCAACTTGCTCTGTATTGCTACAAGGAACGAAGACATGAATGGGTTAGAATAGATGTAAGAGGGAAGCTAGATAAAATATGAAAGCGCACAAGAACCAACAACAGGCGCAGCACAAGAAAAGAATGATTAAGGACACGAAAAGCTAACAGTGATGATCTTTAATAGAAATGGGAGAAATTCAAACAGTTGATGCAAGAAATCCTATGATATAGAACTGGGCTGGTCACTCTTCTAAAATGTGCCAGTTGTACCATCTTTGCTCTACATGTATCTGCCAATGACAAAAACAACATAACAACAAAGAAAACACAAAACAAGGTACACCACCAATTCAAAACATTTTGACAAGGAACAAAAAGTTAAAATCTCGTTAGTCCAATTGAATATTACACAAATTCTATATCCTTTATTTTTATTTTGATGACAAGGGAACCGCAGCTGCTTCCCTTTGGGTGCGCACAGAGTAAACCCCACTCCTGTGCAATAGCTCACAAACCACATAGGAGAGGTAAACCGCACTAGACAAGCCCTGTGTAACGAGCTTGACCTAGAAGCCAACCCCCAAGGGGTTTCAAAAATATTTTTTGGATCATCAAGTTTATGGCAACCACAGGGTCATATCCACGATACCACATACGTGATTCTATATCCTTTATATAATACACAAACACTTAGATAAGCTCAAGACATGTGAACGTTATTCCAACTTGGAGACCTTACTTTGTCATATTTCCAACTTGGGCATGTTTGAATGGTTTACCAATTTTGACCAAATTTTACAGCACTCAAGTTAAATTAAGTGTAGATGGGACAGTGACAGGCATTTTCACAAACTGTAAAAGGATTCAAGTTGGTACTAAGTGACATCTTCAGTGATATTGTGAACTGGTCTACTGATAGTTTTAAGGAATAAATGTAGCTCCTACAGCTCTATAAGTTAACAGAACATGCACACTGCCTCATCGGTTAGAGTACTGTGAGCAAGAGACTGCATGACATGTCTCATAATGGGACTCCTAGCAGCGTGCAACAAAAGCCCACAGAAAATAGAAGGAAATTTCGCAATGTGGAACACGAGCAACTCCTGAAATTTAAAGCATCTGGACACTCTTTGCGTACCTGATTAGAATACCAGTTCGCAGATTTCAACATCAACAGCATATAAACAGTTGCCTGTATGAATAAAGTTCTGAAAATATAATAACCAAAGTGTATTATCAGCTATTAATAGTGAAAACAGTCATGATAACTCATGGTAGTTACAGAAAATACAAACACACAGAGACATACATGCATGGCCTCTCCTGAAATCACTCACAAAAAAACATTCAACTAAAATGTAAAAGTAAATATTGGAAACTATTTTATAACATCTCTCCAAGAAATATGGAGACCCTCGGATATATTCCAAATACTGTACTATGTTCTATAAGAGAAGGAAAAACAGTCGAGCCATGAAGATCAGCTGAGATAAATGAAGAACCTAATTTGAGTAGAAAACAAGTTTTAAAGTTATAAATGAACAAGCAACCGGAAGTAGGAAGAACAACATCAGGGTCTTTACGACCTCATAGACAATACAAGCAGCACAAGTTGGGTGTTCATTATCCAGAACTTGAAGATTGTTATATTCCCTCCCAATACTACCTATGTTACACAATTGGATTTAAATATACAGGAAAAAGAAAAGAAAAAAGAAATTGTCAAACTACCTCCCTTGAAGTTCTAAAGATGCCCAACTCTTAGTTCATGGTCCTCATATAAAAGGCAGGATGTTGAACTATTCATGGATGAGGCATTTTAGAATAAAGGTTGACATGATCACGTCCTGTACAAATATCCTGAATTTTGATACTCATTACTTGATCATAGTAAATGAGCCTTGCAGCAGCGCTAGCAGATCTGGTGGACTGCCCCATTTCTCAGGTTCCATGGATTAAAGAAGAATATGCTGCATGAGTCACCTTCAGACCACTTCTTATCATCTCATCACGCAATTCAAATGCCTTGGACATTTCTCCAGCGATGCAGCAACCATATATGAAAAGGTTATAAGCCACTGCATCAGGCTTCAGACCATTAGTCAACATGGATTCCCACAAGCCTCTTGCTCCTAACAGATCACCCCTCCTACAGAATTCATAAATGATAGTTGAGTAACTTACGCAATCTGGGGAGATACCATTGTCCTTCATTTCAAGCAAAATATCCATCGCTTCCTGAATTTGGTCTAATCTGCATAGACCCCGTATAATAATATTGTATGTCACAGTGTTTGCAAGGTACCCTTTAAGCATTGCATCATGAAGCCGTTTAGCTTCTACCATGTACCCTTCACCAGCGAGATAATCAAGGAAACAACTATATGTGAACTGGTTAGGTGTCAACCCTTTAGCTAACATTTCCTTGTAGAATATCTCTGCTTTATCTACTAATCCAGCCTTGCACAAGTTATTTATCATCACAGTGTACGTCACCATATTTGGGAAGTATCCTTCACTGACCATTATATCCCAGCATTTAAAAGCTTTTTTAAGATCACCAACTTTTCCATATGCATCGAGCATGCTAGTGTATATTACTTCGTCAGGCTTCATTCCTCGGTCGTGCATCTCCTTCATTATATTCAACAAATATTTCCAATCATGATGCTTTAGAGTTCCATATATAAGTACACCGTAGCACACAAGGTCCATGTTTATTCCCTTTTCTGCCATCTCAGCAGTAGTGGTTAATGCGTCCTTAAATCTTCCTTCCTTACAATAACCATGTAAGAGAGCAGAGAAACACATTTCATTCAGATAATGATGCTGTTTCTGAAGGTCATCAACAAACTCTTTTGCTTCAGATACTCGACCTTTTGCACAAAGTCCAGTTATCAGAGATCTGTATGTATACGTGTCTGGAACGAGACCCTTCTTCAACAGTTCATCTAGCAATTCAAAAGCCCTTACGGTGTTCTCATCTTTACAATGTCCTTCAATCAAGACATTATAAGTAACCTCATTAGGAGTTACATTCATTTTCACCATCTCATCAAATAACTTACTTGCTTCTACCATCATTTGTGCACGACAAAAACCAGAGATTAGTGCAGTGAAAGTGAAAGTATTAGGAGAGATTCCTTTGCCAGTCATCTCATGGTAAAGCCTAAAGGCCTTCTGCACTTCTCTTTCCTTGCAGTAACCATCTATCAATGATGTATAGGTTACAACAGTTGGGGTCAATCCTTTATCAATCATCTCATTAAAGATAGATTCCGCCGCACTACATTTTCCAGCCTTGCAATAGCCATTGATGAGAGAATTGTAAGGGTATATGGTTAATTCTACCTCATTATCAAGCATTCTATTATAAAGAAGAACTGCAGCATCTAATCTCCCTTGTTTGCAGAAAGAGTTAATCATGATGGAATAAGTTACACTATTTGGGCACAACCCTTTATCCTCCATTCTATTAAAAAGAGACTCTGCTTCATCCAACTTCCCATCTTTACACAAAGAATTAAGCAATGCATTATAAACAAATAAATTGGGCACAACTCCAACTTTCCCTGTCATATCAACTAATCTACAAGCAGCTACACAATCACCCTCTCTCCTTAATCCGTCAACAACACTCGACACTACAGCCTCACGCGGGACCAAACACAGCCCCAACATCTCATCCACTAGCCTTCGAGCAAGCTGAAATTCATTCACTTTACACAGCCCCAAAATCAAAGAACAATATGTGACAGTATCAGCATTCAATCCTTTGCTACCCAACAAATTTTTAATTTCAACAGCTTCCCAAACTCTCCCACCCTTACAGAGCCCATGAATCAATATGTTGTATAAAATAACACTCAATTTACACCCATTTCTCTCAACCCAATTCATCATTTCCTTAGCCTTTTCAAAATCTTTCAACTCACACAAACTTTTAAGCACAGCTGTATAAATATACTCATCAGGCTTAACACTCGAATTTACTGCATTATCAAACAATTGCAAAACCAAATCAAACCGTCTCATTCGAATCAACCCATTTAACACAGTACTTAAAGTCCTTAATTCTGGTACTAATGAATGCTCCATCATAAGCCTAACAATTAACACAGAATCCATTACTCTCCTATCCTGAACATAATTTTGGATTAGCAAATCAAAACCCAAAGTGTGACCAAAATTGAATCTTTTATACACATCTAACAAATTGTCAAAAACAAAACTTGGGTTCACTTTTCTTTGCAATAGGGTCTGCAAAAGTGAAGTAGCAGGCCAATAAAGATTTGACTGAACAAGGGAATGTATTAGGATGCAAAACGACGCCGTTGAATGATAAAAGTTCTTGTGAAGGCCAAGAAAATTGAAGAACCGTAAAGCCAACCTAGAATCATCAAGGGTTTGAAGGAGAATTTGCTCGACATGATGGGTTTTCAGTCTGGTAGAAATGGTGCTGTTCAGTGCTATATTCCAGCTCCGTTTGCTCCGAACGATTTCATTTAGAGTTGCTATGAAGTTTTTGTCGTTTTCTTGGTTGTTGACTTTGGGCGTTGTGGAAATAGCTCGCCGGCGGCGAATGTGACCGGAGAATTGCCTGCTCCGGCGAAGGGAAGGGTTCATTTTGAGCAGGCTTGAATCGCTGAGCTGATGGAGGCGTTGCTTAATTTGTGAGTGCTCTTTGAGAAAGCAGTAAATTTGAGGGGCAGAAATGCTACTTTTAATTGGATGAGGGCGGTTGTGGAGTTATATGGATGATTTTGGGTGAATATCATAATTAAAAATTAAACATTAATCTTCGCTAGTGATGACGGGAATAGTTTGTAATGAAGGTGGTGATGATGATTGGTGCTAGTGGCAGGTAATGATAGCGGTGATAGTTATAATGATGGAAATGGTTGGTATTTTAATGCCGGACACAATGGTGGTGGTATTCATAAGTGGTGGTGGAGTTGGTGGATATTAGTTGTTGGTGGTGGTGAGCGAAGAATGTATGGTGGTTAACTATATGTTGGTGATAGTTGACCCGTGCTAGTTATGATGGTGGGAGTTAGTTGGTAGTACTGATTGTCGTAGTGGTAATAGTGATGGTAGAAATGACAATGAATATTATTATAATGATGGATATGATAGATGTGGTAGCGATTGACATCGATGCTGGTTGTCAATGGCAGTTGTGAATATAGTAGTGATTGGTGGTGGTGGTAATTAGAGACGATTGTAATAGTTGACAATGGTGATGGTGATTGTGATGACAAATGTGGTGACTAGTGGTTGTGGATATATTGATGGTGAAAATTATCCACACAAAAAAATACCTCTTAATGATATTAATATTTTGTTCAAGATCTTAATGATTAATAAATATTCAAACTAAATAAGTGTTTAAATCTTAATGTAAATAAATATACTTAATGACCTAAGGTTTAAACTATTCAGATTCACACCTCCATTAAACATAAACAAATGAGACCTTAAACACTTATTTTATGTCTTCGCACAAAGAATGTTGATTTAGGTTAAGGCTGATTTGAAATTGAAAGTTTATTTGGACATACAATTTAAATTTTAAATGTTGTACTTTTTCTTATCAACATGAAAATCTCACAATTTGTGAAAACTATTGAAACTTTCCAACTCTTATATAATTTTTACCAAATGAGCAAATCATAGTTAATAATAAGGTATCAGAATATCCTAAACTGCTACATTTATAAACCGTATAGCTCTATGTTCCTTTAATTTTATAAATAAACGCTAGCAATTACAAACTAGCAAATACACATAATTTTATGAAATTTGGTGGTCCAATAAATCAACAATAGTAGGAACTAACTATTCTTTAATATAATTTTACTACATGATACACACACTTTCTTCACGGTAAGCATGAATTTATATATATATAAAATTTAAAATTATGAGTCTTTTTTTGGGGCAAAATATAAAGTTATAACTCAAATTTTAAACTTTTTAAAAATTGAAATCACAAACTTGGATTTGAAATTCTACTCTCTCTGCCCAACAATACTTGTCCACTATTGACTTTGCATACTTCTTACAAAAATTATAAATAGAAGGATAATTTTACTATATCACTCTTTGAATATAATAAATACTATGTCTTGAAAAATGTAATAAGGAAATTACTATAATTAATGATAAGGGTAAATCAGGAACCAAATGTAAAATTATCCATTGATTTCATAAAGTAAACAAGTACCGTTGGACATCCCAAAATAATATAGTGGACAACTATTATTGGACATAAGGAATACTTTTTAGGTGAATTATAAATTTGAAATCAAAATTTAACATTGAAGTTAGAGTCTGTTCAATTGTCATAAACAAACACAAATTTCAAGAAGTCCAAATTGCATGACCAAATTAACAAGACATAATTAGGGATCGTCTGGTATGAGTGATGAGATGGATAAAATTATCCATGGAATTAGTTATTCTATTATATATATGGGATAACTTATCCAGTCATAATAATATGAGGGGTCATTTGGTACAAAAATTAATAACACATGGATTAGTAACATAAAGATTAGTAATGCGGGGATTGGTAGTGCAGAGATTAGTAATGCAAGATTTATTTTTATCAAGTGTACTTTGGTTCATTGTTTTCCACCTCATCTTGTGTTTGAATTAAAACTCTATAAAAAGGTTCTTTCCAATTATACCCTTGAATTATTATGTAATTGAGTCAAGGTAGATAATTGCCGGACAATATTATTTTTTTATGACCTTCTAAATATTGCAAGTTGTAATTTTAACAAGTATGCAATTTTATAAATTGTTCAAAATACAAATAATTAAACACACACACACACACACATATATATATAATTCAATTAAGATCACAAATGTCATGTCGTGATATATTTGCCTTTTTAATTAGTAAATGTTAGACAACTAAAATTTCAAATATTGTATTGATTTATATTGGATTTATTTAGTAACAAACAACTCTATCTAAATAATTTGTAAGTTAATTTATTTAAATAAATTTACGAGTACAAATATAAAACATAAAATTAAGAAAATAAATAAAATGATTAAAATGACTTGAGGGATTTTTTGTCTTTACATAGACTAATCTCATTGTATTAAATTCTATGTATTACTAATACCACCAAATGAAAGTTATTAGTAATACATCCTATAATACCATATAGGGTGTATAACTAATCCATGGATTAGTTATACATAGGCCCAAATTCCTACCAAATATAGTACTAAATAATATCATACATAATACACAGACTATTTCTCCTAATACTCCCTACCAAACGGCCTCTAAATGGTGAGATAAATAATCTTGGAACTAATTAGTACCCTAAATTAAATGCAGAATAAAATAATCTTATGTAACTACATTTTATCCCAAAATTATTATCCTTTTATCTCCGTATCAAACGACTTAGAGTGCAAGAATCAATTATTCAAACAAGCTTTAAAATCTCTTTTCCTCATTGTTGTCTTCCATTTATATCTACATGCAAAAATTATAGTTAAGAATTAGACAGTTAGCTATCAAACATATGTAGAATTTGTCTTCTCCTTTTCATGCATTATGTAGTCTTTATCTATAGAAATAACAGATAAAAATTGATGTATATGTAAACGAGGTCCAATTTAGCATATTGTCCATCACAAGGAATTAGTTTCACAACTCTCTCCTTTCCTTTTTTTCATTTAGACCACCAGCTACGGATGAAGAATTTTATGTAAATAGTATCAAATAATCGCAATTCTACATTATTTGACACTATTTGCATAGCGTAGTATCGATTTGTAATCACAACTCGATATTATATGTGACTTTGAGTTTGAAATTGTGACTTTAAGACCTTTATTCTCTCGAGTTGATAATATTTGCATTATTCTCAAATTTAATTTATTTTTTTATTTTTTGTAGTAACATAATGGATGTTAAAACTTTGGAGAATATTTCCATTCCAAGTTATGCTCAAGGGCTTCGAATTTTCGTGGTTGATCCTGAAACTTGTTCACTAATGCACATATCATCCATACTTGAAAAATACTCTTATAAAGGTATGTATTTTTCTTTTTGTAATTACAATTTTTTTAGGGGTTTAATACTCTTCATTAGCTATGATTTTTTTCAATTATCAAAGCATAAATAGATTGTTACATATATCGACCGATCTATGTAAAAACCTATTCACTGTTAAGTGAGAGAAATTTGTGTAAAAAGAATTTTTAATGTGATGAAACTATGTATTGATCTGGTACATTCATCGGTATACGTATGAATAGATTATCTTTATTACCATACGTGGTAACATACTTCGTTAAAAATAGTTAAAAGGACAAATTAGAACTTTTCTTTTTATCTATATATAGTGATGAGAACAATTTTTTAAGATTGAGGCGTATTTGTTTTTATTGTTGTATAGTGACGACGATTGAAATACCAAATATTGCATTGTCGTTGATTCGAGAAAGGGAGGACCAATATGACCTTGTCATTGCTGAAGTTAACATGCCAGAAATGGATGGATTCACATTTCTCAAGCAAATGTTGTGTGAAAGAGACATCCCAATTATTTGTAAGTTTATGCACAACTTATTTGAGATCGAGATATAGTAAGTTTTTCTTCTTTTTTTTTTATATGATTTTCTCTCAAATAGTTGATCAGATTCACTATTTATTTTTCTTAACTGGTATACATAAGTTATATACATATAGTGATTGACGATTATTTAAGTTAATTCTCTTTTATATATATGCATCATCATAGGATATCTTATACAATTAAATTATGTTTTTATGTACATTCTCAAAGTTGGGCTATTTACAAGATTAACTTAAATCAAGTTAAAGTGTCTAAATATACATTTTTAAAATTGATATGCTTAATTGTCAGTTGAAATAGATTTAAATTTCCATCTTACTATTTGGTGAGAAAGTAATTTTGACTTTACAAAAGTTGAATCACCATAGTTTGAACATATGTATGAGTATTTCAAAAAAGTCAAATTGTATTATATATGTTTTTTTTTGTGGAAAAGCACTTTATCTAGCAATGAAATATATGTAGAAGAAAACAAGAGAAAGAGTTGTGAAGTCAAAATAAGAGAAGAAGATGAAGTTTGCATTAATAACTTGGAGCAAACACAACGTTTAATTTGGACCCCTCAACTTCATCTTAAATTCCTTAATGCTGTTGATGTTTTAGGAGGTGAAAAGAGTAAGTCTCAAATTAATTAATTTGTTATTTTATTATATTATTAATGTATTTTCCCCCCCTTTTTACTTAAAACATGTTTGTTTGTTTGGTTTTTGTATATATCAAGAGGCTAAACCAAATAAAGTGTTAAAGTTGATGAATGTGCCAAACTTAACTCATCTACATGTTGCTAGTCATTTACAGGTTTGTACTATTAAATTCTTTAAATTTATCATAAGTAATTAGTAATCTTGATCTTCTATTAATATATACAATCACTTCAAAATTATATGTTTAAGAATAATTTTGCTTTGATTAATTTGTGCACTTTTTTTGGTCATAAATAACTATTTTTATTAAGGTTTAGTACTTAAAATGTGATTTTCAGTATTTTGAAGCTTAAAAGTCACTGAAATTCAACTAATCTAAAGGGACATTTATTATATTTATGTTTTAGCTTAAATGATAATAGTAATTCAATGATCTTATTTTCGTATTTTTTTTCTTCTCTTTCAGAAGCATAGATTACGAGTAAAGCGTAATGCTGACTCTAGTAATCAACTTGGAAAGCCTTATTATAAGTTGCAAAAGGAAATGCATTTCCCATTAACAAATTGCAATGTTCCAAGTATTGCTAGTGAAGCTCAAGCAAATAGTGAATGGTCAAGTTATTATGGCATTGACAATATCAAAGAGCTTAAATATGTGAAGTCATCAAGTTCTAGCAACATGATCAAGAATAATGAAGAAGATCATTTTATTATAACCAAATGTCCAAATGATGAAACATTTGTTGGACAATCAAATTCAAGAACTACTTCTTCATGTGTCATAGGAGGAAGATTTGTCAATTTTCAAAATGAAAATTGTTACTCTCAAGAGTTAGAAAGACGAGATCAATTTTCCAAGGGGCACATTGAGAATCAAAATAACTTGATGGAGTACTTTGAACATGAGCCAAACTTGGAGGTAAATAACGATAATATGGATAATTTTTCTTCTTCGGGAGGATTTTCAATGTGTGTGACTGAGATCATGAAGATACTTGAAGAAGACTAAGCTCCAATGAACAAGAAATGATGAACACTTCTGTTCCTTTTATATTTCAATAAATGAGAGTTATAGATTTTATGTATTAATCAGATCGTTTACTATTTTCTGAAGCTTAATTTCTCCTCCGTTCTGGAGCAAGGAAAAACTTCTATACTTAGTATCGATAATAATTAATTATGTACTGAAATAGAAAAATCAAATCAAATTGAACTAATTACAATTTAATATGCACTAGCGAAATCAAAAATCAAAGAAAATTGAATTGAATATTTGAAAATTCAAATAGAAGATTCAAACGTCCACCTCTAAATCGAGCAAGTTACTTGTGTGGTAAGTATTAACCACTTCTAACATTTTTAGTCAATGTTGGTTCGATAAGATCATCAATTTATTTATTTTTAGGGGGAAAAGACAGGAGTATAAAATGTCTCACTCAAATCAAATTTTATATTCTTATTTTCGTGTTAAATGAGCGAATTGAATTAAGTTTGAACAATTTAAATTAATAAATGATCAGTCGTTAAGATATTATGACGTCAAGCTTTTACCAAGTCAGCATGGAGTGCCCTTTTCCGAAACGCCAGGTCATCGATCCATGACACTGCCTTAAAAAATGAGCATCCTCTCTCAGCCGTTGATCCTGTTTCCCCAATCAACGCTTCTAAGCATTCCAGGTCATCGATCCATGTTGTTTCCTATTACCCAATTAAAACGAACCTCAACAACCTATAAATACCAAACGCGCATTTCCATCTTCATAATTCCAATCCATTTAGTACCCTTTGCTTCCTATATTCAACAACTATAATATTCCATGGCTCCCAAGGCAGAGAAGAAGCCCGCTGAGAAGAAACCAGCAGAGGAGAAGAAGACCACCGTCTCTGAGAAGTCTCCGGCAGAGAAGAAACCGAAGGCTGGAAAGAAGCTTCCGGCGAAGGATGGGGGAGATAAGAAGAAAAAGAAGGCAAAGAAGAGCATTGAAACCTATAAGATCTATATCTTTAAGGTGCTGAAGCAGGTGCATCCAGATATTGGTATTTCAAGCAAGTCTATGGGTATAATGAACAGTTTTATTAATGATATATTTGAGAAGCTTGCTCAGGAATCTTCTAGATTGGCTAGGATCAACAAGAAGCCTACTATTACTTCTCGGGAAATTCAGACTGCGGTGAGGTTGGTGCTTCCTGGTGAATTGGCTAAGCATGCTGTATCAGAAGGGACTAAGGCTGTGACTAAGTTTACCAGTTCATGATATTTTAGGCTTGTTATGAAAAAAATGGAAAATTAGGGTTAGGTTTTGTTCAATGTTCAGAGTTGTCGATGTTGCCCCCTTTTTTGATTTCTGATTTTCTATATTGTAACTAAATTGTTGTTGATAAGACAATGAACAAATCTACTTTTCGTCTATTGTTACCGGCCTGAGTTGAAATTGAGTTTACATCATTTGATAGTAGTAGTTTGCAAGTGCTATATCTTCTCTGTTGATAACTTGATATTATTGATTTGTTTACTATGCTTACCTTTGGATTAGATTTTGACGGCAAAGTAGATGATAGTAGGCATAATTTGTATATAGTTGCAAGTGTTTCATAAGTTGCAAGTGTTTCATGGGGAGACTAAATGAATGAACTTTGTCATGCTGGAACTGCATCTCTATGTAATTCTATTCACTGTTTGTATGACGCCTGTTAATTCTCTATGATTTAGTCACATAGCTATAAATGGAATTGTTGATTCATAAAGTAGTTTATTCCTTTTTGTACTTGGGTTTTGATCTAGATTCTTAACAAAGTATCTTGAAATGAATAGCTGTGACAGTTAATTTCAGCATCTGAATTCACATTTAATATGGTTCGACATGGGGATACCAACAAGTCAAGGTTGAGACTGCTAACTTCGTAAAGTTCATTTATTTTCCTAGGATCTGGTGATGCTGATTTCACAAAGCCGTGTCACGTGACAAACCTTACATGTATGTAATCCGCCCCTGCTTGTATCAGTGCAGTAAAGAGAGTGCCAAAACAACGCGATAGCCAATAGGATCTAGCCAATTAAGCCTTGTTTATGCTTGTTAAGTTCTATACTTTTGGATATTAGCAGTTCTTGAACACATACAAAAACCTTCATTCTTGTCTCTCCTTTTTTCTTTTTTCCTTTCCTGAAAGATCTGTACCTTATTATGTGTTGACTTCCTTGCTGTAATTTCTTTAGAAACAAGGACCTAATAAAAAATGATTTTGTCATTTAAGTGAGTCACTGTTTTGAATGCACAGCATAATAGATGAATGATCCAACAAAAAAGAAGTTGAACCTTGACAATCTATGTTTGCTCGAACTCTTCAAAAATGTCGACGGGTGCATGTCGGACCTCCAAAAATAGTGTATTTTTGAAGGATCCGACACAGGTGCAGCAACATTTTTGGAGAGTTTGAGCAACTTAGTTGCCAATAGGCCTCCTCTGTTTAGTATTAGATTTTGGTCAGTTGCTAATGCAATTCTAGATGCAATATCAAGCAGTTTAGTATACAGGGATTCCATTATGACCACTTGCTTTATATTTCTTGGATGCTGCTATTTCTGTTTCATATGCTGCATATTTTTGCAACCTCATGTTCTTCCTTTTGCAACTTGTTTATGGTGAACCATGGAGCAACGGGGTGGTCGATTTGATCACACAAGACCTCGCACAGCTTGCTGAATCTATCACTATTTCTAATCCATGCCATGGTTTGGATGGTTCTCCTGATTACCATAATTTGTTGACTGAATTATATGCCAGATTGCATATATCTCTGTTATGTCCCCTGCATCTCTGTAAAGCTTTCGTTGCTCCAAAGGGCTAAGCAAGTTTCCAGCTATGTTGCATAGATCCTTCTTTGTCTTTCTGATAGGTTCCTTATAGTACACCAACAATTTGCAAAAGAATTGACGTACTCTTGTTGGATATTTCCATACAACCGTGTTGAATACGTACCTGTAAATGAATCTGCACGACATTGGTGGTGCCTGCTGAATATGTACCTTTAAACGAGTCTGAACAACTGGTTCCCAGTAGACGTCCGAGAAGGGAGAACTTGCTTGCTGGTTTATGTGGTAAATATGTCTCAACTAGATCATCTTATGCCTTTAGTATTAGCAGGCCTTAATGTGTCTCCTGCTTGCATGATTAGAACCTTCATAAAGGGTTCCTATTCTAATTCCACATTTATATTACTTGTGTTTCTATGTTCTAGCTAGTCATATATGCATTGCAAGGTGAAAGGAATACTTTCCCTCTATTTGATTCCGCAAATAACTGTCTGTCAGTAGTTGGTTACTTTTAGCAGTGTCAGCCTTGTTGACTTTATAGATAAAAAAACTAATACTGTGATGGATACCAGAGGTTCATCACACGGAACAACTCAATGGTCAACATTACCTTCAAGGAGCGAACCAAATCGCGGATGCTATGGCCTAGTATTGAATACATAATAGGGACCTCAATATTTTTATGCTAAAGACTTTTCCAGGTGAGCTGCACGTTGTGAGTCAATAGCATGAATGGGTTGAGAAGGCCATGATGTTTAGGCAGGGAACTCGAGAATTGGCAGTCCGCTGTGGGAGGTGGATCGTGGACGAGCAGGTATTGATCCCTGACAAATCGGGAGGTGTGGCCGCAATAGCACTAGTTTTTATGTCTGTTGGCTTTTTTTCCTCCTCGATAAAGCACAAAGACTTCCACAAGGCATCAACAAAGAAAAAAGATCATCATCTGATCATCTTTTGCTGTAAATAGGTCTTAACATTTTTTTTGATGATCGTGGTGTCCGAGCCAGCTTTTGTGCATCTTGACCAATTCCCCGGAGACCTGACACCTCCTATCAACAAGAAGTACTAGATAACTCTATCTATCAAGGTTAGGCCACGGGGAAAGAATCACCAACGTGTTTTTGAATCATGTATACATGTTTACTAAGAATTTATAAATATTCCAATTAGATTTCAAATGGTTTGTGATAGAATTTCGAACTGGAATCCATAAAGTATTAAAAAATAAAAGAAAATCTTTTATAAGATTGAAAAATCAAGAATCCAACTCAAATAATGAATGGAACCTAGTTAAAGTCCTATTTATTCATAACCAATTATTAGTAGAATTGGGAAAAAGACACCACCAAATTATAAATAGGTATTGAGGACGTGGGAGAGGCAAAGAGAAACATAGCTTGAGACTTCAAACATGGAACAAATACTCAAAAATTTAAGAGCTTCTGCAATTACTACCACAAATCAGTCCCAATTAAGTTGTGAACTTGGAGATGACATGATATTCGAGATACTATCATGGCTCCCCGCCAAGTCTTTGATGCAATTCAAGTGTGTTTGTAAAGCTTGGTTACTCGTTCTCATGTCCGTGGTCTCTCAGCCACTCACCTGATGTTTGAAATGCACATTGTTCCTCCTCCCCGAAGTATAACACATATTCTTCCTCTTTTTCTCCGAAGTATAACAAAACGGAAAAAAGAATTTACTTTAAAACTCGCGCCTCATCATTATTCAGACACAAGTTCAAGGTTTATTTTTTGCTCAAATCAGTGCAATGGCCTTATTTGTTTCTATAAGGATAAAGATAAGTCTCAACTTCACTTGTACAATGTCACCACAGGAGAGATGAAAGTTTTGCCAATAAATTATAGTTTCGACAAGGCTCATTATCCTAAATTCTTTTTGGGATTTGATATGGTCATGGAAAAATACAAATTGCTTCATATCATTCACTATGAAAATCAAACAAAGATGGAGATTTTAACTCTTGGAACCAACTCATGGAGAGAAATAGAATTAATTCCTCAAAGTTATTTTCCCAAGTATTTTGTCAGGCAACATATTTTTCTCGATGGGATACTTTATTGGCGTTCCAATTCATCTGATAATTCAATCGACTACTTTAACTTCAGAGATGATAAGTTTGGGATTCTTTCAAAAGATGAGGTTAACAAACTTAGTATGAAATATAAGTTTGATAATAACAATAATTTGACGAAGAAGATTGCCAGCTTGCCTGAAGCAGAAAAGAGTATGAAGATAGGGTCTATTATAGCAACAATGAGCTTGATTAATATTTTACCAGCTAATATGGTGTTTCCTGATAATTTTAAGGTAGGACATTGTAGTAGATTTGTTGAGAACATTACCCCATGAACATTTGTTGAGGTTTAAGTTTGAAAATTAAATGAGAGAAATCGTGATTTTATTTAGTTTCTTGAAATCAAGAGTTTTTATGTCAGCTGAAATATAAAAGATTCTTACTATATACTTTTTATTTTTAGTTTGTGTGTAATTTCGAAATATGATCAATAATTCATTTTGCCGATCCCAATATGGATAGTGATTCATATAATTAGAGGGTTCAAACTCGAGACTTCTAATTAAGCTTGAAGGATTAAGTGCTAGAGCCATCCTTATCCGAGGAATGTCAATTGATACCCTTTTTATTGTAAAATTATATATATGTATTTTTTTTTATATATGTAGTTGAATTTTAAAACTTTTTTATATTTTGATATACTTAGTGAAAATCCTAATCAGCAACAATTCAACTTCACAAATTTTTCGAATAGTTCCTCGAAATTCATTCGAAATCCACAAAAATGAATCAAATATTTACATCGAGTAAAAATTTCCTTTCGAACTTGTTGAAATCATCATATCACTGATATGTGGTCGTGTTGACCAAAAATTAATCATGGCTAAATTTAACTTAACATTCAAAATTCAATCAAAGACTCGAATAATTCCCGAACACCTTGGGAGTCACACCAATCATTCAACAAAGTCAAAAATCACCTTATGAAACTAAAAAAATTATTAGCATTTGAATTCGAGCTCGTTAACTTAGAATGTTGATTTTAATCAAAATTTTAAAACTTTTAAAACTCACCCGAAACCCATTTGATCACCTAAAAAATCGTGTCACACCTCCACAAGTCACAAATGATATACAGAAACTATATGAAGGAGCAAAACAGAAAAAACCGCAAAAAACTCAAAACAATCATTCAAGTCGTTAAATCATCCATCATTAAAACACACATTCATCTTTAAACATAAAAAAGAAAAGTATCTAGACTACCAAAAAAAATAGTGATATCTACTCTCCAAGTCTATCTTGGTCTCTCTGGTGGCTTTCTCTATCGAATGATGTCTCTACTACACCTTCATTGATGTTATCTCTTTGGACCTCAATTTTTGAATTTGTCTATCTAAAATAACTATATGCTCAAAAGTCATATTTTGATCCAACTATGTCGTGTCTCATCAACTTATTTGGGATTAGAATGATACTTCGTCAACATAGACGCATGAAATATCGAGTGCACATCTAGTAGTCCTGAAGGCAAGGACAACTCATAGCCACCTCACCAGTGTACTGTAGCACCTCAAATAGACCAATAAACTTAAGACTAAGTTTGTCCTTCTTTTCAAACCTCAGGACAATTTTCATGGGCGATGTCTTCATCAATACCTTTTAGTCAATCATGTATTTCAAATCATAGACCTTCCAATTTGCATAGATCTTTTGCCTGCTTTAGGCTGTGCAAAGTCTACTCTAAATCACCTATTCACTTCGTCTAAAGAATCTCTCAACAAATCAATCCTCAAAAGTGTTGAACCAACCAACTGGAGACGTACATCTCCTACCATACGAAGCTTTAAACAAAGCCATTTAAATGAAAAATGATCATAAACAAACTCCGCCAAACACCTCTAGTATTATATAAGTCATTTGGTGCAATTTACCCATAGTAAAATAGGAAAAACAATTTCGGAAAAAAACAACTCACATGCTAGCAAACTCTATTTCCCCCCTTCAGTGTATTAGATATAATAATAATCTTAGGAATAAAATGCATGACTATTTTATCATGCGTTTGGTTTGGAGGTATTAGATAGTCTTGAAATTATTTATCTCATCATTTACACCTCATTGATGGAATAAGTAATTATATATACATGATAAAGTAATTTATCTCAAAACAATTAATTTCGAAATAACTTGTTTTCGACGAAACGACCCTTTCTTTAAAACCAATCTACTACTTACTAGGCTCAACCCGAACCGAAACGGCATTAATAAGAGCCAGCTCCTTTTCTTCTCCTCTCAAAGTTGAAACCCTACCCAGCTTTCTCAATTTCTACCTTCTCTTTCACAAGCAAAGAGGCAATTACAAATGGCTGAGGCAGCTTTGGATATGACTCTCGACGATCTCATCAAGAAGAATAAGACCGGTACCGGAGGTAAATCTCGCGGCAGAGGCCGCGGCGGCGATTCCTCCTCCGGTGCTGGACCTTCTCGACGGTTCCCTAATCGGTCTGCTAACCGAGCTGCACCTTATTCCACCGCCAAGGTTGAATTTTTTTTAATTGAAAAATATTGGAAATTTTTTCCGGATTTTGAACGTACTTCGTGTGGATGAAATTATTGTATCTGATCCAAGTTGCTGGCGGTTCAGGCCCCTGAAGCGTCGTGGAATCATGATATGTTCGCGGCAGATCAAGCCGTCGCCTTTGGACAAGCTGGTGGTCGGGCGTCTTCCATAGAGACTGGGACTAAACTCTACATCTCCAATCTTGATTACGGCGTCTCCAATGAGGATATCAAGGTAGTTTTTTTTTCTCCCTCTCTGGTAACTGTTACTGTTGTTATGTTCTTTGTTCAGAGAGTTTATGGATGAGTATGAGATTTATTGTCTTCTTTGGTAATGGAATAAAACAGGCCAATTAGTTTAGGATTGAAGCATACTCGTCGCTAATTTTAAAAGTTCAGTGTTTTTCTTTTCTTTTTCTTCCCTAGTCTCTTTTGATTACACTGTGAAATATCTCCGGATTTGTTGTCAAAGTTTTAACCTTTAATTATTTGTGATGCAATTGTCCTCGTGAGAATACTAAGATGAGAAAAAGGGAGATGAACATGATATCATAGTTAATGGACCGAGGAGGTAATTAAGATGTAACAAGAAAAAAAAAGGAGTTATGGAAGAAACTAATGGAGATGTAGCTGAAAAGGATAGAGTTGCCGGTCAAGATTAACTAGGTTAAGAAAGACATTAAATCGAAAGCAGACTCACCAGCTCTTCTGCTTATAAGGAAGTTTGTTTCCATAGGAGTTTGCACTATGTACTTGCATTGGTGTATGAAAAAAGGTGTACTGTTATTTTGTAAGTAGTGTGTGCAATCTCTTTTTGGAGGTTTATTGATTGGTCACCAATATTATGTTCATGTATTGAATTGCAGGAGCTCTTTTCAGAAATTGGTGACCTGAAACGTTATGCTGTTCATTATGATAGGAGCGGGAGATCAAAGGTATTTTGTTGACCTAGACTATGCAATTTAAAGGAAAACAATGTTGTTTGGCTGAAATTAGCGGAACACTGGAACTGCTTCTTCAGGGAACGGCAGAAGTGGTTTTCTCACGTAGACAAGATGCGCTGGCTGGTGTTAAAAGGTTCAACAATGTGCAGCTTGATGGGAAGCCAATGAAGATTGAAATTGTTGGAACCAACATTGTCACTCCTACTGCCCCTTTTCCCAATGGTGCTTTTGGTTTTGGAGATGCTAATGGAGTTCCTAGAAGGTATGCTCTGTTACTCACCAAGCTGTTAAATTGGATCAAAATTTTGTTTGAGATTTTTTCTATTCCTCTATTTGATGACATAAAATGAAAATGAGAATGAGCTTTTTTTATAAGATTGAACATCTAGCTAAGTGCTAATTGTTTTTATGTGCTTTATTCTGTATGCCAACCATTTGTAAATTTCTTTTACTCACAAACTGGCCTCTTCACCTACTCCTTAGAAAGGTCATGCAAAGAAGAAGTAAATATATTTGATCGTGGAGCTATGTTGCTCTTACTCTTCAAAAATATCATCGGGTGTGGGTCGGATCCTCCAAAAGTAGTTCATTTGTGGAGGATCCAACATGTGTGCGGCAACATTTTTGGAGAGTCCGAGCAACATAGTTGTGGAGCACATTTTTGTTTGTCGTTTCTGGGTGCTAATCAAGTTCTAAAGTGGTTTCACAAGACTGGTAACTGTAGTTCAGCAGCAGTAAGAAATTCATACATATTCAAACAAAGTGGAGATATTATCTAGTTTGGTCCGAGCTCTGCAGTTGAAGTGAGATAAATTAATGAATTAGCCAAAAATGATAAATGTGTGGTTGGTGTTGTAGACTTGTATTGGAGTTAGTCATGTGGATAGATCATACAGAAGTATAAATGAAACAACTATCGCGCAAAGGCCTCAGGGAACGTAAGCTTTGTTTGGCTGTAGAAAAGGAGAAAATTGAGTAAAATGTGGAGTTAGTAAGTAAACATTTCCTTTGTTTGGACAAGGGCATGGGGAGTACAGTTGTTTTGAGGAGACAATTTATAGGTCAAGAAAATATTGTCTCATTATGTCTTTCCTCTTCTATTTTGCATACCAAGCATGCTCTCTTCCTTTTCTTTCCCTTCTCTTCTGAGGTTTTCAAACCAAGGATTAAGGATATATAGGTAATGAATTCAAGAAGATTTGCATATAACCAAATACGTAGTGTGAAGGCATGAAGTGGATTATTGTTGGTCATCTTCTTGAAACTGAATTAGTGGAGAATCATTTTCATTCTTGTTGAGGTTTCTATCATAAATATCAAGAACTATTTAAAAAATAATAATACTAAGATTTTACTTCATTAACTTCCCTTTATTAGCTTCAACTGTCTTTAGTGTATGGAGTATTGGAAGTGTTCAAGAGGCATTGAATTTGATTTTTTTTTTTATGGGTATTAGCACACTAATAATTAATTCCACTGTTCGGCCCCTTGAATGTTGTTGTACTAACAAAGTTATCATGCAAAATGGAAGTTAGTGAAGAATTGAAATTGTACCACTTGTGACAAGAATTTCCATGAAGTGAGGTACATAACTTCAGTGTTGGATGCTTACTGTGCTGAGTGGTTAATGTGATGGCTTCAGTTTGAAATCCTTAAGAGTTCCCTCTCTGGTTTAGCGCCCTTTTTACTTGATTAAATGAATAATATGCTGACAACTATTAGCACTCACTCGGCTAATTGGATGATCAGTTAACTCATTGCAAGTGATTCAGCGTCAATTGACGTAAAAGATTTCCTCAATAGCTTAATCTCATATTTTAGTACTAGTTTGATTTAAATCTTCAGTTGAGTTATTCATTTGGTTTTGTCCTATCTTTTGATATTGTTTAACGTAGTTATATGATATAACTGGATTATGGATGTGGGATTAGTTTCCATTCAATGTGTTCTAATCATATTTCATTTGTGTTAAAACAGTGGTCAAGCAAGAGGTGGTGGTTTTGGGAGGTCACGGGTTGCCAGAGGACGTGGTCATGGATTTCGAGGAGGCAACAGAGGATGGGGAAGAGGAGGTCGTGGAGAAAAGGTATCTGCAGAAGATCTAGATGCTGATTTGATGAAATATCATACAGAAGCAATGCAGACGAACTGATGGGTCTGGTAGTAATGTTTGCCTCTACATCCAGTGCTTAGTGGAGCCACACCACAGACTCTCTGTACTTTAGCCTTTCATTTTCAAGTTGCAAGAAAGAAAGTACTTGTAGGAAAATTTCAGCCGTTCCTGTATGGGTATAATGCTTATTTTTTTTTCCCTCGCTTTGGATTTGTGACTTGGATGGAGTGATGTAATCTACTCAACTCTTTAATTTATGTAAGAGATGGATGATTGTAGTGGAAATGCTAATCCTTAGCCCATACCACGACAAGGTTTTGCCGATGGTGGCAGACACCAGCTGAAGGTGGTGGTCTGTGTCCTGAAGTCAATTATGCGGGCGTCAATTGTGAGGTAGTTTTTGTCACTCTATTCTTTGCCCCCTGATTTCACAATTGCAGTCTTTGTGCAATTAGCTTTACTCTAAGCTTCTATCTTGTTTTATCCAATGTTTGTAATAAGCTTTAAAAAGTTGACTTAGGAAACAGGTAATGGGATCATTATTTGCTGACTAAGTTGAATCGTTTGAATGAATTATGTCTTGTTTCAAATATATGGGAGGAGTAAGCTGAATTCTGGTGTTGCGGGGATCGCAGATTGCTCATTGTGCTGATAATACTTGATATCGCAGAGAAAGAGGCTTCATCCTCATTCTGTGAACATGACGTTTGACTGAAGTGACACTCTGCATTTTTACAGCTTTACAGAGCTTGTGCCTTGTACTGTAGAATTGCTTGGGTTTGCTGTGTTTGTTTATCGGTTATGTGCTTTTGAGTCTTAAATGCTGCTTCCCGAAAGTGGCTTGAATTTTCTTCAAGTCTATAGCTTCATACGGCTTGCATATTAGGCTATTTCTCATTCAAGTTCAGTGATTAAATTCTTGGCACTGAATAGAAAAAAATCATTTAATAGGTACACAGAAGGAAAACTAATAAGCGATTGGTCCAGAAGCTATATAAACTAAGAACCTGTTTCTTTATTTTCGTGTAAAGTCTTGAGTTTTTACTTGCGATAGAGATTAAGTTCTAATTCTCTTTAAGGAGAGTTCAGGCAATTTCAAAATATTTTAAAAAAAATTATAACAGAAAAAAAGTATGTAACTCTCATAAAGTAAGCACTTCGGATAAAATGTGATGATTTTAAACCAAAAGAAGATTTGGATTAAAAAAAATTATTCAAATCTCTCTTATCAAATTGATGGCTGTATTAAGTTACCTTTAGATTGGAAAAGCAACTGTGTCCTAAAGAGCTTTACTGGCATGGGATGCAAGTTTTGAACGGATTCCTTCTATTTCGAGGTGGTCTTTAATTATTGTCCCACCAATAGGTGATTTTTAATTTTGCCTCTGTGTTCAATTTAATGAAAATATGTAGGCCAAAGTATCCTTAACTATGAGCTAATTTTGCAAGACAAATTCAGAACTTTTGCTTTGTCTTACAATAGTTGGTTTGGAATCTGTAGGAACTAAATTTATGCTTTGCGAAAATTTTCTTTTCGATGTCAAGAATTAAAAACAACCGCAAAAAAGGGTAAGATTTGTTTGCTTAAAGGAGTTGCGGGATTGAGCATTATCAATTTGAAGATCCAGAACCAATCTGCTATCAACAAACTTGTAAGTGGAGAAAAAAAGAAGTTATAGATAACACCCTCAGAATGGAAGTCCCAAAGCAAGCATCTTTGGATGATAAGGAAAATTTTCAATATGAGAATATTGGGACGATGGTACTCGGTTGATCAAGCATGGGGAGTTCCATATTAAAGAGGGTTACATGATCTAGCCAAAAAGCAGTGGTTATCCTCTAGCTGGAAAGGCTTAGCACTACTAAGATGGGGCATGCCAGTGATGGCATATGCGTCTTGTATAAAAAAAGTAACCTAAGAGATGTCCTATTTGAATGTTGTTTCTCAAATGAGTTGTGCAAAAAGCTATGCAATGGTTCAAGTATCTGACTGCAAATGCTACAAGCACAAGACCTCAGAATGTCCTCTTGACTGTCTATAGCCTCTGGATTGAGAGAAACCAATGGCTGCATCACAACAGAGCTACCAACTTGAACATGGGCTCAACACCGCTATTTGCATTAAAGTTGAACACAACAGACCTCTTTTTGGTTTTGTGATTTCTTTGTTGTAGGACAATAGTTCCTACAAAAGGACTCCCTAAGCACCTTTCAAAAGATATGCTCTTTCCCTTTTTAACAACTCTTCAATTCTATCCTTCGAGTTCATTCTATACATCTTTAGTTCTTAACCACAAAATTCAAAAGCTTTTTTTTACTTTTTAAAATGCCGTGCCAAGTCAAATAATGAAATGGAGGGGGTAGTTTTTCAGTTTCTCTCAGAATTGCCCACTGGATAGTTGAGCCTTGTTTTCCAAGTCTACTTGGTGATTAATAAAAAGTTATCTTCAATTGCAAAAAAAAAGTGTGTTCCAAACATAACATAAGATAGTCCACAATTTATAACTATGATCCCTTAATACCACCAACCAAATCCCCTGAGTTGAGCTAAAATAAGAATGAATACTTAAAAGAGGATCCTGGCATTTTCTTCACCTACAACCTGAACTAAGAAAAGTAAAAACACACAAGTAGTATATCCGCTACAGTAGAAATGAGAACAATTCTACCTCTTTATCGTTCTACACCACCATGCTTCCGAAAACAATAATTCCCAATATCTTAATTACATGCAAGAAAAAACCTTTGATACATCAAGAGCCGAACTTCTTGACTAAAAAACATACAACATTACTCCGCACAGAGCTTAAATGTCTAACACCATTGGGCGACATCATTGCTCCTTTGGTCTACTCCTCACTTTATCCCAACTAGAAAATATTAATCTCAAAAGAGAATAGAACACAGCCAGAATGCATGACTTTATAAAGTTCCAAAATGAAGAAGGCCAATACCAAGGATACAGCAAACGGAAAAAGAGACTTATAATATGCCGAGGGTATCGTCCGACCTGAAGCAAGACATTAAATTACGTTAGAGGATAAAGTGGAACTCTACGACGAAGAGGAAGACGACAAAACTCCTAAGCTTGCGATATTCTCTTAATGGCAATCATAAGCTTCCATGTTGAAAAGGAAATACAGAAGGTAACAAAGGATTCCACATTTACCACAAACTGGCAAAGTAACTGAAACAGCTTTTCTAAGAAATTATCTTTGTATACCATCCACTTAAAAAAATACCACCAGTTCCACCTACAGATTAGGTTTACTCTTCTAGCCCGAATTTTTCTTCTCAACAGCTATGCACAAGATGTTACAAGCTAGTCCAAAAATATATGCAGCTTAAGCTTCAAGCTGCATTTCTGACTCTCAAAGAAAAAACTGGTAAAGACCAGAATATCTTTATTGTTTCTGTAATTCTTTATCTACTTCCTAGGTGCATTATGCATCAGGATACTTTGCTACACCGTTAAACATCTCATGCACAGATGAAAAGTAAATACATCTTATATCAATCCATAAATTGTCCGGAATACGACGAAGGAATGATATCAAACCATGAGGCTTTATTCAGATAATGGAGAGATTACTCACAGGATATAGCAAATCTAACGCATCCCATGCTGCATGGCGGACAGCTCTTGTTGGGTACATGGGAGCACCTGGTGACGTGAAGCTATACAAGCAAGTTTTCAATCTTGTACTAGTAGCCATTCTCAACTCTAATCCTGCAGAGAGGTCATTGTAAATGTAACTCCATTCTTTACAAAACCCATATTTATTACAAATTAGCTATAGAACTAGCTTTACCTTGAAGGACCTTCAATTGGGAGAGATAATGCAACAACACTGGCTCCACTTTTAGTTTTTGAAGCTGACAACATAAGTATAAATGAGAACAAATACAGGAAGAGTAAGGAAATGGCTTGGGATGTTGAAGATACTGCTCTTACCTGATCAGCTAGTTCAGTGACAAATATATCTGCTGCACCACCGATCAAGAAAGCATTCGGGAAATCAGGGAATTGCCTTAAGAAACTTCCTAGCTTGTCACCTGCAGAAAGATTAAACATAAGCATGCGTACTCAACCTTCTATGTGAGGTTACTGCTAAGATCGACTTACCTAGGTTATAGAAAAATATGAACCTTGAGAGGAAGAGAAATAAATCTCTTTGGGCCTGACAAGATGAAGACCGCAAATGATGTTAGGACATGCCCACTAAAATTAGACTTGCTTTGGCACACAGGAAAAGCAGAGGGGGCAAACATCAGACCTGCAAAGGGATCTTCTTCAATCGGTCAGGAACAAGGGCAACTTCCTCGAGCAGATACTGTTACACACATCCAAATAACTAATTATCACCATTTGCTTTGATCGATCAAAAAACAAACAAACAAAAACAACAGTTTTACTCCAAATCCTTGAAGAAAGTAGAAATCAAGTTACAGGTATTTGACCTTAAAAAGACTCTGGAAACGCCTTGTGTTTGTTTGGATGTCAATCCTGCAAAAAGGATATGTCAACCAATCACTTAACACATTTTACCATAACCCCCGCACCTCATCCCCGTACATATTCTAAAGCACACAATAAGAAAAAAAGAAGCACAGAGAAAATGTTGAAACCCAGAAGAGCAGGAATATATTTAAAGCATAAACCTGTCAGACACTACAGTACAGTTGGATAGAAATATTAAGCTGTCTATTCTATGAGCATCAACCGGGTAAATCTCTGAGAAGCAATATATATTAACGTGGATATGACCAATGCAAGAAGGTGAAGAGGTTTGCTGATACTGATTTGTAGACTAGTAAACTGATCCAACATGATGATACATTTTGTTCATGCAAGAGAAAATGAAAGCAAGAGCAACAACCAATGTTCCAGAATCGGCAAGAAAACTTAGGAAGGTTGCATAAAGGGAAAACAAGCGCTGAGGAGTATATAAAGCAACATGCCGTCCAGATTGTTGCCTAAAGAATAGACCCTATACAGTGAACTCTCATCACATTCGAACCTTGATAAATCTAAATTATAAAGATTTGTGCCGTTGAACTATTAGCAAGTTCAGCACTAGAATAGAAAACTCACATACTGGTAGCTTTACATACTTCCTATTCCACAGAAGCCGAAAATGAAAAGTGACATTAGCAATCAATAAAATCTTAAAATAAGACTGGAACTCATACCAGAATACATTTGTAGCTCCTTGAACAAGAGCTGATGAGTATCGGAGGAGGACTTCAGAATTTTCAAGTTGAACCTCAAACAACTGCAAAATAGAAGAGAATTTTTTTTAGACTAGTAATTTCATTACCGTTGTGTGAACAAAACACACACACCCCTCTCCTCCTACCCCCCTTCCCGCTTTTCTTCCTTGTGAGGTCCTTTTCCTTCCTCTCTTTTTTCCAGAGTTGGGAGTGGGAAGGAAGAGGCGACTTTGTACGAACATCTTGATAATATTTACAGATCACACCATGAGAATACGATCTTCACTCTTGGATATGCCTAAACACTTGAAGCTCTAAGAGATTCTAAGAGACACAAAAATATACCCCTCCAAGTCTTAAAGCAAAATGAGTGAAATCATTTGGGATGTCAATCCGGAGAGTAAAACCACTTTTGGCCCATTTGCTCACAGCATATACAAATATAATGACCAAATTCAAGCACAGCCCTCAATATTGTGAGAAACACATGATGCGAGGCCAAGAAAGAAAGATAAAAAGGCTCCTCATAAGTTGGAAAAAGGTAAAAGAAGAAAAACATGTACGATGAAGTCAATTGAAAAAGTTCATTATCAAAAAAGAAAATGAAGTCAATTGAAAAAGTTCAAGAAAATATCAACACCAGAGCTACAATATCATCATTAACTTGTGGGTCTGAAAACCATCTTTCACTCCTTGATCTGGGAGTTCTCATTACCACTACATACAGAGTACACAACTTAAAAGGGAAACTAAGATCATTGAAGGACGTAAAAATTCTACTAACCCACTTATGGAAAAGGAGTGAAAAAATATTTGCGGCAAAAGATTGGCTCCACAATTGGACTATCAAATCAAGGATCGGTTTTCCATTCTGAGGTACATGGACAAAATGATCAGCAAGCACATAGTAGTAGCATGTTGGTCCTTCAGCCCGTTCCTCTGCAACCGTAATAGCATCCTCGGTGCCGAGTATTATCTCTGTTAAGATGTTAAATCATAATATAAGTTCTCGTCCCTGATAGATCACCAAAAATGCTTCACATTAAAATTTTCCTCTAGCAGATGATATCTTGTGCTTTCTGGACACATTTAGCTTGAAGAACAGATTAACGAGATTCTTCAGATTGAAAATATTAGTTCAAACAGATAAAAATATTAGCTTGCAGTCTAATATTTCATTCCATACTTAATATGGGATATACAAATTTTAACACAACATTGTATTTTCGTTTGTCACCCAATTAGCTATTTCTCAGCGTTGCCTGATATAAGTTCTCATAAACATGCAAGGAACATTTTTTTTTTTTTTTTTCTGATAAGGAATGCAAGGAGCACTTTTATCATTTGAAAACCTCATATGGAAAAAATGCCGGTCCCAGAAATACCATCTCTATAATAATATTAGATGAAATGGGGTATTGCTACATTCTAAAACATACAGAGCACAACATTCCCTACACAAAAGGGCTCTAGTCTAGAACAGCTTCCAACCAGAGTACCAAATTCACTTGATGAATGAAATTGCAACAGTTCTCAATTAAAGATATCTTGCTAATGCAACTACCACACATTACACACATTTATTAACAGCATAGCATCTCTGTGACTGATATGGTTACATTAAATGACTCTCACAATAGCATTAAGATCAGACAAGTACTGATGTAGCGCTTTCTCAAGACTTACTGAAGTAGAATCCTCAGAAAAATTCACCATCTCAACTCTTTCATCTTTATTTTTTTTCAACTTGAGGATAGAGAAAAGGGAAATGGGGAGAGGATTACAAGGTGGGGAATCGAACCTCAGCAACAAGTGAAAGTCCAAGAAGCCAACCAACTGAGCTACTAAGATTCCCCACGATCTCAACTCATCAATGAGATGTAGATGTATCGTCATATCAATCATTCAGTTCACAAGAGAAGCAAAGAGATGAATAAAAGACCATATATTTACAGGAATCTATAATGGACAGGAATCCCAATCTTATATTCCAAAGGTTGCTTTAGAATTGAAGGTGCTCTATAGATGAAATTGGTAACATTAATATCAACAGATCAGTTATATACTTACCAAACAAAATGGAAAGTCACAGTCGAGTTAATTTTCACACACCGAGTGTTTATCAATTTTATCTTAGCAACATTAACATCTAACAGGCTAGCTTCATACTTACCAAACAAAATGAAAGTCACTATCAAGTAATTTTCAAAACACACGGAGGTTTTACAACCAAGCCTGCCCAATTTTACCAATAAACCTCCCAGATGACCCCTCTCCTCCTCTCCAAAAGCACCGCTTTTGATTAGTTATTGAGCTTCAGTAGAAAATACATATTAATTCAACAAATCTCTTTTTGATCAACCAAGACTTTATTTTGTTTGTCGTGGCTCACAACTAACAGAGCATGACATTTTATCTACCCCTCTCACAGTTTTTTAAGCCATACATATTCGTACAAAATGCAAGTAGAAAAAACTTTCTAAGTTTGCCATGCCTTTTTCACGTTTAACAATCAATACGTTGACTTTGTTTTCCACATCACGGGAATAATGTGCTTAACAAAAGCACCCTACCTAAGCCAGCAAAATACTAAAAGAAGAGTAATAAGTTTGAGTTACCTTTTGCTCGATCATCTACTTCCAAAGATATATCAGCAAATAACAAAAGAGCGCACACACCATAACCGTACCTAAGGCAGCAAAAAATGAGAGAGTAACAACTTTTGAGTTTACCTTTTGCTCGATCATCTACTTCCAAAGCTATATCAGCGAAAAGCTCTTGCAGCAAGTTACGCCTCTGTGACGGCGAGGTCAATGCCTGAACCAGAATTCGAAAAAGATGCATAGAATTCAACCAAAATACTGAGTCAATGAAAACACCGGAAAAAGGAAAAGAAAAAAGCGAAGACGCACAACACAAAATCAAAGCATATACATACACGTTGAAGCTTCTTTTCAATCTCTTGTGTAAGAGCTGTGAGGTAAGCGGAGGTTGAAACGGTAGCCATTGTTGATCTCTTAAAGATTGCCCTAAATCCAATTCAATTTTTCTGGATTTTAGATCACATTAATGATAAAGTTTGTGGTCAGACAAGATTTTACATTTACAGAGACTGATTTTGACATTCATTCATTCAAAGTATAAATAAACGAAAGCAATAATTCTAATTTTTCACGTGTAGTGGCGTTTATGGGGAAGGAAATGGGGCCAGATGGCTTGTGGTTTATTAATCCACGTTTGCTGCTTTTTTTTTTTTTTAATTTAATGAATCCATTTTGGATAATGGGGACCGAGAAAGTTCCATCGGTCTCCTCGATAAGGTAACGTTTTTCCATGTTAAATTTTCTATACATTAAATTTTAGGTTTAAAATATTTCTTCTTCTATCTATCTGAAAATAGAATAGTATTTGGTTTCAGTATCAATCCAAACAATCTCTAATCTAAGTTCAACTCTGCTTTATTATCCTTTGAGTGGATTCTTAGAAATCCATTCCTTAAGTATAATATTCACGTGAACTAATAATAATAGTCAAGTCTCACATATAGCATTTTATTTATGATTTCATTTAAAATGATAGATATGTTTATTCGTAAAATGGCAATTGAACAAAATCATTCTGAAGAAAGTTTACTCAAGTATCTCAACTGTTATATCATTATACACTAAAGGAAAAATAAAAATTGACTTTTTCCAATACCAAGCTAAATAGATTCGTCTAAAAGGAATCTGTAAAACTCCCACTCACGATCACTTGTACAATGCCTTCCAATTTCCGCCTGCAAAAACATATTAAAGGTGATCCACCATGAGAAAAGGAATAAAGTGATATCGTGAACCATCTGGAGCTATAAAATTAAAAACACGGGCATGTGCACCAGGTCTGTATGGGGAGGTTAGCTGCTTAAGGAGATAATGCCTCCATTCAATCTTCTTTAGAATTTTGTCCTTTAATTAAAGTTGAAATTTGAAAGCAATTCGTCACTTGAAACGTTCCTTCACCCCTAGATACTCACCGAGAAGATGCAGATCCCAAGAGTCTTCAATGCCAGTGTAACGTCATAGAAAACACGGGGTCTACCCTTTCCATCTAGCTCCACAGGATTAGCAACCAAAAGTTCAGTATCTGGCCCACGATTTGTGATAATTACACGTAGAGGATGAAGCATTTCCACCTTCAAGCGAGAACAAAGAGCATCTCGTCTATCTGGATCCACAATATTTTTTCCATCCTTCTGCCGAATAAAAAGGTCTAATTCCCTCTGACCCTTATTAACTGATGAAAATCGACCATAAGCAATCTAAACACAAGAAAGGTCAACTATCAGATTAACCAGGATTCTTCTCTAATTCATTATTTCGGACATAACCCGATGACAATAGAAATATAAACTGGAATGAAAGCAATGGATTTGGGAAAAAAAGATCTCATGTATGAATAACCAACTTTTTAGATATTTGACAAGTGTTATAGAACAAAGTTTATGAGATATCATTAAAACAGTAACAAGGATGAATCATCTTTCCTTCTTTTGATAGGTAAGTAAGCATCTAGTTTTCATTATGGAAGACAGAAACTTAAAAAAATAATTACCTACCAAGAGTACATTATTCCTTCTGTCCAATTTGACAATCCACCTTAAGTTTTACGTATTTGCTTTTCATGACAAACGTAGTTTTCCATCTCTATGTTGTAGATGAATAGAAGAAAGGATAAAGTTGTACTGAGAAAGTATAAGTGGGACCATTTAACCTCGGTAAATATATTAGAACTTTCAATTTAAGGAATGTGGACAACATCTTGAACACACCATAAAGAGAAGTTGGACAAGCATTTTAGAGAGGTAGTGTCATTTTACGTGAGGTTAAAGCCTAGAAGATGAACATATTTGGCGGAAAAAGATCAGCACCTAACACTGGGTTAGGAGACAAAATAAAACTACCAAAGGAAGTTTCTGCATAAGCATAATGTTTACCATTTCATCAAAGCGGAGACCGAAGACAAATTTGACAATATCATTGAACTTGCATCCTTAATTTTCTATATAGCAATAGACAATCCTACTTACTTAAGGTCCAATCTTTGCTAGTATTCTTCTAGTTTTGTTAAAGATTTATATGGTAGGAGAAAATGTAGAGAATTTCTGGTGATAGAGAAACTATTGTTTTATAATATTGTACAGAGATGGGCTCAAATGGAGCAACATGGACAATGAGTATTCATTTAATCGACTCAAACTCGCTTTGGTTGAGGCATATAATTTTTGTTTTTATTTTTGAAACAGGTAAGTATCAAACATAAAGTTATTGTTATTGCACTAATAGCGAATAATGCAATTATTGACTTCAAACTCATTGAAGTGGGGAGGGCCAATTCAAGTAACATGGCACTAATAGGTTACACTTGCAATATAACAATAAAAATGGAAGGCGAACGATAAGAAGTACAAAATTGTTAAATGTAAAAGTAAGTACCTAAATATTGCAGTCTTTCAATGTGCGCATAATGTCATAAAGAAAACCCTTGTGATCAACACAACCGATCTGAAGCAATGTATGCCCTGGGCTCAGGGAATTATCTATTGTCACACTAGCCTTCTTCAACTGTGTCATATCTGGGCTAAGAGCTTGTGTGAGAAAGACATTATCTGATAGTTCACACCTAAATAATTCCTCAGAAACAGATGGAGAAAGAGAAGAGATACATTGAAGATTGTCATACTGCAGGCCTGCTAACTGAAGCTCACAACTACATGATTGGCCCAGAACAGCATGCAACTGCTTGTATGTTTCATTTTGCCTCTCTTTTGTGTGTAAGAGCTCACTGAACATGAAATAAGGTAGATTTTAACATTAATGAAGAGACATCACCATCCATATATAGATATAAGATCTTTAACTCATACAGTAAACAAAAGTAGAAGTATTGTGCTGAAAGATCTAAATTTACAAAAATCAGAACTATATCACAGACTGACTGCTTAATATATTAAGAATATTTCATTTTTCATCATTAACCTCTCTGAATATTTGCAATAAAACAGGAGGAATGCAATTATTAAATTTAAGCAGAAAAAGGTAAACGGAAAATCATCTGCAGATTATATTTTTGTTAGTCCAATATAAATATGGATGAAAAAACTCTCTGCATGTCAGAAATGGATGTTATCTGTCTTCTGAACAAGGATATACTTAACATTCTTGAAAATTTGATACAAATAAAGCAACATCATTGGAGCAAATATAAGAATAACTTGTTTTTTTCAAATCAACTATATAAATTAGTGAGAGTCTAAAAAGAAGAAGCATCATGTAAGCCCCAATGTATTGAGGCAGAAAGACACAAGTAAGTTAACAAAAACAGTGTAGTTGCTCCAGTGTTGTGAAAGGCGATCGCTTTGTCGCCAATGGCGAGATACGAGGCTACCCTTCATCGTCTTTTAGCTTTGTGCTTGGCGATCTTCAAAAGGAGACGCCATGGCGAGAAAGGGGTCGCCTTTTGTATTTTCGTAAAAAAAGGCGACCAATTTAGGGTTTTAAAAGTTAAAAGTAATTTTAGGGTTTTTGACTAGATTCCTCTGGCGACCAACCAGACTTTTCCGGCGACTCCAAAGTCCAACCAATACATATTTCTTCTTTTCTTCTTCAGACTTCAGAGTCACTTCTACCTCTGTTTTGACTTGTGATCTGTTTTTTTCTCATTCAAGTTCTAGACTTTTAGTATGTACTATCTATTTTCAGTTTTTGAATTGAAATATTTGCTAATATGTTATTGCTATTGAGATTTTGATTATTTTATATTTGCAATTAATATTTTAATTTTTTGGTATTAATTGGCATCACACTTCAAAAAGGCAAGAGACCTTGTGGTGAGGCAGACCCCTTGTCACCTTTTATCGCCTTTCGCCGTCCAAAACACTGAGTTGCACTTTAAAAGGTGCTATTAGTTAATTTACTTGTAGAAATTTTATTTACTTAAACCAGGTTCCAAGTTCTCTTTTTTTCCTTAAGACCCCACTGTCCCCATCCACCCTGCATTTAACCCTACTTCTGTATTTGCCTGTTCAAGATTTGGCAACAAGAACAACGACAGATCCATTACAACTCTACAACTCAATATTCTCTAACCAAAATGCAGAAGAGAAATCCTTACGAGTGGTCTGTTATAAAGAAAATGTCCAGGACACGATCATCTGGAGTTGTTGTCACCTTTACCCTTTGGATGGTAAGCTCAAGCTCGCAGAGAACTTGGGTAACATCTATGGAAATCATGCACAATAACGTCATAAGAGAACAAACACTAGTCAATACGTAGAACGATTGCAAGAAATTTGTTTTTACCATGCAATAATCCTCTTCGGTCGCGGCTATAAAATGTCAGCAAGTATACAAGAGAAGAAGCTGAACATGGGGATGGTTCATTCAAATAGAATGAAACAGAGCATGACGGGCACACCGACAGAAGGCGCTCCTTCAAATTCACCCACCTTACAATAGATGAACTAGAGTGAGGAACCACCCATAATACCACATAGCACCATATCCCATCTGTTGAAACATCTGATTCATAGAAAACGTTGAGCACTTAGTTAAAGCTGATGAGAAAATGCATGAATGCAAGGAGCCTAAACTGCAAACTTTTATCAGATTGCAACAACTTCAACAAAGAATAAAAAAGGTTGACAACTGAAAAACACAGTTTAATAATCAGTGACAGTACATGAAAGATAAAAAAGGTAATTCCATAGCCTAGCTTCACATAATATGTGCACAATGTATAATCAATTATGAATCAATCAATCAACTGTGTCTTAATCCCGAACTAGTTCAGTATGTGCATAATAACAGGATAAGAAAAATATTACTTTTAAGCTACAACAACAACAACATGCCCACTGTAGTCCCACGATGTCGGGTGTAGGGAGTATAGAGTGTACGCAAACATTACCCCTAACTCAGAGGTAGAGAGACTGATTTCGATAGACATTCAGGAAATTTTCTGTTCACTAAAACATTGCATTCAAACCATAAAATAGTTGAGAAGCTTCCCCTTAACATGAAAGACTGAAATAGATTGTTAGGGTCTGAAAATCAGGTAAGATGTAGTGCATACCCAACATTCAAAACCTTAATCCCAAACAAACAAAATAAAACTAAAAAGTGAATATGCAGAAAACGAGTAGCTGAATATAGCAAATTATGAGATATAAGAATACCTCCTTTGGTAATGTAGAGTCCGAAATCGAGAATAAAATGGCAAATATCACATCCGAGGCTGGTTTTATCTGGACAATTCACCGTAATAACATAAGGTTCATCGGACCTTTTCCCTTTCTGGATCATTACGGCATCATCCATCGGCAATCCCATGCCGGAATTATATCAAAACAAAGTAAGCAGCCGTCCGCCGTTCTAGTTTCGGAATTTTCCGGCAACAATTCTAGAACATTTCGTGATTAGTTGGTCAGAAATATTCCCGGTGAAGCAGGTATTCTATTTTTCTGACATATAAAATGGAAGTCCGATATATTGGAAGAAGGGAGGTGATCCACGCGTTAATTGTTATTGTGAGATTATATTTCATCTGTATATCCTAAAACTTGAGGACTGCATTTGCTAATTTTGTATTTATCTGTCTTAATTTTCTTAATACACATAGTCAACTCCTGTTACTTGTAATAAGTATTGTGAATATTTATCCATTTCTGAAGGTGAATATGTCAAAATGTGATAAAACTATGAATAAGAAAATATTCATATATAGTTGAATAAATATCACATCTCACTTCTAAAGGAGGTTTGAGAGAATAAGTTTTTTTTTATATATTTTGACATACTGATCATTTGGTCAAGTACTTTAAGTACATCATAAATATTGTAATATGTTTTATTTTGAATAACTAAAGGGCGAAAGAAAAAAATAATTCCTTCCTATAAAGGTTGTGGCCATGATGAACAAAATAAAAATTGTGTGGCAACACAAATTTGTCATTGGTTGTCAAGAAACAAGTCTTGCATGTAATAATTTTAACCATGACAACAATAAGAATAATTTTCTCCTTGAAGAAGATGTTCACCATACGAATGGTGTTGTGAATTTGAAGTAGTACACAAAATTAATTGAGAGCTCCAAAAGGGTAATTTGTTACTATCCGGAGGAATGAAATTGTTCATAATATTGGGGTTGTAGTAAGTATCAAATCAAACTTTTTAAGTTTCAGAGGAATTAAAAAGAAAGATTATTATACTGAGACTATAAATTATGGGAAGATTTAATATCTTCAGATTACTACAATCGAAGCGGGTTATAAATATTTACATAAGAGATTACATATTTTTTTCCTCTTGTTTGTTGTATACAAATATGGGCATGATGATGGAATCACATCCAAAAGAAACTAAAAGTTTACTAAAATAAATATCAGTTGGCATAACCGATTGGTCATTCCGGTTCAAATATGATGCAAAAGAAATTGAAAATTCATGTGGATATATGTTGAAAAAATAAAAAGATTCTTCAAGAATTCTCTTGTGTTGCTTGTTATCATGATAAAATGTTCATTGTACAAGTTAAGGTTGGGATTGTATCCCCTGAATATATTTAGAACATATAAAAAGGTGAATATGGGCTCATTCACCTACCAAGGTCTTAAGGGACGCCCACAAAACATTTTAGCCAAAAATGGGTCGGGATCACGTATTAACAAAAATTCATGAACTATAGTATACGTAAAATGGTAAATATGGTCATTCCTGCTATAGGCCTCGTTTGAACTTGAAAATGTGGATGTTTGTCCCTCGGGACCAACTCACGCCATTAATAAGGTCTTAACGGACGCCCACAAAAATTTTTGGCCAAAAACAGGTCGTGATCACGTATCACCAAAAATCCATGGACTATAGTGTCACGACCCAAGGTACTCCCTAGACGTAACATGGTGTACAAGACCCCAAAAGGCCTCATACAAGCCACTTAGCATACATACATACAAGATCATAGAGATTAAGAGTTCAAAAGAGATTGCCACAGCAAAAGCTTTTTAAGAAAATAGCGGAAGTCCACATCTCATGTCTCAAAGCGAATCTAATCATAAGATTGGAAAATAAGGTTTCGGACGTAACCCAATACAATGTCAAAAGAAAAGAACATAAAAGTAAGAACAACTAGGCTATGTCCTCGAATGGATGAGGACTCACCAAGTCTTCACAAATCTTCTACTAAGCTCTAGCCACGAGTGGATGGTGAATCGCCAAGTCCTACATGAACAAGTCAATGTAGGCAAGAGTATGCGTTAGTACAATCAAGTACCACGTATGATAGCAATGCACATAAAACATTTAAAGCATGTTAAAATGGGACAATTTCGGGACATGCAATGGCCAAACTAAAACATGATAGAGCATGAAAAACATAAGGAATAAACCAAGGTCAAAGCAAGCTTAACATCTTTACTTTACTTTACTTGAGAACATCATAACAACACTTTTGTTCATTAGTTGTGGGAAATAGCCTTAACCGACATATAAGACCATGTGAGCTATCAACATGGAATCTGGTGTCTACCCTACACCGAAAGAGGGTTGCCCTACTTGCCAAGGTAAGACCATAACTTTTTAGATTCGTGGATCCACTAGCTATTGTCTATCATAGACCATCATCCTATGGTGGCACATAGTTTATGGGACATGAGTAATCGCCACTTGTCCACTAGGTGCTAAGCATAATTCCCACGAATTAATAATAGTTCAATTATCATAGGTAGACATGGGTGATCGCCTCTTGTCTACGTTAGGGAACGTAGGTGATCGCCTCTTGTCCCTTAATTAGAATAGCTCCTTAAGAATATGGGTAATCGCCTCTTGTTCATTCAAATTCATAGTGTGAGTATTACGTGAGAAACCCTTTCACAACTCAACAACAACATCATCATATCATAAAACTTTGGTACTTCAATCTCAAAGCACCCTTAATTCATTATTAACTTCATATGAGACATGCATAAATTTATGGACTTCATCCTTTCATAGTTCATCATGCTCATAACTTACAAACCATAGGGTTTACATAGCTTCATGATAATTCTTCTTACATCATGCAATTGAATGCAAACTCATGCTTGGAAAACCATAAACAAGGCAATTTATCCATAATTGTAGGAACCCACATAGTAGAGAAAAAATCATGCTTTTGATTTTGAATATGCTTAATTCCATAAAATCATCCTTAGTTCATTCATAAATCGTGCATGGATTCATAGAGATTTCATAAAATTCATCACTTCATAATTCAACCCACCAATCAAAGTATAGATTTCGAAATTTAGGAAAATAGCATGGGTTCATCCAATTCTACATCAAATCATATAAATCACGCTAATTCGTGCACTAAATTACTTTATCACGCTAGATCGTGCACTAGGAATCATGAAATCAACAATTGGAAATCATAATTGAAGAATCCATAAGAATTGATCAAAACCCTAACTCAATTTAGGGAATTGAACCTTGAAAATTGAAGAGAACTAGGGACCCATTGGAGGAAAGGGCTCCAATGGTGAATGCTAACATACCTCAACAAATCCCACAAGAAGTTGTTAGGAATCAATGACCTTCAATGGAGGATCCTAGCCCTTCTTCTTCCTTGAAAATTGAGAGAACTTTTCTAGAGAGAGAAATATTTGAGAGAGGAGTAAATTCGGGAATGACTTAGAATGAGTAAAATTAGGCTTAGGAAGCTTATATAGGGTCTGGTCTAAGGGCATAACCGACTTAGATTAGGAATTAGATATTTAGGGAAAAGATGAAAAAACCCTTAATTAATAACTGTCGGGGCCCATCGACGGTCGGGACTTACGGTCCGTAAGTCAACCTATGGACCGTCCTGTCCCTCCGTCGATTGGTTGAGAGATTGTCAACTTAGGCTTTCAATTGACGATACCCATGTACGGCTCGTAGTCCCAACGACGGGTCGTCCTATTGCTCCGTCGGTCAGGGTTGTGAAACTTGGCATCCTTAGGACTTTCAGTGGCCAACTACGGTTCCCACCTACGGTCTGTCATTCCATCTATGGTCCGTAGGTGGCCTCCGTCACTGGCACATGAACCCAGAAAAATTTCAAAAAATTTCCACCCTTGAATCCGGGGTATTACATTATCTCCTCCTTGGGAACATTCGTCCTCAAATGAGAATCAAGACATCATAAGGAGGGTAAGACACAAGAGCTAACAACCCAACCTAGCATGTAATCGCATAAATGCACATATCCGAGGAGGAAACATAAACTCCAAGCTAAAGCATGTTCAACACACCATGTCATGACGACTTTATGCAACTCATACTCAATGCACATAAACTATAGATAAATCAATTAAGCTAGCCCATTTTCAGAACATTAGACTTTTCATGAACATGCATAATCAAGGAATCATGAAAATGACTAAGACACATGAGACCAAAAGAATGAACCATGAGGCACTAGGTACCTCAAGCTGGAGTAGGATTGGAAGGAAAGAGATGAGGATATCGGGATATCATATCGGCCTCGGCCTTCCAAGTAGCACCCTCAACCAATTGATTCCTCCAAAGAACTTTCACGGAAGCAACTTCTTTATTTCTTAGCTTCTAGACTTGTCGGTCTAAAATCTCAATCGGAACTTCTTCATAGGAAAGACTATCCTTTATGCCAAGATTCTCTAATGTCACTATAGACGTCGGATCACCAACACATTTCTTCAACAATGGACATGGAAAACCGGATGCACCGATGCCAAATCATCAGGCAAGTCAAGCTCATAAGCAACCTTACCAACACGTCTCAGAATCTGATATGTGCCTCCATAACGGGGACTAAGCTTCCCTTTCTTCCCGAATCTCATCATGCCCTACATGGGTGAAATTTTCAAGTAAACCCAATCCTCAACATCAAATTCTAAATCTCTCCTTCTAACATCAGCATAGGACTTTTGTTGACTTTGGACCGTTTTCAACCTTTCTCTAATAAGCCGAACCTTATCCATAGCCTCATGTATCAACTCGGTGCCTATCAAAGCAACTTCACCAACTTCAAACAAACCTATAAGAGATCTATACCTCCTACCATAAAGAGCCTCAAATGGAGCCATACCAATGCTACAGTGGTAGCTATTATTATAAGCAAATTCAATTAAAGGCAAATGATCATCCCAATTACCCTTGAAATCAATTACACAAGCTCTCAACATATCTTCCAAAGTTTGGATGGTACGCTCAGCTTGCCCATCGGTTTTGGGATGAAAGGCCGTACTAAGCTTGACACGAGTACCAAGGCCCTTTTGGAAAGACTTCCAAAATTGAGAAGTGAATTGTGCACCACGATCGGAGATAATGGATAAAGGCACTCCATGCAGCCTCACCATTTCCCTCAAATACAACTTAGCATAATCTTCCGCCGAATAAGAAGTTTTGACGGAAATGAAATAGGCTGATTTCGTAATTCGATCTACAACAACCCAAATTGAATCATATTGTCGTCGGGTGCGTGGTAAACCAACAATAAAGTCCATGTTCACATCTTCCCACTTCCAAGTAGGAATACTAATATTTTGTGTCAAACCTCCCGGCTTTTGATGCTCAACTTTCACTTGTTGGCAATTAGGACACTTAGCCACAAATTCCACAATATCCTTCTTCATCCCATTCCACCAATAGATCTCCCGCAAGTCACGGTACATCTTGGTAGCTCCCGGGTGAATGGAATATCGAGAACTATGGGCTTCCGATAAAATTTGTCCTCTTAAGTCATCTACATTGGGAACACACAAATGACCTTGATAGCGAAGTACACCATCTCCCCCTTGGGAGAAAGCCTCTACGGACTTTTTGAGCACCGCTTCCTTCAATTCAACCAAATTAGGATCAAGATCTTGTTTAGCCTTTACATCATGCACAAAAGATGATTCGGAACCATTGTGAACCATAACACTACCTTTAGTGGAATCAATCAACCGAACACCCAATCAGGCCAATCTATGAACATCAAGAACCAACTCTTTCTTACCATCCTCAACATGAGCAACACCACCCATAGATAACCGGCTAAGAGCATCCGCCACCACATTAGCCTTGCTGGGGTGATAGAGGACACTCCTATCATAATCTTTTAACAACTCAAGCCACCTTATGTGACGAAGGTTCAGGTCTTTTTGCTTAAACACATATTGTAAACTCTTATGGTTCGTAAAGACATCAACATGTACCCCATACAAATAATGCCGATCGCTAATTCTAGGTCATGAGTAGGATAGTTCTTTTTAGCACCTTGAGTTGTCTTGAAGCATAAGCAATAACTTTCCCATTTTCCATAAGAACACATCCTAGACCAATTCTTTAGGTGTCACAATAAACCACAAAACCATCGGATCCTTCCGGTAGAGTAATATGGCCATATTCCCGCTCTAGGCCTATCTTGAACCTTAAAATGCAGACGTTTGCCCCTCGTGACCAACTCACGCCATTAATAAGATCTTAACAGACCCCCACAAAAATTTTTAGCCAAAAATCCGTCCAGACTTCGTATCACCAAAAATACGTGGCCTATAGTACACGTAAAACGGCAAATATGGCCATATTCCCGCTCTGGGCCTATTTTGAACCTCAAAATGCAGATGTTTGCCCATCGGGACCAACTCATGCTATTAATAAGGTTTTAACGGACCCCCACGAAAATATTAAGCAAAAAATCTGTCCGGACCTCGTATCACCAAAAATCCGTGTACTATAGTAATGTAAAACGGCAAATATGGCCATATTCCCGCACTGGGCCTATTTTGAACCTCAAAATGCAGACGTTTGCCCCTCGGGACCAACTCACAAAATTAATAAGGTCTTAACGGACCCACAGGAAAAAGTCCAGCAAAAAATCCGTTTGAACCTTGTAAAACAAAAAATCCGTGGACTAGAGTACACGTAAAAAGGCAAATACGGCCATATTCCCGCTCTGGGCCTATTTTAAACCTCAAAATGCAGACGTTTGCCCCTCCGGACCAACTCATGCCATTAATAAGGTCTTAACGGACCCCAACAAAAAATATCGGCCAAAAATCCGTCTGAACCTCGTATCACCAAAAATCCGTGGACTATAGTACACGAAAAATGGCAAATATTTCAATATTCCCACTCTAGGCCTATTTTGAACCTCAAAATGCAAATGTTTTCCCCTCGGGACCAACTTACGCCATTAATAAGGTCTTAATGACCCCCACAAAAAATTTCGACCAAAAATCCGTCAGGATCTCCTATCACCAAAATTCCGTAGACTATAATACACGGAAAATGGAAAATATGGCCATATTCCCGCTCTGGGCCTATTTTGAGCCTCAAAATGCAGACGTTTGCTCCTCGGGACCAAATCACGCCACTAATAAGGTCTAAACGGACCCCCACAAAACATTTCAGCCAAAAATACATCTGGACCTCCTATCACAAAAAGTCCATGGACTATAGTACACGGAAAACGGCAAATATGGCAATATTCCTGCTCTAGGACTATTTTGAACCTCAAAATGCAGACGTTTGCCCCTCGGGACCAACTCACGCCACTAATAAGGTCTTAATGGATCCCACAAAAAATTTCAGCAAAAAATCCGTCCGGACCTCCTATCACAAAAAATCTGAGGACTATAGTACACGGAAAACGATAAATATGACCATATTCCCGCTCTGGACCTATTTTGAACCACAAAATGCAGACGTTTGCCCTTCGAGACTAACTCACGCCATTAATAAGGTCTTAACGTACCCCCACAAAAAATTTTGATCAAAAATCCGTTGATCCTCCTATCACAAAAAATCCGTAAACTATAGTACACGAAAAATGGCAAATCTTTCCATATTTCTGCTCTGGGCCTATTTTGAACCTCAAAATGCTCACGTTTTCCCCTAGGGACCAACTCACGCCATTAATAAGGTCGTAACGGACCCCCACAAAAAATTTTGGTCACAAATCCGTGGACTATAGTACAAGAAAAATGGCAAATATTGTCATATTCCTGCTCTAGGCCTATTTTAAACCTCAAAATGCAGACGTTTGCCCCTCGGGACCATCTCAAGCCATTAATAAGGTCTTAACGGACCCCCAATGAAAATTTCGGGCATAAATCCATCCGGACCTCCTATCACCAAAAATCTGTGGACTAAAGTACACAGAAAATGGGAAATATGGCCATAATCCCGATCTGGACCTATTTTGAATCTCAAAATGCAGACGTTTGCTGCTTGGGACCAACTCACGCCATTTAAAAGGTCTTTCCGGACCCCCACAAAAAATTTTGGCCAAAAATTCGTCCGGATCTCCTATCACAAAAAATTCGTGGACTATAGTACACGGAAAATGGCAAATAGGGCCATATTCCCGCTCTGGGAAAATTTTGAACCTCAAAATGCAGATGTTTGCCCCTCGGGACAAACTCACGCCTATTAATAAGGTCTTAACGCACCCCCACAAAAAATGTCGGCAAAAAATCCGTCCGAATCTTCTAACACAAAAAATCCGTGAACTATAGTACACGGAAAACAATAAATATGGCCATATTCCCGCTCTAGGCCTATTTTGAACCACAAAATGAAGACATTTACCCTTCGAGACCAACTCACGCCATTAATAAGGGCTTAACGTACTCCCACAAAAAAATTCGGCAAAAAATCCGTCTGAACCTCCTATCACAAAAAATCCGTAGACTATAGTACACGGAAAATGACAAATATGACCATATTCCCTCTCTAGGACTATTTTGAACCTCAAAATGCAGACGTTTGTCTTTCGGGACTAACTCATGCCATTAATAAGGTATTAACGGACCCCCACAAAATATTTGGCCAAAAATCCGTTCGGTAATCCTAAAACAAAAAATCTGTGGACGATAGTACACGGAAAACGACAAATATGGCCATATTCCCGCTCTGGGCCTATTTTGAACCTCAAAATACAGATGTTTGCCCTTCGGGACCAACTCACGCCATTAATAAGGTCTTAACGGACACCTACAAAAACATTCGGGCAAAAATCCATCCGAACCTTCTATCACAAAAAATTCGTAGATTATAGTACACGAAAAATGGCAAATATGGCCATATTCCCACTCTGGGCCTATTTTGAACTTCAAAATACAGACGTTTGCCCTCGGGACCAACTTACGCCATTAATAAGGTCTTAACGGATCCTAACAAAAAACTTCGGCCAAAAATCTATCCGGACCTCCTATCAACAAAAATCCGTGGACTAGTACACGAAAAATGGCAAATATGGCCATATTCCCACTCTGGGCCTATTTTAAACCTCAAAATGCAGACGTTTTCTCCTCGGGACCAACACACGCCATTAATAAGGTCTTAACGGACCCCCATAAAAAACTTTGGCTAAAAATCTGTCCGGACCTCCTATCACAAAAAATCCATGGACTATAGTACACGGAAAAAGGCAAATACGGTCATATTCCCGCTCTTGGCCTATTTTGAACCTCAAAATGTGGACGTTTGCCCCTCGGGACCAGCTCACGCCATTAATAAGGTGTTAACGTAAATCTAGATAAAATTTCGGCCAAAAATCCGTCCGGACCTTCTATCACCAAAAATATGTGGACTATAGTACACGGAAAACGGCAAATATGGTCATATTCCAACTCTCGGGCTATTTTTAACCTCAAAATGCAGACGTTTGCTCCTCGAGACCATCTCACGCTACTAATAAGGTCTTAACGGACCCCCACAAAAAAGTTTGGCCAAAAATCCGTCCGGGCCTCCTATCACCAAAAATCCGTGTATTATAGTACACGGAAATCAACAAATATGGCCATATTCTCGCTCTGGGCAAATTTTTAACCTCAAAATGTATGCGTTTGCCCCTCGGGACCAGCTCACGCCATTAATAAGGTCTAAACGGACCCCCACAAAAATTTTCGGCCAAAAATCCGTCCGGACCTACTATCAGAAAAAATCCATGGAGAATAGTACATGGAAAATGGAAATATGGCCATGTTCCCACTCTGGGACTATTTTGATTCTCAAAATGAAGACGTTTGCCCCCGTGACCAACTCACGCCATTAATAAGGTCTTAATAGACCCCCAAAAAATCCGTTCGGACCTCCTATCACCAAAAATCTGTGGACTATATTACACAGAAAACGGCAAATATGGCCATATTCCCGCTCTGGGCTTATTTTAAACCTCAAAATGTAGACGTTTTCTATTCGGGACCAACTCACGACATCAATAATGTCTTAACTAACACCCATATTAAATATTTGCAAAAAATCCGTCTGATCCTATTATCACCAAAAATCCGTGGACTATTGTACACGAAAAATGGCAACTATGGCCATATTCCCGCTCTGGGCCTATTTTGTACCTTAAAATGCAGATGTTTGCCCCTCGGAACCAACTCACGCACTTAATAAGGTCTTAACGGACCCACAAAAAATATTTCGGCCAAAAAACCCTCCGGACCTCCTATCACAAAAAATCTGTGGACTATTGTACACGGAATATGGCAAATATGGCTATATTTCAACTCTAGGCCTATTTTGAACTTCAGAACGCAGACGTTTTCCCCTCGGGACCAACTCACGCCATTAATAAGGTATTAACGGACCCCCGCAAAAAAACTTCAGCAAAAAATACATCCGGACCTCCTATCAACAAAAATTCGTGGACTATTGTACACGAAAAATGGCAAATATGGCCAAATTCCCGCTCTGACCTATTTTGAACCTCAAAATGCATATGGTTCGCCTTGAGACAAACTCATGCCATTAATAAGGTCTTAACGGATCCCCATAAAAAAGTTGGCCAAAAATCCGTTCGGACCACCTATCACAAAAAATCCGTCAACTATAGTATACGGAAAATGGAAAATATGGCCATATTCCCGCTCTGGGCCTATTTTGAACCTTAAAATGCAGACGTTTGCCCCTCGGGACCAGCTCACACCATTAATAAGGTCTTAACGAAACCCCTCAAAAAATTCCGGCCTAAAATCAGTTCGGTCGTCCTATCACAAAAAATCTGTGGACTATAGTGCACGGAAAACGGCAAATATGGCCATATTCCCGCTCTGGGCCTATTTTGAACCTCAAAATGCACACGTTTGCCCCTCGGGACCAACTCATGCCATTAATAAGGTCTTAACGAACCACCATAAAAATCTCTAGCCAAAAATCCATCCGGACCTCCTATCACAAAAATTCCATGGACTATAGTACACGGAAAATGGGAAATATGTCCATCTTCCAGCTCTCGGCCTATTTTGAACCTCAAAATGCAGACCTTTGCCCCTCGGGACCAGGTCACGCCATTAATAAGATCTTAACGGACCCCAACAAAATAATTCAGCCAAAACTCCATCCTGACCTCCGATCAACAAAAATCTGTGGACTATAGTACACGAAAAACGGCAAATACGGCTATATTCCCGCTCTTGGCCAATTTTGAACCTCAAAATGCAGACGTTTGCCCTTCGGAACCAGCTCACGCCATTAATAAGGTGTTAACGTAACCCCAGATAATATTTCAGCCAAAAATTCGTGCGGACCTCCTATCACCAAAAATCTGTGAACTATAGTACACGAAAAATGGCAAATATGGTCATATTCCCGCTTTAGGCCTATTTTGAACCTCAAAATACAGACGTTTGCTCCTCGGGACCAGCTCACGCCATTAATAAGGTCTTAATAGACCCCCACAAAAACTGACAGCAAAAAATCCGTCTAGACATCCTATCACAAAAAATCCGTGGAATATAGTACACGAAAAACGGCAAATATGGCCATATTCCCGCTCTGGGCCTATTTTGAACCTCAAAATGCAAACGTTTGCGCCTCGGGACCAGCTCACGCCATTAAAAAGGTCTCAACGGATCTCCATAAAAAATTTCGGTGAAAAATCCGTCCGGATCTCCTATCCCCAAAAATCCATAGACTATGGTATACGGAAAACGGCAAATATGGCCATATTCCCGTTCTTGCCTATTTTGAACCACAAAATCCAGACGTTTTCCCCTCGGCACCAGCTCACGCCATTAATTAGGTCTTAACGGAGCCTCACAAAAAGTTTCGGCAAAAAATCCGTCCGAAACTCCTATCACAAAAAATATGTGGACTATAGTACATAGAAAACGGCAAATATTGCCATATTCCCTCTCAGGCCTATTTTGAACCTCAAAAATGCAGACGTTTGCCCTTCAGGACCAGCTCACGCCATTAATAAGGTCTTAATGGACCCTCACAAAAAATTCTGGAAAAAATCCATCCGGACCTCCTATCAAAAAATATTTGTGGACTATAGTACACGGAAAACGTCAAATATGGCCATATTCCCGCTCTGGGCCTATTTTGAACCTCAAAATGCAGATGTTTGCCCCTCGAAACCACCTCATGTCATTAATAAGGTCTTAACGGACCCCCACAAAAAATTTTGTCAAAAAATCCATCCGGACCTCCGATCACAAAAAATCCGTGAACTATAGTACACGAAAAATGGCAAATATGGCCATAGTCCTGCTCTGGGCCTATTTTAAACCTCAAAATGCAAACGTTTGCTCCTCGGGACCATTTCACGCCATTAATACGGTCATAACGGAACCCGACAAACAATTTCGACTAAAAATCCGTCCGTACCTCATATCACAAAAAATCTGTGGAATACAGTACACGGAAAACTGCAAATATGTCCATATTCCCGCTCTGGGCCTATTTTGAACCTCTAAATGCAGACGTTTTCCCCTCGGAACCAGCTCACGCCATTACTATGGTCTTAAGGGACCCCCACAAAAGATTTCGGCCAAAATCCATTCGGACCTCTTATCACAAAAAATCCGTGGACTATAGTACACGAAAAATGACAAATATGGCCATAATCCCGCTCTGGGCCTATTTTATACCTCAAAATACAGAAGTTTGCCCCTCGAGACCAACTCACGCCATTAATAAGGTCTTAACGGACCCCCACAAAAATATTCGGCCAAAAATTAGTCCGGACCTCCTTTCACCAAAAATCCATGGAAACGTTTGCCCCTCGGGACCAACTCACACCATTAATAAGGTCTTAACGGACCCCCACAAAAACTTTCTGGAAAAAATCCGTCCGGATCTCCTATCACCAAAAATCTGTGGACTATAGTTCATAGAAAACGGGAAATATGGCCATATTCTCTCTTTGAGCCAATTTTAAACTTCAAAATGAAGACGTTTGCCCCTCCGGACCAACTCATGCAATTAAAAAGGTCTTAACAGACCCCCATAAAAAATTTCGGCAAAAAATTAGTCCGGACCTCCTATCACCAAAAATTCGTGGAATATAGTACACGAAAAACGATCAATATGGCAATATTCCCGCTCTTGGCCTATTTTGAACCTCAAAATGCAGACGTTTTCCCTTCGGGACCAACTCACGCCATTAACGAGGTCTTAACGGACCCCTACAAAAAATATCTAGAAAACAATTCCGTCCGGATCTCCAATCACCAAAAATTCGTGGAGATAGTACACGAAAACGGCAAATATAGCCATATTCCCGCTCTCGGCCTATTTTAAACCTCAAAATGCAAATGTTTGCACCTTAGGACCAACTCACGCCATTAATAAGGTCTTAACGGACCCCACAAAAAAGTTCTGGCAAAAATCCGTCCGGACCTCTTATCACCAAAAATCTGTGCACTATAGTACATAGAAAATGGGAAATATGGCCATATTCCCTCTCTGGGCCTATTTTGAACCTCAAAATGCAGACGTTTTCCCCTGGAGACCAACTCACGCCATTAATAAGGTCTTAATGGACCCCCACAAAAACTTTCTGCAAAAAATCCATCCGGACCTCCTATCACAAAAAATCCGTAGACTATAGTACACGAAAAACGACAAATATGGCCATATTCCATCTCTGGGACTATTTTGAACCTCAAAATGCAGACGTTTGTCCTTCGGGACTAACTCACGCCATTAATAAGGTCTTAACGGACCCCCACAAAATATTTTGGCCAAAAATCCATCCGATCCTCCTAACACAAAAAATTTGTGGACGATAGTACACGAAAAATGACAAATATGGCCATATTTCCGCTTTGGGCCTATTTTGAACCTCAAAATGCAGTCGTTTGCCCTTCGGGACCAACTCACGCCATTTATAAGGTCTTAACGGACCCCTACAAAAACTTTCGAGCAAAAATCCATCCGGACCTCCTATCACAAAAAATTCGTGGACTATAGTACACGGAAAATGGCAAATATGGCCATATTCCCGCTATGGGCTTATTTTGAACATCAAAATGCAAACGTTTGCGCCTCGGGACCAACTCACGCCATTAATAAGGTCTTAACGGACCCCCACAAAATATTTCGATCAAAAATCCATCAGGACCTCCTATCACCAAAAATCCGTGAACTGTAAGTACACGGAAAATGGCAAATATGGCCATATTCTCACGTTGGGCCTATTTTAAACTTCAAAATGCAGACGTTTGCCCCTCGGGACCAACTCACGCCATTAATATGGTCTTAACGGACCCACACAAAAACTTTCGGTAAAAAATACATCCGGGCCTCCTATCAACAAAAATTTGTGGACTATATAGTACACCAAAAATGTCAAATATGGCCATATTCCTGCTCTGGGCCTATATTGGACCTCAAAATGCAGACGTTTGCCCCTCGGGACCCACTCACGCCATTAATAAGGTTTTAACGGACTCCCACAAAAAATTTATGCCAAAAATCCGTCCGACCTTCTATCACAAAAATTCTGTGGACTATAGTACACGGAAAATGGCAAATATTGCCATATTCCCGCTCTGGGCCTTTTTTAAACCATAAATGCAGACGTTTGCCCCTCGGGATCAATTCACACCATTAATAATGTCATAAGGGACCCCCTTAAAAAATTTGGGCCAAAAATTCATCCGGACCTCCTATCACCAAAAATCTGTGGACTATAGTACATGTTAAATGGCAAATATGGTCATATTCCCGCTTTGGGCCTATTTTTAACCTCAAAATGCAGGCGTTGTCCCATCGGGATCAACTCACGCCATTAATAAGGTCTTAACGGACACCCACATAAAAAAATTTCGGCCAAAAATCCGTCCGGACCTCCTATCACTAAACATCCGTGGACTATAGTACACGAAAAACAGCAACTATGGCCATATTCCCGCTCTGGGCCTATTTTGAACCTCAAAATGCAGACGTTTGCCCTCGAAACCAACTCACGCACTTAATAAGGTCTTAACGGACCCCCAAAAAATATTGCGGCCAAAAATTCGTTCGGACCTCCTATCACCAAAAATCTGTGGACTATAGTACACGGAAAATGACAAATATGGCCATATACTTGCTTTGGGCCTATTTTGAAGCTCAAAATGCAGACGTTTTCCTCTGGAGACCAGCTCACGCCATTAATAAGGTCTTAACGGATTCCCACAAAAAACTTTTGCCAAAAATCCGTCCGGACCTCCTATCATAAAAAATTCATGGACACGGAAAATGGAAAACGGCAAATACGGTCATATTTCCGCTCTTGGCCTATTTTGAACCTCAAAATGTAGACGTTTGCCCCTTGGGACCAGCTCACGCCATTAATAAGATGTTAACGTAAATCTAGATAAAGTTTCGGCAAAAAATCTGTACGGACCTCCTATCACCAAAATCTGTGGACTATAGTACACGAAAAATGGCAAATATGGTCATATTTCCACTCTCGGCCTATTTTGAACATCAAAATGCAGACGTTTGCTCCTCGGTACCAGCTCACGCTACTAATAAGTTCTTAACAGACCTCCACAAAAACTTCGGCCAAAAATCCGTCCGGACCTCCTATTAGCAAAAATCCATGGATTATAGTACACAGAAAATAACAAATATGGCCATATTCCCGCTCTGGGCTTATTTTGAACCTCAAAATGCAGGCGTTTGCCCCTCGGGACCAACTCACGCCATTAATAAGGTCCAAACGGACCCCCACAAAAATATTCGGCCAAAAATCTGTCCTGACCTCCTATTATAAAAAATCCATGGAGAATAGTACATAGAAAACGGAAATATGGCCATGTTCCCGCTATGGGCCTATTTTGAACCTCAAAATGCACACGTTTGCCCCTCGGGACTAGCTCACGCCATTAATAAGGTCTTAACGGACCACCACAAAAAACTTTTGCAAAAAATCCGTCCGTACCTCCTATCACAAAAAATATATGGACTATAGTACACGGAAAATGGCAAATATGGCCATCTTCCCGCTCTCGGTCTATTTTGAACCTCAAAATGTAGACCTTTGCCCCTCGGGACCAGCTCACGCCATTAATAAGATCTTAACGGACCCCCACAAAAAATTCAGCCAAAAATACGTCCAGACTTCCTATCAAAAAAAATCCGTGGACTATAGTACACGGAAAACGGCAAATACGGCCATATTCCCGCTCTTGGCCTATTTTGAACCTCAAAATGAAGACGTTTGCGCCTCGGGACCAGCTCACGCCATTAATAAGGTGTTAACGTAACCCCAGATAAAAGTTTGGCAAAAAATCCATCCGGACCTCTTATCACCAAAAATTTGTGGACTATAGTACACGGAAAACGACAAATATGGTCATATTCCCGCTCTAGACCTATTTTGTACCTCAAAATACAGACGTTTGCTCATCGGAACCAACTCACGCCATTAATAAGGTCTTAACAGACCCCCACAAAAACTTATAGCCAAAAATCCGTTTGGACCTCCTATCACCAAAAATCCGTGGAATATAGTACACGGAAAATGGAAAATATGGCCATATTCCCGCTCTGGGTATATTTTGAACCTCAAAATGCAGACGTTTGCCCCTCGGGACCAACTCACGCCATTAAAAAGGTCTCAACGGACCCCCATAAAAACTTTTGGCGAAAAATTCGTCCGGACCTCCTATCACCAAAAATCCGTGGACTATGGTAGACGGAAAACAACAAATATGGCCATATTCCCACTCTGGGCCTATTTTGAACCACAAAATGCAGGCGTTTGCCCCTCGGGGCCAGCTCACGCCATTAATAAGGTCTTAATAGAGCCTCACAAAAAGCTTCGGCCAAAAATCCGTCCGGAACTCCTATCACCAAAAAGCTATGGACTATTGTACACGGAAAATAGCAAATATGGCCATATTCCCACTCTGGACCTATTTTGAACCTCAAAATGCAGACGTTTGCTCCTCGGGACCAACTTACGCCATTAATAAGGTCTTAACGGACCCCCATAAAAAACTTCGGCCAAAAATCTGTCCGGACCTCCTATCAAATAAAATCCGTGGACTAGTACACGAAAAATGGCAAATATGGCCATATTTCCGCTCTAGGCCTATTTTGAACCTCAAAATGCAGACGTTTGCCCCTCGGGGTCAACTCATGCCATTAATAAGGTTTTAACGGACCACCATAAAAAACTTTGGCTAAAAATCCGTCCGGACATTCTATCACAAAAAATATGTAGACTATAGTATACGAAAAATAGCAAATATGGCCATATTCACGCTCTGGGACTATTTTGAACCTCAAAATGCAGACGTTTGCCCCTCGGGACAAGCTCACACCATTAATAAGGTCTTAACGGACCACCTCAAAAACTTTCGGCCAAAAATTCGTCCGGTCCTCCTATAACAAAAAATCCGGGAACAATAGTACGCGGAAAACGGCAAATATGGCCATATTCCCGCTCTGGGTCTATTTTGAACCTCAAAATGCAGACGTTTGCCGCTCGGGACCAACTCACGCCATTAATCCGGTCATAACGGAACCCCATAAAAAATTTCGGTTAAAAATCCATCCGTACCTCATATCACAAAAAATCCATGGAATACAGTACACGTAAAAGGGCAAATATGTCCATATTCCCGCTCTGGGCCTATTTTGAACCTCTAAATGCAGACGTTTTCCCCTCGGGACCATCTCACGCCATTACTATGGTCTTAATGTACCCCCACAAAAGATTTCGGCCAAAAATCCATCCGGACCTGTTATGACAAAAAATATGTGGGCTATAGTACACGGGAAACGACAAATATGGCCATAATCCCGCTCTGGGCCTATTTTATACCTAAAAATGTAGATGTTTGACCCTCGAGACCACCTCGCGCCATTAATAAGGTCTGAATGGACCTCCACAAAAACTTAATATGGCCATATTCCCGCTCTGGGTTATTTTGAACCTTAAAATGCAGACGTTTGCCCCTCGGGACCAGCTCACACCATTAATAAGGTCTTAACGGACCCCCTCAAAAAATTCCGGCTAAAAATCAGTTCGGTCGTCCTATCACAAAAAATCTGTGGACTATAGTGCACGGAAAACGGCAAATATGGCCATATTCCCGCACTGTGCCTATTTTGAACCTCAAAATGCACACGTTTACCCCTCGGGACCAACTCATGCCATTAATAAGGTCTTAACGGACCACCACAAAAATCTCTAGCCAAAAATCCATCCGGACCTCCTATCACAAAAATTCCATGGACTATAGTACACGAAAAATGGGAAATATGTCCATCTTCCAGCTCTCGGCCTATTTTGAACCTCAAAATGCAGACCTTTGCCCCTCGGGACCAGGTCACGCCATTAATAAGATCTTAACGGACCCCAACAAAATAATTCAGCCAAAACTCCATCCTGACCTCCTATCAACAAAAATCCGTGGACTATAGTACACGGAAAACGGCAAATACGGCCATATTCCCGCTCTTGGCCAATTTTGAACCTCAAAATGCAGACGTTTGCCCTTCGGAACCAGCTCACGCCATTAATAAGGTGTTAACGTAACCCCAGATAATATTTCAGCCAAAAATTCGTGCGGACCTCCTATCACCAAAAATCTGTGAACTATAGTACACGAAAAATGGCAAATATGGTCATATTCCCGCTTTAGGCCTATTTTGAACCTCAAAATACAGACGTTTGCTCCTCGGGACCAGCTCACGCCATTAATAAGGTCTTAACAGACCCCCACAAAAACTGACAGCAAAAAATCCGTCTAGACATCCTATCACAAAAAATTCATGGAATATAGTGCACGAAAAACGGCAAATATGGCCATATTCCCGCTCTGGGCCTATTTTGAACCTCAAAATGCAAACGTTTGCGCCTCGGGACCAGCTCACGCCATTAAAAAGGTCTCAACGGATCTCCATAAAAAATTTCGGTGAAAAATCCGTCCGGATCTCCTATCCCCAAAAATCCATAGACTATGGTAGACGGAAAACGGCAAATATGGCCATATTCCCGTTCTTGCCTATTTTGAACCACAAATTCCAGACGTTTTCCCCTCGGCACCTGCTCACGCCATTAATTAGGTCTTAACGGAGCCCCACAAAAAGTTTCGGCAAAAAATCCGTCCGAAACTCCTATCACAAAAAATATGTGGACTATAGTACACAGAAAACGGCAAATATTGCCATATTCCCTCTCAGGCCTATTTTGAACCTCAAAATGCAGACGTTTGCCCTTCGGGACCAGCTTACGCCATTAATAAGGTCTTAATGGACCCTAAAAAAAAATTATGGCAAAAATCCATCCGGACCTCCTATCAAAAAAAATTTGTGGACTATAGTACACGGAAAACGTCAAATATGGCCATATTCCCGCTCTGGGCCTATTTTGAACCTCAAAATGCAGATGTTTGCCCCTCGAAACCACCTCACGTCATTAATAAGGTCTTAACGGACCCCCACAAATAATTTTGGCAAAAAATCCATCCGGACCTCCGATCACAAAAAGTCCGTGGACTATAGTACACGAAAAATGGCAAATATGGCCATAGTCCTGCTCTGGGCCTATTTTAAACCTCATAATGCAGACGTTTGCTCCTCCGGACCATTTCACGCCATTAATATGGTCATAACGGAACCCGACAAACAATTTCGACTAAAAATCCGTCCGTACCTCATATCACAAAAAATCCGTGGAATACAGTACACGGAAAACTGCAAATATGTCCATATTCCCGCTCTGGGCCTATTTTGAACCTCTAAATGCAGACGTTTTCCCCTCGGAACCAGCTCACGCCATTACTATGGTCTTAAGGGACCCCCACAAAAGATTTCGACCAAAATCCGTCCGGACCTCTTATCACAAAAAATCCGTGGACTATAGTACACGAAAAATGACAAATATGGCCATAATCCCGCTCTGGGCCTATTTTATACCTCAAAATGCAGAAGTTTGCCCGTCGAGACCAACTTACGCCATTAATAAGGTCTTAACGGACCCCCACAAAAATATTCGGCCAAAAATCAGTCCGGACCTCCTATCACCAAAAATCCATGGATATAGTACACGAAAATAGAAAATATGACCATATTCCCGCTCTGGCATATTTTGAACCTCAAAATGCAAACGTTTTCCCCTCGGGACCAACTCACACCATTAATAAGGTGTTAACGGACCCCCACAAAAACTTTCTGGAAAAAATCCATCCGGATCTCCTATCACCAAAAATCTATGGACTATAGTTCATAGAAAACGGGAAATATGGCCATATTCTCTCTTTGAGCCAATTTTAAACCTCAAAATGAAGACGTTTGCCCCTCCGGACCAACTCATGCAATTAAAAAGGTCTTAACAGACCCCCATAAAAAATTTCGGCAAAAAATTAGTCCTGACCTCCTATCACCAAAAATTCGTGGAATATAGTACACGGAAAACGATCAATATGGCAATATTCCCGCTCTTGGCCTATTTTGAACCTCAAAATGCAGACGTTTGCCCTTCGGGACCAACTCACGCCATTAACGAGGTCTTAACGGACCCCTACAAAAAATATCTAGAAAAAAATTCCGTCCGGATCTCCAATCACCAAAAATTCGTGGAGATAGTACACGAAAACGGCAAATATGGCCATATTCCCGCTCTCGGCCTATTTTAAACCTCAAAATGCAAACGTTTGCACCTTAGGACCAACTCACGCCATTAATAAGGCCTTAACGGACCCCACAAAAAAGTTCTGGCAAAAATCCGTCCGGACCTCTTATCACCAAAAATTTGTGGACTATAGTACACGGAAAATGGTAAATATGGCAAAATTCCCGCTCTGGGCCAATTTTAAACCTTAAAATGCATACGTTTGCCCCTCGGGACTAGCTCACGCCATTAATAAGGTCTTAACGGACCCCCACAAAAAAAATCATCCAAAAATTCGTTCGGACCTTATATCACAAAAAATCTATGGACTATAGTACACGATAAACGGCAAATATGGCCATATTCTCGCTCTGGGCCTATTTTGAACCTCAAAATGCAGACGTTTTCCCTTTTGGACCAACTCACGCCATTAATAAGATCTTAACGGACCCCACAAAAAATTTCATCCAAAAATCCATCCAGACCTGCTAACACCAAAAATCTATGGACTATAGTACACGAAAAATGGCAAATATGGTCATATTCCCGCTCTGGGCCTATTTTGAACCTCAAAATGTAGATGTTTGACCCTCGAGACCACCTCACGCCATTAATAAGGTCTTAATAGACTCCACAAAAAAATTCGGCCAAAAATTCGTCCGGACCTCCTATCACCATAAATCTGTGGACTATAGTACACGATAAACGGCAAATATTGCCATATTCTCGCTCTGGGCGTATTTTGATGCTCAAAATGCAGACATTTTTCCCTCGTGACCAACTCACGCCATTCATATGCTCTTAACGAACCCCCATAAAAAATTTCGGCAAAAAATTCATCCATACCTCCTATCACAAAAAATATGTGGACTATAGTACACAAAAAACAACAAATATGACCATATTCCCGCTCTTGACCTATTTTGAGCCTCAAAATGCAGACGTTTTCCCCTCGGGATCAGCTCACGCCATTAATAAAGTCTTAACAGACCTCCACAAAAAATTTCAGCCAAAAATCCATGCGGACCTCCTATCATAAAAAATCTGTGGACTATAGTACTAAGAAAACGGCAAATATGACCATATTCCCACTCTGGGCCTATTTTGAACCTCAAAATGCAGACGTTTTCCCCTCGTGACCAACTCACGCCATTAATAAGGTCTTAACGGACCCCCATAAAAAATTTCGACAAAAAATCCATCTGGACCTCCTATCACAAAAAATTCTTGGACTATAGTATACGAAAAACAAAAAATATGGCCATATTCCCGCTCTTGGCCTATTTTGAACCTCAAAATGCAGACGTTTTCCCCTCGAGACCAGCTCACGCCATTAATAACGTCTTAACAGAACCCCGCAAAAACTTTCAGCCAAAGTTCCATGCGGACCTCCTATCATAAAAAATCTGTGGACTATAGTACTAAGAAAACGGCAAATATGGTCATATTCCCGCTCTAGGCCTATTTTGAACCTCAAAATGTAGACGTTATCCCTCGGGACCAGCTCACGCCATTAATAAAGTCTTAACGAACCCCCATATAAAATTTCGGCCAAAAATCCATCCAGACCTCCTATCACCAAAAATCTGGGATAATAGTACACGGATAACGGCAAATATGGTCATATTCCCGCTCTGAGCCTATTTTGAACCTCAAAATGTAGATGTTTGACCCTCGAGACCACCTCACGCCATTAATAAGGTCTGAATGGACTCCCATAAAAAAGTTCGACCAAAAATCCGTACGGACCTCCTATCACCATAAATTTGTGGACTATAGTACATGATAAGCGGCAAATATTTCCATATTCCCGCTCTGGGCCTATTTTGATGCTCAAAATGCAGACGTTTTCCCCTCATGAACAACTCACGCCATTAATAAGGTCTTAACGGACCCCCATAACAAATTTCGGCCAAAAATCCGTCCGAACCTCTAATTACATAAAATCCGAGGACTAGAGTACACGAAAAATGGTAAATATGGCCAAATTCCCGCTCTGGACCTATTTTAAACCTTAAAATGCAGACGTTTGCCCCTCGGGACCAGCTCACGCCATTAATAAGGTCTTAACGGACCCACACAAAAAATTTCGTCCAAAAATTCATTCGGACCTCCTATCACAAAATATATGTGGACTATAGTACACGATAAACGTCAAATATGGCCATATTCCCGCTCTGGGCATATTTTGAACCTCAAAATGCAGACGTTTTCCCTTTCGAATCAACTCACGCCATTAATAAGGTCCTAACGGATCCCCAAAAAAAATTTCGGCCAAAAATCCATCCAGACCTCCTATCACAAAAAATCTGTGGACTATAGTACACAGAAAACGGCAAATCTGGCCATATTCCCGCTCTGGGCCTTTTTTGAACCTCAAAATGTAGACGTTTGACCCTCGGGACTTGCTCACGCCATTAATAAGGTGTTAAGGGACCCCCCACAAAAACTTTCGGCCAAAAAACCATCCGGAACTCCTTTCACAAAAAATCCATGGACTATAGTACACGGAAAATGGCAATTATTGCCATATTCCCATTTAGGGCCTATTTTGAACCTCAAAATGCAGACGTTTGCCCCTCGGGACCAGCTCACGCAATTAATAAGGTTTTAACGAAGCACCACAAAAAATTTCAGCCAAAAATCCATCCGGACCTCCTATCACCAAAAATCTGTGGACTATAGTACACGAAAATCGGCAAATATGGCCATATTCCAGCACTAGGATTATTTTGAACCTCAAAATGTAGACGTTTGCTCCTCGGGACCAGCTCAAGCCATTAATAAGGTCTTAACAGACCCCCACAAAAAATTTCAGCAAAGAATCCGTACGGACCTCCTATCATCTAAAATCTGTGGACTATGGTACAAGAAAAACGGCAAATATGGCCATAATCTCGCTCTGGGCCTATTTTGATCCTCAAAATGCAGATGTTTGCCTCTCGGGACCAGCTCACGCCATTAATAAGGTATTAACGGACCCCCACAAAAACTTTCGACCAAAAATCTATCCGGACATCCTATCACCCAAAATCAGTGGACTATAGTACACATAAAATGGCAAATAAGGCCATATTCCCGCTCTAGGCGTATTTTCAACCTCAAAATGCAGACGTTACCCTTCGGGACTAGCTCACGCCATTAATAAGGTTTTAACGAACCCTCACAAAAAATTTTGGCAAAAAATCCATCCAGATATCCCATCACAAAAAATCCGTGGACTATAGTACACAAAAATCGACAAATATGGTCATATTACCGCTCTAGGACTATTTTAAACCTCAAAATGCAAGCGTTTTCCCCTCGGGACCAACTCACGCCATTAATAAAGTCTTAACGGACCCCCACAAAAAATTTCATTCAAAAATCCATCCAGACCTGCTATCACCAAAAATCTATGGACTATAGTACACGAAAACGGCAAATATGGCCATATTCCCGCTCTGGGCCTATTTTGAACCTCAAAACGTAGATTTTTGACCCTCGAGACCACCTCACGCCATTAATAAGGTCTGAATGGACCCCCACAAAAGAAATCAGCCAAAAATCCGTCCGGACCTCCAATCACCATAAATCTGTGGACTATAGTACACGATAAATGACAAATAATGCCATATTCCCGCTTTGGGCCTATTTTGATGCTCAAAATGTAGACGTTTTCCCCTCGTGACCAACTCACGCCATTAATAAGATTTTAACGAACCCCTATAAAAATTTTCGGCAAAAAATCCATCCAGACCTCCCATCACAAAAAATCCGTGGACTATAGTACAGGAAAAACTGCAAATATGGCCATAGTCCCGCTCTTGGCCTATTTTGAACCTCAAAATGCAGACATTTTCCCCTCGGGACCAGCTCACGCCATTAATAAGGTCTTAACAGACCCGCACAAAAATTTTCGGCCACAAATCAATGCGGACCTCCTATCATAAAAAATATGTGGACTATAGTACACGAAAATCAGCAAATATGACCATATTCCCATTCTGGGCCTACTTTGAACCTCAAAATGCAAACGTTTGCCCCTCGGGACCAACTCACACCATTAATAATGTCTTAACGGACCCCCACAAAAAAGTTTGGCAAAAAATCTATCCGACCTCCTATCACAAAAAATCTGTGGACTAAAGTACACGAAAAATGGCAAATATGGTCATATTCCCGCTCTGGGCCAATTTTTAACCTCAAAATGCAGATGTTTGACCCTCGAGACCACCTCACGCCATTAATAAGGACTTAACGGACCCCCAAAAAAAGTTTCGGCCAAAAATCCATCCGGACCTCTTATCATCAAAAATCTGTGGACTATAGTACACGAAATAAGGCAAAGATGGCTATATTCCAGATCTGGGCCTATTTTGAACCTTAAAATGCAGATCTTTGCCCCTCGTGAACAGCTCACGCCATTAACAAGTTATTAAATGACCCCCACAAAAAAGTTCGGCCAAAAATCCATTCGGACCTCCTATCACAAAAAATTCGTGGACTATAATACACGAAAAACGACAAATATGGCCATATTACCGCTATGGGCCTATTTTAAACCTCAATATGCAGACGTTTGCCCCTCGGAACCAGCTCACGCCATAAATAAGGTCTTAACGGAGCCCCAAAAAAAGTTTCGGGAAAAAATTCGTCCGAAACTCCTATGACCAAAAATCTGTGGACTATAGAACACGGAAAATGGAAAATATGGCCATATTCCTACTCTGGGCCTATTTTGAACCTCAAAATAAGGACATTTTCCCCTGAGGACCAGCTCACGCCATTAATACGGTCTTAATGGATCCCCACAAAAGATTTCGACTTAAAATCCGTACGGACCTCCAATCACCATAAATCCTTGGACTGTAGTACACAAAAAATGGCTAATATGGTCATATTCCCGCTCTTAGCCTATTTTGAACCTCAAAATGCAGACGTTTGCCTCTCGGGCCAAGGTCACGCCATTAAAAAGGTCGTAACGGACCCCCACAAAAATTTTTGGTAAAAAAACCGTCCGGAACTCCTATCAAAAAAAATCTGTGGACTATAGTACACAGAAAAAGGCAACTATGTCCATATTCCCGCTCTTGGCCTATTTTGAACCTCAAAATTCAGACGTTGTCCTCTTGGAACCAGCTCACGCCATTAATAAGGTCTTAAGGGACCCCCAGAAAATATTTCGACCAAAAATCCATCCGGACGTCCTATCACCAAAAATCTGTGGACTATAGTACACGGAAAACGGCAATTATGGCCATTTTCCCTCTCTGGGCTTATTTTGTACCTCAAAATGCAGACATTTTCCCCTCGAGACCAGCTCACATAATTAATAAGGTCTTAACGAACTACAACAAAACATTTCGGCTAAAAATCCATCGGGACCTCCTATCACCAAAAATCTGTGGACTATAGTACACGGAAAACGGCAAATATGGCAATATTCTCGCTTTGGGACTATTTTGAACATCAAAATGCAGACGTTTGCCCCTTGGGAACAGGTCACGCAGTTATTAAGGTCTTAACGGACCCCCACAAAATTTTTCGGCCAAAAATCCGTTCAGAACTCCTATCACAAAAAAACAGTGCACTATAATACACGGAAAACGGCAAATATGGCTATATTCCTGCTCTGGGCCATTTTTGAACCTCAAAATGCAGACGTTTGCTCCTCGGGACTAGTTCACGCCATTAATAAGGACTTAAAGGACCCCCAAAAAATTTTTTAGCCAAAAATCCATCCGATCCTCCTATCATCTAAAATTCGTGGACTATGGTACACGAAAAACGGCAAAATATGGCCATATTGCCGCTCTTGGCCTATTTTGAACCTCAAAATGCAGACATTTGCCCCTCAGGACCAGCTCACGCCACTAATAAGGTATTAACGGACCCCCACAAAATATTTCGGCAAAACATCCGTCCGGACCTCCTATCACCCAAAATTCGTAAACTATGGTACACTAAAAATGGCAAATATGGCCATATTCCCGCTCTGGGCCGATGTTGAACCTCAAAATGCAGACGTTTATCTCTCGGGACCAGCTCACGCCATTAATAAGGTCTTAATTGACCCCCACAAAAAATTTAAGCATAAAATCCATCCGGACATTGTATAACCAAAAATCTGTGGACGTACACGAAAAATAGCAAATATGGCCATATACTCGCTTTGGGACCTATTTTGAACCTCAAAATGCAGACGTTTTCCCCTCTGGACCTGCCCATGCTATTAATAAGGTCTTAAAAGATACCTACAAAACATTTCGACCAAAAATCTATCCGAACCTCCTATCAACAAAAATTTGTAGACTATGGTACACGAAACACAGCAAATATGGCCATATTCCCGCACTGGGTTCGGGGTTCGAGGTTCGGGATTGAGGTCCGGGGTTCAAGTTTCGAGGTTCGGGGTTCAGGGTTCGGGGTCTGGGTCCGGGGTCCGAGGACAAGGGTCCAGGGTCCGGGGTCAGGGGTCCGCGTACCGGGAACCGTGTTTCGGGGTCGGGGGTCCAGAGTCTGGGGTCTGGGGTTCGGGGCCCGGGGTGAAGGAGTTCGAGGTTTGGGGTTTGGGGTTTGGGATTTGGGGTGCGGGGTCCAGAATCGGAGTTTAGGGTCCGGGGTTCGAGGTTCGAGGTTCAAGGTTCGAGGTTCAGGGTTCGAGGTTCGGGAATAGGGGTTAAGGGTTCGGCATCTGGGGCCTGGGGTTCGGGGTTCGGGGTTCGAGGTTTAGGGTTCCGAGTTTTGTGTTCCGAGTTCTGGTATTGGGGTTCGGGGTACAGGGTTCAGAGTTTGGGGTTCAAGGTTCAAGGTTTGGGGTTCGGGGTTCGAGGTTAGGGGTCCGAGTTTGGGGTTCGGGGTTTGAGGTTTGGGGTTTGGGGTTCGGGGTGCAGGGTTTGGTGTTCGGGGTTCGGGGCTCGGGGCTCAGGGCTCAGGGCTCGAGGTTCGAGGTTCAGGGTTCAGGGTTCAGGGCTCGGGGCTCGGGGCTCGAGTCTCGGGGTTCGGGGTTTAGGGTTCGGCATTCGGCATTCGGGGTTCAGGGTTCAGGGTTCGGGGTTCGAGGTTCGGGGTTCGAGGTTCGGGGTTTGGGGTTCGGGTGTTCGGGGTTCGGGGTTCGGG